>CM076076.1:29617971-30197971 GCA_038088235.1 Zacco platypus
TAGGAGTGTTACAATTTCCCCCACTTAAACTATATTTAAATATTCAAAACCTAAGCCCAAAACTTCTATACTTAATTTCCCACGTTCCACTCCGTTTGCTGTGCGCGAGTATTTTCCTTTATCCATGAGCGCAGAAAGACGCATTCGACTCGTACACACTATCTAGTGGACTTTGTTTTCAAGCGCTCAAGTCATTCGCATATGCGCTGTTCTTCTTTTGCTCTTTTTCCTGTGGCAGTTATCAAACAGCGTTGCATTACCATGCACACCCCCTTCTGGATTGGAGTGGGGATCAACTGTGACTGGGCTGTATTCGCTTGCACCGAACCGTGACGTCCGTACTGTACAGTTTGGAAGGAATACATGTACCGTTACACTCCTAGTGTTTCTGCATAATTCTCGTTTGATGGCCTCATGAAGACTGTTTGTGTTTGGGATGTGTGATCATGGTAAGGTCTGTGTCAACAGGTGCTTGTGAGTCCTTCCTGTAGTGCTGTTACTTGAACTGCTTTCTCTCACAGCCAATTGTGTCCTAATTAGAGATGTGTGATCTTGCTAAAATAGAATCGTGTCACTATAGGATCATTTGGAGAAGAATAGGGGTGCAGAGAGAGCGAGAAATGATAAGAGATGGAGGTATTTGAGGATTCCTCTTCCTACCTCTCTTTCGATTCCCATGGGGCTGCAGACACACTTGAAAGCTGTGAAGTGTGCTGTTCTGCCTGTATTCTCCTCGTAATTGGCCAAATGCTGCATTGGGAAAGATTTAGGGAGGCAGGAAGGAAGGCATGGCAAAGAATCTCCTGCGTCTGTCTCTGAAACTCTCTATCTACGATTTTCTTTTGGCTTGACTCATCTCTCTGTTCTTCCCATCTTTCTTTTTTGTGTTAATATAGGGCTTTGTTCCAATACCTAGTGTGCTGCCTCACTGTCTGCTACCTACATAGACAGATGTCTTCTATTAAAGCAGCATCCTAACTGTCATGGGGAACTCAAAAGTGACTGATTCGGAAAACTCTTCATAGGCAGAAACTCTGCATGGGAGACTCCATTAAACTTCAATAGAGTTTTATATATATATATATATATATATATATATGTAAGCAATAAGGTACGAGAAGCTGTGCTGTATCGTGAATAAGTCACGGCTGAAGGGCGTTGTTAGGCACGACGCGAAGCGGAAAAACGGTTACCACACAATATAAATATTAAAGCCAAAAATATGTGTCAGTGCTACTTTCATTAAGTAAAATCAGTGAATGCCTTCCTTCCGCCGGAAAAAATAGTCCCTGACCGTGAACGGGAAAAGAAGTTACCTTATTAGGCCATTAGATGGCAGCAAAGATTGTCTTTATGAGTGTGTCAGTCAGTAGCGAAGACTTTTATATTGAAAAGGCTGAATAGTTGTGAACACGGAACAAGACGCAACTGACAAATGCTTTGACTAGAGCTGTCCTTCACGGGAAAACCCATTAACTGTTAAAAGACAAGATATTGCAGCGGACATTTAAACAGATTTTTTTATTATGAACATAGGACTGACCTGAAGGAAAATGCTAAATCTGAATGCAGGTAATAAACTCGCTCACTCGATCTTTCTCTCAATGCTCTTTTACATAATACAGTAAGCTTCAATCAACAATATAAATTGACCCTTCGCAAAGACCCGCCCCCTTTAGTTACTGTTGCTATGCCCGACAAGTCATGCGCTCTCACGCAACACATCATGTTCTCACACAGTGAAAAATACATCCTGGAGCAAAGAGGACACTGACACCGAGTCAACAGACAAGTCAGAGCAGGTTACGTTTGATATGAAACAGATTCATATTTAAAATATTGTAATTTTTTAAAAGAAGTTTAAACAATAAATAGCGTATAGTGTCTCTTTAATGTGTCGTGACAGATCGCTGTAGCTCCTTCAAGATCATCTCTTCATACTAGTTCATTTATAGCATCAAATAAACATGAATGAACATCAGAAGGAATGTTGTTTCAAGTGCGGAAAGACGTGAGTTCACACAATTTTTCAAGTTCACCAACGTTAATCTACTAACTCTCCTGACTGCTTTGTGGGACAAAATGGCAGATTCGGTGTTATGAAGGGTCAACTGAGAACAAACCGTTTACGTTGCTAAGAGGGGTTGCCAAGGGTGTTGTGTTGTGATACACACTGTTGGGTGAAGCGGTCATAGCTGTGTTTTATCATGAATAAAGTAACCGACATGAACAAACCGTTTTATAAATATATATATAATTATATTATATATAAAATAATATATAAAAATATACAATTATATAATAATATATAAATATATTACATTAAGTCTATATAGTATATTACATCCAAATGAATACATTTTGTCCAGTGAAGTGAACTTCTACAAAAATCCCCTGCACCTCTCTTTCCGGGATTTCCTTTTCCACAAAGGATACATGTGAAATGAGGTAGGCCTATCTTAGAAGGCATCATAATTAAGTTGCCAACCTTTTGGAACAGCTTTTGCGTGGGGACCGCATTATGATGCCTTAAAGGGATAGTTCAACAAAAGATATACATTCTGTCATCATTTACTCACCCTCGAGTTGTTCCAAACCTGTATGAGTTTCTTACTTCTGTTGAACACAAAAGATTTTAAAGAATGTTGGTAATTAAATAGTTAATAATAGCCATTGACTTCCATAGTAGGAAAAACAATACAAAATATCTTATTTTGTGTTCAACAGAAGACAGAAACTCATACAGGTTTGGAACAGCATGAGGGTGAGTAAATGATGACAGATTTTCATTTTTGGGGTGAACTATCCCTTTAACATGCTTCCTATGGAGGCAGCTCACTCGATTTTGGAATAGAGCATCTGTCTGCCTCTCTCCTCCCATCTTTTTGTGTGTGTGTGTGTGTGTGTGTTTGTGAATATGTGTGTGTGTGCGCATGTACGAGAAAGCAGGATTGATTGCCTGTGGCTGACATCCGAACACTACACCTTAAACTCGACTGCAGGCTTTTAATCATTGATAGGCTTTAGCTCGAGTCAGGCAGGCTACAGGGCAGCCCTATTCTCACTATAGAAACTGCTGATTCACCCCATGCTATTTCAAATCTTACATTTAAGCCTTTATTTTATACATATATGCCATCTGTGTGCGTGTTACACACGTGAGACAGCAGGAAAGCGTGTTGAGAAGTGCGTACATATGCATGCGCTCCACAGGGAGTTGTGAGCACGTTGCGTCTTTGAGACTGACATAAAAGACAGAGGGACAAAAGAATAGATTTCTTTCACAACTTTTCATTTCTATGTAAGAAAAACAGAATGTATTAGTATCCTGGCATGTTTTCTGTAACTTTTCATAGAAGAATCTTTGTTGCTGTACAGTTATTTTTCTCTCCCTATCTATTTTTCAATATTACATTTGTAAAATTAATAAGTGCGTTCTGCATTCTTAAACCCAAAAATGAAAATTCAGTAATTTATTCACCCTCATGTCACATCCTGCAGGCAATATTTGTGTAAGGCAGATTGTAGCGCTGGTTTCTGGAGTGCAGTTCACTCCTTCACCAGTTTCCATGCTCTAATTATGCAGTGTGAATGTGAAACTTTGAATACAATAGAGCTCTGGTTCCTTATTTTCGGTGAACTGTCCTGTCTGTATAATTATCCTTATAACTTACATTCCGACCCTTTTGTTCTCTATTTAACTAGCTTTTACTATTTTTATTTTTCACACACTGATTATTAAACTGAGTTGCATGGCAAGAGTGTGAACTGGCTGCTTGTTGTATGCTATCTCAGTTTCAGGCCAATGAACCATCCACTGACCATCTGGTCGCATACAAAAACCCAGTGCTTCAATCTGATTGGCTGTAGTGTATAGACTCAGTTTCTGGGATTCGGGGTACACAGATTTCAGATCAGTCCACAGGGAAATAGCAGCTGTAAAACAATATACTGTATTTTGTTTAAAAGATCATGAAACGACATGTTGGTGTATCACAGATGTGGTAGAATTACAATGTGAACACATATATATTAGCAGCATCTCTCAATATTAAAACAGGTGCTTTTTCAGCCATTTAGAAGAATTGGTTCCAAATACAAATTTGCATGATCCAAAAGTACAAGGCATTTTCATGTGTTGCCTGGATATTTTTTTATCAGAATATGTATTATTCATATATATTATTATTATTATTACTCGTGGGACCCTAAAGAGGTTAAGTGGTTTGTAGAATGGATGGATGGATTATTATTATAATTTATTTATTATTTACTATTTTTTAATGAGATATGTATTATTAATTTAAGATGTATTTTCATCATACAATTAGTTTATTATTATTATTATTATTATTATTATGTTGGTCATAAATAGACAATTAAAATAAGCATCCACATGTCTGTATGTTTTAGAAATAATAATAATAATAATTATTATTATTATTATTACTGTGACTATAAAGGGGAAAAGTGGTTTGGAGAATGGATGGATTTTTATTATAATTTATTTAGTATTTGAATGGGATATGTATTACTAATTTAGGATGTATTTTCATTAAACGGTTACTTTATTGAGAAATAACAAATTATTATTATTATTATTATTATTATTATATTAGTCATAAAAAAACGTTAAAATCAATAGTATCCTGTCCATATGTCTTACAAATAATAATAATAATAATTATTATTATTATTATTATTACTGGCACCCTAAAAAGGAAAAGTGTTTTGTAGAATGGATGTATTATTATTATTATTATTATTATTATTTAGTATTTTTAATGGGAAATGTTTTATTCATTTAGGATATATTTTCATTAAAAAATTGTTTATTGAAAAAATAATTGCAACAAACCATGTGTCCATATGCTTTAGAAATAATAATAATAATTATTATTATTATTATTATTTGGACAAATTAATTTAATTAATCATTTAATTAGAATGTTTCCAATATTCTAATGCTTAATAGTAAATTTGAAACAGGATGTTGCCATTTTTGAGGATGTCTGTAAAAAATATTATTTATTTATTTATTGCATTCACACATACAAATCTGGATTTATTTGTAAAATTAGAAACTTCTTATAAAATAATTGTACTTTTTGATTGAACGTAATTGTTTGCATAACTGTGCATTGCCCTGTCCATTAGTGAGATGTTTTGATACTATTTCAATTTCATGATAGTGAAATAGAGGACTGCAGATGGTCTCAGTACCTCCATATTTCTTTTTCACACCATTCAAAACTGTGCTGAGAAATTTGTTTCACCGTAAGCACCATGGACAGCTCCAGAGCACACTGTGTGCTCATCGCTCTAAAAGTTCAGCGCTGTCTCTAATGCTGCTGATATCCACTGCTGCAGCTGCAACCAACACAATGCAGCCTCTCACAGACTACAAGGTCTACAGTGTGTCTAAATGCGATCTTGATTTAGAAACCGCTTCGGTCCAGTTCTTGCCAGGTTGTTTTGTCTTCCCCGCTTAACTTTGCATGTTTAATGTGGAGTTATTTGCGTACGTTTTCACGCGAGATCTGGACAGCAACCACTTTTTCATCTGCACTGGGTTTTTTAATACTTCCTCTGTCTCTTATCTTATCCTGGTCCATTCTCTCTCTCTCTCTCTCTCTTCTCTCTGGAGATTAGAGAATAAAACAGCACAGATTCCCCCCGCTCCCTCATGCTCCCTCCCCCACTGATAGGATCTCTGGAGGATGGAGTGGATTAATGACCTCGCTGGAGAGGGCCAGATCTCTCCAAATCACCCCACAGTGCTGCACACCCCACTCATCATCACTGTGTGTGTGTGTGTGTGTGTTTTACAGTAGCACATATGCTTATTTCCACTCAACCCGTCACTAGTCGCACTGTGCCGCATTTAATTCAACCCACTGAAAGACAGACCTGTTCAGCCATGAATTCACACTGATCTGAGAGCCACACAGAGACGTCCTTGTCTTCCTTGTTAATTATATACACCAGTCTCCTGCTGTGTATTTGTTTCTCTCTGCAGCAGTTTCCTCTCTTCCTGTGACAATATTTAACAGACCTCCAGTTCTCCCAGTGGAGAGCGTGTCCCCCTCCCTCCGCTCAGACTACAGGCTTCAGTGGGCCCATATACCACTGTGAAAGGAAACATATGGACGGAAAACACACTACACAATCACAGGCTACAGGAAACAGAATATCATAGTGACTTGGGATGGCAACAGCTTAAGCCCAAAGTATTCTTCGGCCGTTGTATAAATTAGCATTAGCTATTTGTAGGTTGATCCGTATGGATTAATTTAAACATCATAGAGTGAAAGTTTATCATTTGCATGTGTTTTCTTCTTGACAGTTTACACATTTAAGCGATTTTAAACCATTCAAGCTAAAGAAGAGGCGAAAGTGAACTTGATTGTACGCTGTTATCGGAGCATACACGCACCTGAAGCGCACAGAGAGAGGCGCATTTCAGTGAATCGATTCCTCTTTCTCGTCTCTTTGCGCTTGAAGGCCGTAATCATGTCTTGAACACTAAATAAAGCATAAAGAAACAGAACAGTGAAGGAAATTCTAGGTCTAATTCTAGTAATAAAATAATCATTTTTGAACTTTTTGCAAATAATATTTGCATTAATATTTGCAAACTTTTATTTGTATGCCTAATAGGTTGAAACGTAAATTATTTACAGTCTCGTCAGACTAGGTCCCATTTACACTAGTGTGTTGTCGTTTTAAAACGGCGTTGGGCATGAGCACACAGGGCATTTGTGGGGGATCTGCAGCGTTTTCGAAAGTCTCCGTTTTCGAGATTCGAAAACACCGGTGTAGTGTAAACGACAGGCATGACTGTAGCAAAACGTATGCGTTTAAAATGAAAAGTTAATTACATAAATCACATAGCCTAAATGCATATTTTCAATTCGAAACGGCCATATTTAACAAAAAAGTCAAATAGTTTGCATCATTGGATGTTACGGCCTGTCTTTTAACATTCCTATCGCAAAACGATATTTGCTACATCTTACCTGACTCTCATTTAACGTTAAACTGACGCTTCGCGCCGGAATTCAATGGTAAACCTCGCCTACTTTGATTTGATTGGCCATCTCAATCATTTTGACATTGATGAACACTGTTAGGCAGTTGAGACAGACCAGTCACCAGACTAAAAATTTAACTTTTAAACGTTTGTCATCCTAACAGCATACAGATAGGCGAAGTACAGCAGAGCAGTGCAAGAATTTCAAATTATTATATTTCAAATTATAATTATTCAAAATTATGTTAAAATACCCGTCTTGGCAGGAATTCTCATAAATGCAGTTTATCGGTTATGTCTTAGGTGAATGTAAACAGTTGAGAAAGAAATCGGATGTGTATCATTCGGTCTTATAGTGACAGCAATCTGTAAATACCTGTTGCTAAGTCATTAATCAAATAACAAATATCAAAGATTATTCTATATTTAATTTATACAGTGAACACTATAGTGCTATTTTACTTTTAATGATTACATTTCTGTACCTGAATACTACCGACAGACCTTACTTTATTTGTAACTTTGTTAAATTGTATTTATCTATGTTTGCAATTTGTGTATTTGTTCTTATATAATTATTAAAAGCTAGATTTTTACTGCGGTACTGAAGTACTTAAAGTGGGCTTTAAGTGATAAATGAAAAGCAAAGTTACATTAACCCCCCAATTTAAAAAAAAAAAATCTTTTTTGCTGATCTGAAAGACAATACAATCCGTGACTCCAAAAATTTTGAACTGTGAGTTTAGTGATCCATTGCACTTCTAGTTTTTTTGTATTTTAAGCAAACATGAATTAAAGATGTACAATGGTATATAACCTAGATTAATAAATGCTGTAAAAATTCATTGTTAGTCCATGATACCTAATGTATTAATTAATAATAACATATTTCTTAATTTATTTCTTTTAATTTAGATTTTTCTTTTCTCTTCTCGTTGCAGCCAAAAAAGCAGCTGATGGTTCTGTCATCCCAAACGGCTACTGTGACTTCTGTCTAGGAGGCTCTAAGAAAACAGGCTGTCCTGAAGATCTAATTTCCTGTGCGGACTGCGGCCGATCAGGTGCGACCTAACCCGTGTAAGCTCAGCTCGGAAATGGGATTTATTAATTTTCTCAACATATTACCTTCTTTTCTGTTCTTGCAGGTCATCCGTCGTGCTTGCAGTTTACCGTCAACATGACGGCAGCGGTGAGGACCTACCGCTGGCAGTGCATCGAGTGCAAATCGTGCAGCCTGTGTGGTACATCAGAGAACGATGTAAGTCAACTGAACGAAGCAACTTTCTTTACCACTGCAATCTTTGTTGTGTTTGCGAACTGTTTAACCCAAGCCCCCAGCACTGGTGTATGGGGACATGTGCATACAAGGATCAACTTGCATTATTTTTACAGGATCAGCTTTTATTCTGTGATGATTGTGACAGAGGGTATCATATGTATTGTCTAAGCCCCCCTATGTCGGAGCCTCCGGAGGGTATGTGCTATGTGTTTTACATTTAGGTGTTTTAAGTGCACTGCAAAAAAAGCAAAAAATAAACAAACATATTCTTAATCAGTATTTTTGTATTTTTGTTGAGTAAAAATCTAAACATCCTTTATATATGACATATATATATATATGTGTGTGTGTGTGTGTGTGTGTGTGTCATAACTTTATTATTAACTTTATTTAAACTGCTACTTAAAAGTGGTATTTATAACCTTGGCCAAATATTAATATTTAGTATATTTTTTGACAGATTTTTTTTCTTTTCATGTTTTAAGCATAAATCTAGCACATTTTTGATTAGTTTGTCAGGTTGAAACCTCGTATCTCCAAAACGCTACTTTTCAGGAAATGGAAAAAACACGTTGCTTTTTAAATAACTACATAAATGACTAATGATTATAAATGATTGTGAAATTAATATAAAATAAATAAAATAAAACAACATTTTTGGGATAGTTCACCCAAAAATGAAAATTATCCCATTATTTACTCACCCTCAAGCCATCCTACGTATATATCTTCTTTCAGACGAACACAATCAGAGTTATATTAAATATATCCTGGCTCTTCCAAGCTTTATAATGGTAGTGAATGGGGCTCATGATTTTGAAGCCCCAAAAAGTGCATCCATCCATCATAAATATAATTCACATGACTCCACAGGGTTAATAAAGGCCTTCTGATGCAAATCAATGGGTTTTTGTAAGAAAAATATCCATATTTAAACCTTTATAAACTAAAATAACTAGCTTCTGACAGGCGGCCTACACAAACCAACTTGTGCCAAAAGAGTAACTTATCCAGCGATATATGACGTAGGATGTAGGAGTATCGTAAGCTTAGGCGTGAGCTTTTGCGGTTTAAACAAATAGATCTGGGCAACAAACTCAAGCTCCTCTTCTCTTATATCGAAATCCTCCGACATTTCTCTTTAAAAATGATCGTTTTAAACTTCTAATCCTCGGCACTTCTGCGTTTGTAATTCTGTTAAGCGTCAGGTCAAAGATTAGTAATTTGGCGTAAGTTGATTTGCATAGGCTGTCTGCCAGAAGCTAGTTATTTTAGTTTATAAAGATATAAATATGGATATTTTTCTTACAAAACCCATTGATTCGCTTCAGAAAGCCTTTATTAACCCTGTGGATTAAAGTGTGTGGATTAATTTTAGGATGGATGGATGTGCTTTTTTGGGCTTCAAAATCTCACCCCATTCTCTACCATTATAAAGCATGGAAGAGCAAGGATATTTTTTAATATAACTCCGATTGTGTTTGCCTGAAAGAAGAAAGTCATGTACACCAAGGATGGCTTGAGGGTGAGTAAATGGAATAATTTTCATTTTAGGGTGAACTATCCCTTTAAAGTTAAACACGGGTTTTTTATAACCTAAGATATTTCAAAATTTATAGTGTTTTTTGAGTAAAGAAAATGCTGTACTTATTCAAAGAACCAGTCTTTTATTTACCCTTGCATTACAAACAAGTAGAGACGGTACATAATATGTGTGGCACTTCATTCACGATAGAAGCAGGGCGGAGTTATGAGGATTGACTGACAGTTTGATGAACCAATGAAATTATGAGGTTTAGTCACTTACTTTTCGTTGGTTAAATATTTTCAAAACCCACAGACAGACATAATGACATACAAAGTTTCTGCCTGACATGTTCACTGAAAAAATAAATAAACAATAAATTTTTGCACTGTACAAGAACTGCTATTTAAAAGTACTATTTCTAACTTTGGCCAAATATTCCACGCTTCAGTTTTATACAAGATTTGTGTCTCTTTCTTCGCAGGGAGCTGGAGTTGCCATCTGTGTCTGCGCCAGCTAAAGGAAAAAGCGTCCGCCTACATCACACTAACCTAATCTCTGTGCCCTACTTCACCCTAGCAGTCTCATCCTACTCTATCCCATCATCACAGATCCAAAGAGACTCCCCCAACATCCACCAGAAGAGAACATGTTTCATCTGCCCATGGCCTGTATGGTGACTGCAAGGAAAACGTAGGGTGCGACTAACATTTTTGTATGTCAGTTGGGACTCAAGCAGACCTTTCCTCGTCAGTCCCTCCAAAGAGTTCTTTCCTTCAATGATCAGAGAGGTCTTCTTCTTGTCTGACTCCATCTTATGGTGGATAGGCAAGTAGTGCCAAACGGTTTGTCGCTGAGGAGACATTTTGCACGAATCTGAGGGGGGCATGTCAGTGGGAGGAGTCTCTGTGACATCATTAGAAGACGCACCAACTGCAGATGAGACGAGTGCCACTTGATCTCACCGCAGCTTTTGGTTTGTTTAGCTCTGGTGAGAGATGATATCAACGTGCCATTGATTTTTTCCGCGGTATATTCTTCAGGAGCAGACACCAGCACGTAATGAGATCATGTTTAGTCATTAAATTTGGCCTTATTCTAGCTGTAATTAGACTTCTGTTGTAGAGATGAATGAATTCTTCAATAATTAATATCCCTTGAGGATACAACTTTTGGTTCTTGCAACACATTACACTCAATTTAAAAAAAAAAAAGGTGATATATCATGAACATAGTCTGTGTTAAAAGGAATATTCTGGGTTCAATAAAAGCACTTGTAGAATAATGTTGATAACCACAAAACGTACTTTTCTTTAAAAAAAATAAAATAAAAAATCTGGGTTAAACCTGTGGGGTAGAGGTCAATTGCGGGATTCACGGGACCCGACGCAAAGATACTACTGATATGTGCATGGGATTACTGCAAAATGCAATTATATTAAAGTCATAGTTACTGAAATTTATTTTATATTTTTAAGGAACAGAGTGTTATTTGTTTTATTCGTCAATTTACAGATGCAGAGTTTCAATGTTTTTCGATTTGTATGCGACAACGTAGAGCAAATTCCTTTTGCTTGCCTCGAAAAATGCCGGCATAAAACTTGCACCTGAGATCTGAAGCAGAGAATTGGTGGAAATTGGAAAAAAAATTGCCTATGGCACCGTACTGAGACTGAAAAATCTGTCTGGACCTCCTCCTTTGGGCTATTACGATGGGAGCGGGACAAAACGTGAAAGTTGCTTCTGTGAGAAGGACAAAATGTCTTTTTTCAACTTAACTTTTAATTAACTTTTTTCTTTTTTTTTTGCAGGAGCGGGATTAAAAAAAATCCACAAACCTCAACAGTGAGACACATACATTAGAAGTGAATGGGGCCAATCCATAAACACTAAAATACTCATTATATCAAAAGTATAGCCAAAAAAACGCAAACAATATAAGTGTTAAAGGAATAGTTCACCCAAAATTAATATTCTGTCATCACTTTTACGCTTCAAAAAGTTCATAAAGAGATCGTAAAACTAATCCATATGAATTGAGCGGTTTAGTCCAAATTTTCTTATATGATGAACAGATTGAATTTATGTTTTTATTCACATATTCATTAAGTCACACATCAGTTGTGGTAAACGGAAGCTCAAGCATGTTTTCTTGACATGCGAGAACCAATGAGGTTCATTCTCGTGTTACGCAGCTCCTTTGAGCTTCTGCAAGATGTTTGTTCTCGAGCGTAAAGCTGCTCGGGTTGAGCTTCTGTTTATGTTCACTGATCAATGTTTATATGTGAATAAAAGCCTGAAATAAATCTGTTCATCATATAAAGCGATCGTGTCTCTTCAGAAAATTTGGAATAAACCGCTCAATTCATACGGATTAGTTTTATGATCTCTTTATGAACTTTTTGAAGCGTCAAAGTGTCAGTTGAGCAGCTGTCGATGGAGGGACAGAAATCCCTCAGATTTCATTAAAATATCTTCATTTGAGTTTCGAAGATGAGCAAAAGTCTTACAGGTTTGGAACGACATGAGAGTAAGTAATGACAGAATTTTCATTTTTTGGGCACACTATCCCTTTAACGTGATTTTACAGAGAAAAAGAAAAATTTACTGACTTTTTCTGTGTAAAGTTGTCTAATTTAGTAGCTTTGTTGCCCTAACAATGTTATGCTTAAAGCCTTAAAACAACCACAAAAATTATGTGTACAACACATTTTTTACAGAAAGTTAATGTAAGTGGCCCCATTCACTTCCATTCTATGTGTCGCACGCAGCATTACCCCAATTTTTTTTTTTTTTTAAGAAAACAAGGGTGATCATTTTTGTGGTAATCAACATTATACTACAAAAGCTGCTGATTTAGCTCAACTTGTATTGAATCTGGAAAATTCTGGAACATCAGTTACTTTTGCCCAATAGGAAAGTCATAATGCTGCAATCAGTTTTCATACATAGATAGATCCCTTTATTAACAAGGTCCGAGGTGCATGTCTATCAACCAGAGTCAAACTTGCTCTGTGTGAAAAAAGAAAAGAAAGAGAAGTAGATTTAAAAAATCAGCTGATTAATTCCGCACTTCCAACACACGATCCCCACCTCCTCTTCCAATTCTGAAAAAGCCAACATAAAATTCCCTCTCAGCCAGGGTGCGTTTATAAGAGTGTATATTTATCGGGCAAACGTCTGTCCTTGTTTTAAAAACAGGGCGTTAAACGTTCGATTGTTCTCTTTTTTTAACGATGACTTGCTTGCATGTTGTAATAGTATCGTTTTTAAATAATTTAAGGACAAAAAACGAAGAAAGCACACTTATTCTGCAATAATGTTCTTGTGTTTGTGACCCTCTCTGGGGAAGTTGCGTCGGTATGTATGTGCGCTTTAAAACTCTTGTGGAACTTTGAAACTGTAAATGACAGAAGTGGGCGGAGACTACAGTGGGTGGGGTGTTTTAAAAAGGGGAGGGGTTTGTGAAATTCTGCCGTTTTCAGGTGCCACCGCAAATTCTCCATTTTGATTTCCTGGACAAACTGAAGACCAGCTTTTGGAGACCTTTCTCCTCTCCTCCCCCCGCCCCCCAAGTCTCTTTGGAGGGGCATTTTTCCTTTTTTGTGACAAGAAAATTGTGCGCCTCTTTTGTAGAATGAGCTCTTTACTATCTGTAAGTCTGCTTTGTGTTCTGAGACTTGCTACTGCAGCCTGCTTAAAAGAAGAAAAAATGTCAAGCTAAATCCAGAGGAGTGTTATGGGGACGGCAGCATGTGTGCGTGTGTGTGATTGTGCTGAGGTGACTGTTTTAAACCCAAAGTCCCCTCTTATCCGTGGCCTAACTGAAAAGACTGCCTGCCATTTTCTCTACACCGAGTCCTTGAGCTTTAAGTTGCGAGACGTTTGCTGTAAATAGATAAGTGCTCTGTCTTTCCAGAATCGGTCCATGTTATAGACTCAAGTGAAATGTTTTATGTGCTGTAATTCATCAAAATGTGAAAACAGCCTTTTCTACGCTGTCAGTGAAATATTAATCCATGTTATTGGGTTATTTCTATTTTTGTATAATTTTCCAATTTATGGTTTTAATGAGCACTACACCGCTGGTAACTCTGACGCCATATATGTAAATCTTTTCAATTCTTTTTAAAAGAGCTGTAGAAATGTTTCGTCTTCAGTAGAAATAGTATTGATTTCACATTTTGATATTTCAACTTCTCTGTTCAGCCAACCCCTTGTTGTTCTTTTTTGACTATTTTGCACAGTCTGTGTGATATTTTTTTTTGGATGAGGGCACTATTAGAACGTTTTAATTAAAGCAATTACACACCAGAGACAAAATTATAGACACATTTTGCATGTTCTGATATCGATAACACAATAATTACTCATGGAATGTGTTGGTTCTTTCCCTCTCAGTTCCTGAAGCCAAAAAACTGTGGCTTTGTGGTGTTTTCAAAACATTGTTTGTTCGAGGGGCCCGGCATAGCAACACCGGCTCAGCCAATGGCACGAGTTTGGAGGTGGAGCTATCTGTTTGTGTGACCAATGGCAGATGGAAGGGCTTGCTAGGAGTGCTTTGAATACCTTTTTATAATGTTTGCAGTAGTAAAATGACAGTATTGAGAGGGGGAAATATATTTTGGTTTGTCTGCCTTGGGGAGATTTTTGGTTAGAAACTAACCTTCATGTTCTGTAGTATTTTCTAGAACTACAAACGATTGTCAAGCTGTTTCTCATGCCCCCCCAAAGTTTGAAAGAGGGGCTGTGGTTGTATGAAAATATTTTGTTATTGACGAGGGGCGGAGTCATAATTATGTGATTGTATTCTTAGTAATGTGAGAGTATGAGTGGCATTACGTGGAGGGTTAATGGGTACACAAGGCTTAACCAGATTGTTAAAATGGTGAGCAACTACATTTCAACGCGGACCACTGCGTCCTCAGTCCTGCTTCGGTTGAGATCTGTGCTCTATTTGTCTTTAATCTGTCTCGCTGATTTCACAGGGTCTTCTCTACCTGTATATTGTTGTGCTGTGATTTTCGCTTGCAGTTTTTTTGTTTTTTTATTCCCCCACAAACACACACACAAAAAAATAGTCTTGTGCGAGAGGATGATGCGTGAGTGTTTTCCTTTCTTGTAACTGTCCATAGAAAAATAAAACAGACGTATGGAGAAAAGAAGCGTGTTCTGACTCAGGACTGAGTTGTACATTTGTTTTCATTGAACTTGAAATGGGTGCTCCTCGTGGAACTGAGCATCTCTGATGACTGCTGCTCAGTGATCCATTTTAAAGAATGTCCTTTCTTTTATTTCTGTCCATTTTGACAAGCAAGAAATAAAAAAAAAAAAATTGTGCCATTATCCGATTTTGTCTTCTGTGATGTTTCCAGCGAAGCATGAAACAGATGTCTTTTGTTCCCAATTCATACGTTCTAAAAAATGCTGGGTTGTTTCGACCCAAATTTTGGGTCAACAGTTGGGTTTGTCTATATTTGACCCAACATTTGGGTTGAAACAACCCAGCATTTTTTATAGTGTGTAGTTTTCCCTACAGGAACGCCCATCTGGAAGGCAAAACAAATCTTTCCTCCATTGCCTGCCAGTTATTTTTACCATGTTTGTGCTAAGTAATAATGTAGTAAGACAGTGAAATTCAGGATACACCTTATTGATGAGGTATACTATGTACAGGCAAGCAGATGAATATAATCGCAACACGGTTTCTCATTCTAAACCATTATAAAGAACACGCTTAAAGGGAAAGTTGACCTGAAAATGAAAATTATCCCACTTACCCTCAAGCCATGAATCAGACTATCTTCTCTCAGATGAACACAATTGGAGTTATAACTATTTATTTTAGTTTGTAAAATTTTAAATATGGATATTTTTTCTTACAAAAACATATCGCTTCACTTGAGAAGGCTTTTATTAACCCTCTGGAGTCATATGGATTACTTTTATGATGGATGGATGCACTTTTTTTTGGCTTCAAAATCAGAAGCCCCATTCACTACCATTATAAAGCTTGGAAGAGCTAGAATATTTTTAATATAACTCCGATTGACCTTTCGCAAACAGTTTGATTGACAGGCGATCTGACCAATCATAACCCCGAATCCGCCATTTTATCCGACAAAGCAGTCAGGGGAGTTAGTAGATTAACCTTGGTGAACTTGAACTTGAAAAATTGTGTGTCCTCACGTCTTTCCGCGTTTGAAACAACATTCCTTCTGATGTTCATTCATGTTTATTTGATGCTATAAATGAACTAGTATGAAGAGATGATCTTGAAGGAGCTACAGCGATCTGTCACGACACATTAAAGACACACTATACGCTATTTATTGTTTAAACTTCTTTAAAAAATTACAGTATTTTAAATATGAAACTGTTTCATACGTTGTCAGTGTCCTCTTTGCTCCAGGATGTATTTATCACTGTGTGAGAACATGATGTGTGGCGTGAGAGCGCATGGGTTGTCGGGCACAGCAACAGGGTTTTGCGAAGAGTCAGTTGTGTTTGGCTGAAAACAGAGAGTCATACACACCTAAGATGGCTTGAGGGTGAGTAAATCATTGGGATAATTTTCATTTTTGGGTCAACTGTCCTGTTAGTTTTGTGTGTTGCGTTCATATTCTGGGCTCATTTGCTGTTTTTAGTTAAATAACTGCAACAGCTGCTCATGTTTTGTTCATGTTTTTCTTCTTTTGAGATGGAAAATTGACAGGTCTGTAATTCAGTTCTATACATGTTTTGATCTACAGGTGACTGAAAATTATGAATTGTGACATCATTGTGAGTGAAACAGCTTCTCAAACAAGAAAAAATGTGGGGTGGGGCTTGATTTTGTCCATTGCGAAAGGATTGGATGGTTGTTGTTTGCTATTGGTGGATCCCATGTGAGTGACAGGTTCCCCCACCCCAAGTTATTTTAATTAAAGATTAGGAGTCCATATTAATTAAAAAAAAAAATGTGCATGGAAAAATTATTTATAATACAGTAAGAACTGCAACTGACCCTTCACAAAGACCCGCCCACTTTAGTACCTGTTCCTATGTTAGAAGGAATGTTGTTTCAAGCGCGGAAAGATGTGAGTACACACAATTTTTCAAGTTCACCAACGTTAATCTACTTACGACAAAATGGCGGATTTGCGGTTATGATTGGTCAGATCGCCTGTCAATCAAACTGCCGGCGATGTGTCAGTTGTCAATTTTGATTTCATTCTGACTTTAAGTGAATCGAAACGGCCATAGAAACTGTGAAAATGGTTGTGAAACACTTCATTCTGACTGTCTCGGTGCAAAACACCATGTCTAAAATTATAAGCAGACCTCTGGGTGGAAAAAGTGAATATAACGCTTTTAATATTAACTGACATATTGGTCAAGATGCTCCCTGCTCTGTTTGTGAGATAAAATAAGGCTTTTTTCTCTCTCTCCTACAGCTAGAACATTACAGTACATCTTGATAAATGGCAAGCAATCTAGCAGACGTCATGTACTTTAAAGCTGTGATTTTAATTGGAAGAGTGAATTAAAATAAAACAGATATTTGCACCTTCTGCCTGCCTGTTTTGGAAAAACACAATTAACTAACTAACCAGTAAACGGTCTATTTGCGACACACTGTTTTTATTCCATTTTGATTATTTATTTTAGCACTGTGTAGTCTTGATCCACATAAAAAAAAAAAAAACACAATGTGAATTCCAATATGTCTGTCCAAACCACAAAAATTTAAACCCGTTTGCACTAAGATCAGAATTATGGCCATAATATTCAGTTCTAAATAAAAAATGCGTGCGTTCTGCTCCATTATTCGTGCGTATGTGTTTGAGTTTTTGTGTGTGTGCATGTATGTGTGTGTGTGTGTGTATGTGGGGGGGGGGGGGTGATTGGAGACTCCAAGCCAATTACCACATCCACCAGACAGCCTCAGACTGCCTGAGCCTTCCTTCCCCTTCCAATAAGAGCACGGCTGCAAAGAGATGGGGCCTGAGGTGGTTGCCATGGCAACTCAGGGGCTGCTTGCATGGCGGATGATGCTGGGGTGATGGATTACAGTAATGGGATGGGGTGTGCAGGAAGGGAGGGGAGAGAGAACTCATGCATAAATATATTGGAAATGTATGAATAAATCTGAAATGCATAGACTTAAAAAGGACAGAGGAGGAGAGCGGATGGAGGATGTTAGAATTTGGCCCGTTCCACACGAGTCTGAAAATCATAGATATGTGGATTTATGAAGGTATATTGTCTCAAAGAGTTCCTTATGGGACTGCTTTATAAAGATATCTGTGATATTGAACTTAAACCAACTTGTGAGATGGTAATATTTGAAATTTTACTGTTTAAAACATCTCATATATATATAAGTCATGTATATATATATATGTTAAATAGGTAAAAAAAAAAAAAATAAGATAAAAAAATAATATTAGTAATCAACCCTAACTCTTATTTATCTATCTTTTTATATATTCTGAAGGAATCTGAGGTCCTGCTGAGTTCTACATGAATTCTGTCACTATTCTGCCATCTAGTGTTACTCATGTGTTTAGAGTCTGAAAACATGACGCAGACACAACATGTACAACAACATGTGGACTATTCTGACCAGAAATGAATGCAGGTCTTTTTTTTTTTAGCAAGTACCCCCATTTATTGCTGTAAGCAATCACTGAACAATTGCTTGATAGCATGTAAATCTATAAAGAAATGAGTCACATTATTAGAGCTGTCATTTTAAGCTGTGTTTATATAATACTGACTCAATCCTGAGTCATGTGTCGGTGTTGTTACTCTTATCCTAAACATCTAAAAATCATTTTGTTAACTGAAATAAAGCTGCAATAAAATAATATATGTATATATTAGATAAAAAACTAGATGAGTTTAGCACTAAACTTGTTAAACCTAACCTTAACCCATGTAGCTATTACCCAGTAATGTCTTAGGTAAGTAAGTCCATGTAAAAAGTGGAAACTACTAAAACGTCAAAAGAATTACAAAAGCATGTAAACAAAAAAATATAAAAACTAAATATTAATCAATGCTTTAAATAATACTAAAATACACTGTTTAACATGATATGTCATCTTTATTTCTTGACGCTTATCTCATTGATTATTACTGAATTTTTATTTATATTTCTTCCCAGGGGGATATTAGAGCTCAAGTCCCTTCATACTGGACAGTAAGCCAAATTTGTTTACCTTATCTCTTTTGATATATTTAGCTAGAAATTAAACATGCTCAATATTAAAAATAAGGTAGTTGTCCTTGATTTACCTTTGATGTGCAATGGGGAATGTGAACAGTAAGCACAAGCTGGAGTTGTAAGGTATATTTTTATCTGTTAATCAGTCGTTCTAGGGTTACATCAAGGTCAGACACCAGTGCTGTTCCCACAGGGTCACTTTTGAGTCATGAGAAACAAACACACTGACACACACAACCTTTGCTAAAAAAACAAAACAAAACAAAACAAAAAAACCCCCAAACAAACAAAACCAACAAAAATACATACATTTTTTAAATAATTTTGTTTAAATTTTGTTCATCTTTGAAACATGACATTTCTGTCCCTCCATTTACAGCCCAGGCAACTACCATTTTGTCGCTCAAAACATTCATAAAGAGCTTGTAAAGATAAATCCATATGAATCGAGTGGTTTAGCAATAGATTGAATTTAGGCTTTTACTCACATATAAACATTGATCAATGGAACAGAAGCTCAACTGTACTTGCTTGATGTGTAAGAACAAACCGTTTTTGTGGAAGCTCAAACGTGCTGCCTAAAGAGTTAGTTCACCCAAAAATGAAAATTCTGTCATTTTTTCCTCACTCTCATGTCGTTCTACACCCGTAAGACCTTCGTTCATCTTCTGAACACAAATTAAGATATTTTTGATGAAATCCGATGGCTCAGTGATTCTCTAATATGTAATTAACACTTTCAATGCCCAGAAAGATACTAAAAATATATTTAAAACAGTTCATGTGAGTACAGGGTTCAACCTTACTATTATAAAGCGACGAGAATACTTTTTGTGCGCCAAAAAACAAAACAAAATAACGACTTTTCACAATATCTACAGTCGTGGCCAAAAGTTTTGAGAATTACATAAATATTGGAAATTGGAAAAGTTGCTGCTTAAGTTTTTATAATAGCAATTTGCATATACTCCAGAATGTTATGAAGAGTGATCAGATGAATTGCATAGTCCTTCTTTGCCATGAAAATGAACTTATTCCCAAAAAAACCTTTCCACTGCATTTCATTGCTGTCATTAAAGGACCTGCTGAGATCATTTCAGTAATCGTCTTGTTAACTCAGGTGAGAATGTTTACGAGCACAAGGCTGGAGATCATTATGTCAGGCTGATTGGGTTAGAATGGCAGACTTGACATGTTAAAAGGAGGGTGATGCTTGAAATCATTGTTCTTCCATTGTTAACCATGGTGACCTGCAAAGAAACGCGTGCAGCCATCATTGCGTTGCATAAAAATGGATTCACAGGCAAGGATATTGTGGCTACTAAGATTGCACCTAAATTTCAAAACACTGCTTCGAAGCTTTATGAATCTTTTGTTTCGAGTCAGTGATTTGGAGCGACAAAGTAACGTGATTTCATTAAACGAGGCTTCGTTACGTCATTAGTGCTTCGCAATTTCAACACTTCAACGTTTGGCAGTGTGATACGCAAACCGAGCCACTGATTCAAAACAAAAGATTCGTCAAGCTTTGAAGCAGTGTTTTGAAATTGGCCATCACTAGATATTGTTGAAAAGTCGCAGCGTTCTGGCTATCTGAAAGCATTAATTGTCTTGCTGGCAATTGAGGCCTCACATCGGATTTCATTAAAATATCTTAATTTGTGTTCTGAAGATGAACGAAGGACTTACGAGTGTAGAACGACATGAGGGTGAGGAATTAATGACAGAATTTTCATTTTTAGGAGAACTAACGCTTTAACACTTTTTGAAGCATCAAAGTGGTAGTTGTGTAGCTGTCAATGGAGGGGCAGGCTTGACATTGGACATTCAATATTGACTATATTGAATATTGAATATTAATTTTGGGTCGCTAAAGTTACATACGACATTGCTATACACGTTTCTAACACCAGTAGCATTTGTAGAGAATGATTTACAGTCTTAAAACCAACTGTAAAGTGTTCATGTAGGTGTCAGGTAGCCTATAGAGACTTTTTTTTAGATATTTATTAAAGTAAACTGTCTAATCATATGTAAAAATTGTATTTCACTCCCGAATGGCTTCATACACAAAATATACCACAATTTAGCATATGAAGAGAATGCCTTACATTCGTATGTAACTTTATAGAGACGGTCCCTAAATCGACTCCAACATCAAGCCAACTTTATGCCAGTTCAGAACCGATTACAATACCTTCGTTTGTGTTTCCAGGATGAGCTTTGGATGAGGGTTTGGAACGACAAGTGGGTGAGTAAATGGCAGAATATTCATTTTTGGGTGAACTAACACTTCAGTGTGCTTAATTTAGCCCTTAATCTAATTATAAACTACTCCAAATGTTGCTAAATTTGGATCTACTATGTAATCTTTCTTATCTGTAATGCTAACAGTCACGGGGAGTGATAAAGGAGAGTTCTGTTATAAGACGTGTCAGTTGTATTAACCCTGTTGCGTTATGGAGGTTTCTCTCATTCTGTGTGTCCTCACTGGAACGTTCTTGCATCTAGCAGATGGACATGTGGTGTCTAATTTTTGGGATTCATCTGATTGCATCAAGTTTTTCTACAAGGAAAAAGTTCCAGAGTTGGGAGCTTCCCAGACGAATGTTGTCCGTTTATGTCAGCGCTTTCTAAACAGATACCACTTCGCCACATTGTACGACACATTCCACCGCACCGCTGTTTATTCTGCATACATCTTTCAGCCAAGTAATGGTGGAGGCAGAGAGAATCGCTGGTTTGTAGAGCCTCAGGTGAGATACATCTATTCATCTATAGTGCCTTCAGAAAGTGTTCATTATGGTTGTGTTTGGTTCCGGCATACACTTTGTTTCTCACTTCAATAAAACAAGAAATTCAAATTATAAATACAAAAAAAAATTATTTTTCTGTTTTCTAGTTCACACACAATTTTTCAAGTTCACCAACGTTAATCTACTAACTCCCCTGACTGTTTTGTGGGACAAAATGGCGGATTCGGGGTTATGATTGGTCAGATCGCCTGTCAATCAAATTTCCGGCGAAGGGTCAATTCTGCACACACTGTAGTTCAGTCTTTTCAGTGTGTTTCCGCAATACATTTGTGACATTTATGTGTTTAGAAACAATTCTCAGAACTGATTTTAAACTGACTTTAATTACTTTTAAACTTGTATATTATAGTAATTTTGACATATCTGGATTAAGCCATCAAAACAATGATGTTTTACTAGTTGGTGAATCCCTCATGGTCCAGTGAAATGGAAGATGGGTACAAGCTGTCACAGCAGAACCCGGACATCTATCTGGGAGAAAAACAGGCTTTAAATGAAGACTACACAAACTCGGGATTTGACCGTGGTCACCTAAATCCCAACGGACATCATGCAGGTATAAGCAATGAAGAAACAGCCTTCCCTCCTGACCTTTAAGTTTCAGATAGATCAGTTAACATTATTACATCTATTACCAAACATAAAAATTACTCTTGTGGACAAATAGTATACCTAACATAAGTTGTGTGGCCTAATGGTTAGAGAGTCAGACTTGTAACCTGAAGGTCGCGGGTTCGAGTGTGAGATACCATACTGGGCTACACGTCACTTCACTTATACATTGAAAATAGTTCTCCTGGAGAAAAGCATCCTAAAATCACCTCAAATGTTAATGAATTGCCTTTTCTTTCTTTTCTCTCTCTTTTTATCATACCTGTTTCCTGTTAGTTCCCAGTCGTAATGCCACCTTTACCCTGACCAATGTGGTGCCTCAAAACCCAACGCTGAACCAGAACGCTTGGAACAAACATGAGTCTAAACTGACCAGCGTGTTTAATGCAAACTGTCATCAGGCTTATGTGCTGGTTGGTGCCATCCCTTCTTCCAACAACTGGATCATCAAAAACAATGTCAAAAGGGTGAACATACCAGAGTACATCTGGAACGCTTACTGCTGCGTCGATCAAAATGGCCGCCCCATCCTAAGCGGTGCTGCGACTGCCGTCAACACAGAGCTGAACGTTGTTGTGGAACGCAGCCTAGATGAGATGGTCAACTTCCTTCAGCAGTTCTCTAACGCACCAGTGGATGAGCTGTTTAGCGGCCAATGCAGAGCTTAGATCGACACATTCAAATAAACTTTTAATAAGGCAATAAGGCTGTATTTTCAAATCACCATTAAGTGTCTTTTAAAATAATATGATTTATTCTCTTGGATAAGAAAGGGAAATGAACCAATACAAAATGCCATGCCATACTGACAGTCTTTTAATTGCAGTACATACATGTACTTTTTAATATTTATGTATGTTGTGTTTTTAACATGTACGTTCAGGTTATACCTTAGCCTTCTTAGCGTATAGCCACATTTGATTAAAAACAAGAATATACAGAAAATTTGTGCCTAACACTGATATTAATCAACTTCTCATGAATACAATAATCTCCATGAAACTCCAGATATCATCTTTTATATAATCTTACCCCTCAATTGTATTAAAGGGGTCATGATGACCAAATTTTCCTTAGTCTTTTGGCATATAAGAGGTCTTTGTATCATTATTACATCTTGCAAGTTCCATATCTTAAAATATCCTTGTCTTCAATAAAAAAGCATTTATATAATCATTAATCAAGCTTCGTTTGAATCCGAGGTGGCGTGTGACATCACATGGGCACAATCATTTGCATATATGACTGCCTCTGGAGTTGTTTATTATATTTCTCTTTAATATATACTTCTTCACAATCTGTAATGCATCAATTGCACTCATACGTCATTCCAGCCCACTGACGTTCAGTCGATGAGCAGCGAGTGCATCTAAAGTAGGCCTAGTTGTTTATAAGGTTGTGATAATAACAAGATTGCAATGCCACGCAGACGTTGTGTTGTTCCTGGCGGTGGAAAAACTATATTTGCATAAGGTGCCGAAGAATTCAGATGTCAGAGAAAAATGGATTCAGTTCATTTTTAATGAATGTCCTAGTCACGTCAGTGCTGATTTGCGTGTTTGTACTGTACATTTTACCCGTACTGTTTTGAGAACAAGTCGCAATACGATAGCCTACTGGCTTTTCCCAAAAACTTTTGCTCAAATCAACTGTTCAGGGATCAACCAGAACCCCTCAAACTCTAAGTAACGTATTTCATTTTTAAACCGGTAATGACAGTTAAATGCATAATGAATAATCCTAGTATTTTTACTTCAAAGAACGCTCTCTTTATAATGGCTGAAGCTGTCAATCACGCAGCGCGAGTTTATCTGGACACTTGCCAAAACTCCCATTATAGTTTCGCTCTTACACTACACAATGAATCTCTTACTGTATTTAAATCGTGTTTGCATTGCTAGTTATGGTGAAAGCATTTCACGAGAGTGCATTGCATTGACGAGATCGCTGCATTCACGTGATCAACTGACTGTCAACTGCTCAATCAATCCGTTAAATTAATATTGAATGAGTTGTTATCTGGGATTGTTCCACTATTTGACAATATCTTGATCACTGGTGATTTCAATGTTCATGTTTGTTGTGAAACAATTTCTCAAGCAAAGGAGATTTTAAATATGATTGTCTCTCTTATCCTTCAGCAATATAAATCTATGCATCACTGTGGTCATATGCTGGACTTGATTTTAAGCACTGGTACATTTGTCAATAATGTTATGGTTACTGATAATTATTTCTCTTATCATAAACCTGTTATGTTTGATATGCATTTGTCATAGTGACGAGCAGGGCGCGCGAGAGCCACGAGGGAACGGCGCGAGGCCGGTGACGTGATTGCTAATGAGCGTCAGCTGCGCGCTACACCGGTCTCGTATCTCTCACGGAGGAGCTCCGGAAGCATAAAAGAGGAGCGATGATAGTGAAGGACGAGAGAGGACCAGGCCTGGATTTTATTTTGTGTTTTATTATGTTTATTTGATTAAAATTTATGTTTAACGTTCGCCGGTTCCCGCCTCCTTCTTCCCGTACTTATGAACTGTGTTACAGTCATGTACTCCAGTTAAGCCACAATCCCAGAGATCCTCAACGGAGATTTTTGATAGTCTGCTTGCGTTAACACAAATGAGCTGTCTTTATCATTTGACTTGTTCAGATATACTGAAGCATATTACTCCTTGTAAAATTCAACATCGGAAAGTCAAATCTATTCCATGGGTAAATGAAATGATACGGTCATTAAGACAAGAATGTAGACGTGCAGAAAGAAAATGGAAGGATAAGTTGCAGATTTATTATTATGCTGAGGGATTCTTTGACTACATTTGAGGAGACATCAAATATGGCTAGAGCAAATTATTTTTCTGAAATTATTGTAAAATATTCTCACCAGCCTGGTGTGCTTTTCAATGCTATTAACTCCATTTTAGAGCCTTCAGTCACAGTTTGCCTTGAGTCTTCAGTTGCAAATTGTGAGAGATTTTTAAAGTTTTTTTTTATTGATATTCATTCTGCAATTGCATCCATGAAATTAGATCTTGGAGTTGTTGCTGCTCCCTTAGACTCCTTTAGAGCCTATAAGATGATGTCGCTTTTGGAAATCACTGAGATCATGGGTATGTTAAAGGTCACTTCATCTACAAATGACGTAACCCTCTGAGCCCCTAAAAGGACATGGTGTTGGAAAAAATTTGGGATGGGAGGAAAATTTTTTTAAAGCGTTTGTGTTCTCTCGCAAAACTTTGCGTTCCCTCGCAAAGATATTTGCATTCCCTCCCAAATGTTTTGCGTTCCTCTGCAAAGATATTTGCGTTCCTTCGCAAAACTTTCGCTGAAATGACATGTCGAGACATGTTACTTTCTTTCTCGCACAAGACTGGATGCGCGCTCTCCAATATAGGCCTGTGTAGTGGTTAAAAAAGATGAATGATACAACGTTGTTCTTAATTCAGTTGGTTAACTGAAAAAATGAGGTGTAATTCAAAGAGTGTCCAGTAGGGCTGGACGAAGGTAGCCGACACGAACGCTGTTGTGCGTCACAGCCAATGCCGTTGTCTAACTGGAATGGAAAATATACCATTTAGCAACTGAAATTGTAATGATGTTTTGTGGAATGTAATCCATGTTATTTTTGTAGTTTATAGTTAATCTGTTGATTGATGATGGGTCACTGGAATAGTGTTCAAATAGTTTATTTCATTTCATTTTCAGTTCCCAGTAATAGAAAACTTGAAAAAGAGGACTGAATGTATAAATGAATAAAAAATTTTATTTAAATCACAGTGTTATGCTGACTATGTGAATTGTTGATTTAGTATGATTTAGTATAGTATTGTTTAGATTTAGTATTAATGTGAACTAATGTCTTGGTGTGTGCGCTCAATTCTCTGAAACATGCTATATTACATGACTGTCAGCCAGTGTTTAGCAAGCCATATTAGCATAATGGTTTGAAATTAGCAGGTTAAAAATGCATCAAATTTGAATGAGAAACTAAAATGTAATGTCATACAAGTTTAATGGTTTCATCTGCAAAGGTTAATGTACTAAACAAAATCTGATTTTGGCTTTTATGTCAAATTTTTGCATTTAATCTATAAATTCAGATAGAATAATGAGGCACTATAAGGGCTGAAAACAGTACAAAATCCATCTTTGCAATGCAGAAGTGTCACAGACGCTACATCAGAAGTGGCATTTAGATGTATTTGCAGACTGCTTAATGCAGCTCAGAGGTGACAAATTCATTTAACCTGCAGTTACAAATGCATAAATAATGTTTTGAAAATAATGTATTAAAAATAAAACGTTGACTGTTATGAATATAAAATTGGAAAGATAGCCTACTTCAAATATGAAACTGACACCGCCAGTAGGTGGCGCCAAGTCACTGTTAACGAGTGAGTCATTCATTCACCCATTCAACCGATTCGTTCAAACGGCTAATTATTTCAGTAACGAAGCACTTGACTACGAAAAATGACTGATTCATTCAGTAAGGAAACTCCGCTGTTGCTCAGAGATGCAAAACAGTTTTGCTGTGGCTTTATATGGAACAATTTTCGCTGGCGAAATAGAGCAAAAACAGGCATTATTGGGCCTAAAATGTAGGTAAGTAATTATTAACTTCTTTTTTATTAAATTGTTATATTTTAAAAAAAAAAAACGGTCTTTGTGTGGTTGCTAAACTCTATCATATGATAGCCTTAAAACAAATTCGTATACGTGGGGCATTTGTACATTGCCATTTCAAAATAGCACGTTAAATCAGTGACCGCGTGCACTCAAACAAAACATGCAGGCAGCTCTACAAACACACGTGAGCATAATAGACTCGTGTTTTTGTTTGGTTTTTGCAAAGTGAGGGCCATACTCGATAATGTCAGGTCACACATCGTTAAAACAACAATTACTACTATCGTAGATGATATATATATATCACAGATTTTAGGGACTTTGTTGTCATCCGCCGATCGGTCTGCGCAGCGCCGATGCAGGTCGAATAATATTGTTATTGTTCAAAAGTTCCAGTTAAGCCTCTTGTGGCCTGACGACATAAACCGTGGAACTTGGAACGTCATGTCACTGTCACGTCACTGTCACAGAGAGTATATAAAGGCTTGAAACTCACTTGTCCAATTAGTTGGTTGATGTTTCGGTGTATTCAGAGTGATCTCGACTTTTAGCTTCACAGTGCTTGAAAGGCTTTAAACGCGATTGCTCATTTTATTGGTTTAGTTGTATTCTGATTTCAAAGTGATCTCGACGTTTCGCTTGAAAGTATTTGAAGGCTTGAAACGCGATTGCTCATTTTTGCTTCCGAGTATTCCGATTTCAACTGTGTTATCATGGGACAAGTAATTTCGCGGCGAAAGAAAGCGACTTGTCTGGAGCAGGTACACGAACAACAACCATGTGTACTGCTCAAATACACCACCACGGCGGAAAACCAGCCTCATCAGCTCTATGAGACGCCTGGTGGTGCTGATGCGAATGATGAAGGGAGAGATAGGAGAAGGGAGAGGTTTTGGAGATTCCGGCCTTTTCGCAAAAGATCTGGCAGACACGACCTGGTTAAGGCTGAGGAGGAGGACCAGAGTGAGGCGGGATCATACTGGAACATTACTGATGGTAAATTCACACATGATGATTGGAGTATTGAATATAGATTCTTCAATTAGATAAACTTTTGTGTTTCTTGTGTAAAAAAAAATACAAACTGGCCCAAAGAGTCTCTTTCAACTTTTTGCCCAAATAGTGTTATCATCTGAAATGAAATTAATGTAAAGATATTTTTATCTGAGCGGGATCTATTAAATAAAATAACTGCAATAACATATGTGTGTATATATATATATATATATATATATATATAATCATTATTGAATGAAAACTCCTATATTAATTTCTCAATGACACTAAAATAGCGCTGGATCTTAGGACAGCTTTTTTTAGGCATCATTGCCAAAACAATATCAATCAATATTTGGGAATTATACATTGTTTAAAGAAGTTTATTTTTTCCAGAATCTTTATTCCTAATTTTTTGATTAATGTTAATAATATTACCCTCTTTAGGTCACACTTCTTTACAACATCTCACTGTTGTAGAGATACCTGATCATCAAGAAGCTCCAGCCTCTGAAGTTCTCCCTGATGCTGAGGAACAGCTGGAGAAGGACGTCATCCAACCTCAGGATGTCGACGCTCCAGTTAGTTCGGCTGAAGATGACAGCGTGGAAGAGCTGGGCGAGGGTAAGTTTACTGCCATAGTCCAAAAACATGAAACAAAATTTCTCACATATCTAGTTGTTAAGGAAAGCTTTATTAGGTGTCATTACCAACCCAGAATCAGGATGTGGGAATTTTAATTCAGAGACAAATTACAAAACATTGTTTGGAGACGGTTAATCTTTTCAAAAGTGCCCCCCCCCCAAGTAAAAAACTGAAATGTTTGATTCATATTATTGCATTTCCCTCTTTAGATCAGCCGTCTCTACCGCACACTGTAGAGATACGTGGTTCTCAAGAAGCTCCAGCCTCTGAAGTTCTCCCTGATGCTGAGGAACAGCTGGAGAAGGACGTCATCCAACCTCAGGATGTCGACGCTCCAGTTAGTTCGGCTGAAGATGACAGCGTGGAAGAGCTGGGCGAGGGTAAGTTTACTGCCATAGTCCAAAAACATGAAACAAAATTTCTCACATATCTAGTTGTTAAGGAAAGCTTTATTAGGTGTCATTACCAACCCAGAATCAGGATGTGGGAATTTTAATTCAGAGACAAATTACAAAACATTGTTTGGAGACGGTTAATCTTTTCAAAAGTGCCCCCCCCCCCCCCCAAGTAAAAAACTGAAATGTTTGATTCATATTATTGCATTTCCCTCTTTAGATCAGCCGTCTCTACCGCACACTGTAGAGATACGTGGTTCTCAAGAAGCTCCAGCCTCTGAAGTTCTCCCTGATGCTGAGGAACAGCTGGAGAAGGACGTCATCCAACTTCAGGACGTTGAATCTCCAGTTTGTACGACTGAAGATGACACCGTGGAAGAGCTGGATGAGGGTACGTTTACTGCCATAATCCAAAACATAATACACACACATCCTCACATTCACAGTTGTTAAGGATAGTTTTATTGTGTCATTACCAAACCATATGTGGGAATTTTAATTCAGAAACAAATTTGCATTTACATTATTTAGAGATGATAATTTTTGTGAAAAGTCACATTAAATGAAGAGCCATCATTCTATTCATATAATTTTTCATTTATTTTCATATTATTGGTGTTCCCTACTTTAGATCAGAGTTCTCTACAAATTCTAGAGATCAGTGACCTTGGAAAAGCTCCAGCCTCTGAAGTCCTTCCTGATGCTGAGGAACAGCAGGAACAAGACGTCCTTCAACCTCAAGATGTCGATCCTGAAGATGACGACATGGAAGAGCAGGGCAATGGTAAGAGTAGTAAATTCATGAGTGTTATAATAAATTGTAAAATGCATAAATAAATAAAATTGTATTTCACGCTAACTACAAATGCTTATCTTTTAATAGGCCATATTTGCTGGCGATATGAATTTGGACAGAAGCTGGGTCAAGGAGGCTTTGGCAGTGTGTATGCAGGGACTCGCTGCAAGGATGGCCTTAAGGTCTCATTTTCTTACTTAAACTTGCAAACACTTATACTTGCAAAACTTTTTCTTGACTGGAATGATATAAACCTTGTGCACATGCTAACTGCTTATTCTTTGTTTTTTTATTCAGGTGGCTTTGAAAATTGCAGAAAAGACGCCAGAGATGAGAACTATCTTAGTCGTGAGTAGGCTGTACTCTCTGTGTATTTTCTTCTTAGTTGCCGTTTTCAATTTATAACCTCTTATATTCAAGTTAATCTGGGAAATCACCTTCATTTAACCATTTTTTGTTCTTTATTTTAGCTTGGCCATCCCAAACGCCTCCCCATGGAGATCGGCCTGACATTCATGGCCAATAAGGGCCCCAGAGTTCCGCAGATAATTAAACTACTGGACTGGCAGGACGACCCAGACCATTACATCATGGTCCTGGAACGCCCCTTGCCTTGCATGAACCTGTTGGACTTCATAAAGCTTAAAGGAGGACGTCTTGATGAGAGGACAGCAAGGCATGTTATGCAGCAGGTCGTTCACGCTGCTAACATTTGCTGTGAGCGTGGAGTCTTCCATCGAGACATAAAACTGGAGAACCTCCTAATAAACCAGGACACCTTAGAGGTCAAACTGATTGACTTCGGGTGCGGTGCGTTCCTGACGGAGTCCGGCTATGTGACCTACTGTGGTATGTATTATGAACCATTAATTAGTTCAACATGCTGTGATATAATGTTAAACATACAAAATCTCTTTCCAGGCACAAAAATGTTCTGTCCACCGGAGTACCACGCCAATGGCAGGTACCATGCGAAGCCGGCGACTGTGTGGTCACTTGGAATCCTGCTGTTTGTAATGATGTGTGGATATTATCCCTCACTCCACGATTTGCAGATAAGCAAAGATGAATGGTGTGAATCTGACATGTCACAAGGTGAGATCTTCATTATAAAAAAAACAAGAACCAATTTGAATTCTGAATCATTCAAAAAAGGTGTACAATATGAGTTCATAATCAAATGTCTGTTATTTTTGCACAGAATGCTACGAAATGATTCGTGACTCTCTGCAGCCCGATCCAGAGCAGAGACTTGTTCTTGAAGAGATGAGGCTCCATGACTGGTTTAAGGTACTAAAAGTAAAGATTTTCTAATGATTTTTCATGTCATCCTAGACTTTTTGTCAAGTCAAATTTGCTCTAAATGTGATGTATTTATATAAATAATGCTGATATATATGTTTTTGTTTCAGGTCATGGAGTAAGATGTGTGAGGGAACGGCGTCAGGTCGGTGGCACCCGTCTCTCATGGAGGAGCTCCAGAATGCAGTGATGACAGGAGCGAACTGCGTTACATTGGTGCCAAAACCCAGGCGAGAGCCATGAGGGAAGAGCGTGAGGCCAGTGGTGCGAGTGATAATGAGCATCAGCTGCACTGCATTGGTCTCGTATCCCTCACAAAGAAGCTCTGGAATGCAGCGAAGACAGGAGCGTTCTTCCCGTACTTAAGGACTGCCTTACATTGGTGCCAAAACCCAGGCGAGAGCCGTGAGGGAACGGCGTCAGGTCAGTGGCACCCGTCTCTCACGGAGGAGCTCCGGAATGCAGCGATGACAGGAGCGAACTGCGTTACATTGGTGCCAAAACCCAGGCGAGAGCCGTGAGGGAACGGCGTCAGGTCAGTGGCACCCGTCTCTCACGGAGGAGCTCCGGAATGCAGCGATGACAGGAGCGAACTGCGTTACATTGGTGCCAAAACCCAGGCGAGAGCCGTGAGGGAACGGCGTCAGGTCGGTGGCACCCGTCTCTCACGGAGGAGCTCCGGAATGCAGCGATGACAGGAGCGAACTGCGTTACATTGGTGCCAAAACCCAGGCGAGAGCCGTGAGGGAACGGCGTCAGGTCAGTGGCACCCTTCTCTCACGGAGGAGCTCCGGAATGGAGCGATGACAGGAGCGAACTGCGTTACATTGGTGCCAAAACCCAGGCGAGAGCCGTGAGGGAAGAGCGTGAGGCCAGTGGTGCGAGTGATAATGAGCATCAGCTGCGCTGCACTGGTCTCGTATCCCTCACAAAGAAGCTCTGGAATGCAGCGAAGACAGGAGCGTTCTTCCCGTACTTAAGGACTGTGTTACATTGATGCCAAAACCCAGGCGAGAGCCGTGAGGGAACGGCGTCAGGTCAGTGGCACCCTTCTCTCACGGAGGAGCTCCGGAATGCAGCGATGACAGGAGCGAACTGCGTTACATTGGTGCCAAAACCCAGGCGAGAGCCGTGAGGGAACGGCGTCAGGTCGGTGGCACCCGTCTCTCACGGAGGAGCTCCGGAATGCAGCGATGACAGGAGCGAACTGCGTTACATTGGTGCCAAAACCCAGGCGAGAGCCGTGAGGGAACGGTGTCAGGTCAGTGGCACCCGTCTCTCACGGAGGAGCTCCGGAATGCAGCGATGACAGGAGCGAACTGCGTTACATTGGTGCCAAAACCCAGGCGAGAGCCGTGAGGGAACGGTGTCAGGTCAGTGGCACCCGTCTCTCACGGAGGAGCTCCGGAATGGAGCGATGACAGGAGCGAACTGCGTTACATTGGTGCCAAAACCCAGGCGAGAGCCGTGAGGGAAGAGCGTGAGGCCAGTGGTGCGAGTGATAATGAGCATCAGCTGCGCTGCACTGGTCTCGTATCCCTCACAAAGAAGCTCTGGAATGCAGCGAAGACAGGAGCGTTCTTCCCGTACTTAAGGACTGTGTTACATTGATGCCAAAACCCAGGCGAGAGCCGTGAGGGAACGGCGTCAGGTCGGTGGCACCCGTCTCTCACGGAGGAGCTCCGGAATGCAGCGATGACAGGAGCGAACTGCGTTACATTGGTGCCAAAACCCAGGCGAGAGCCGTGAGGGAACAGCGTGAGGCCAGTGGTGCGAGTGATAATGAGCATCAGCTGCGCTGCACTGGTCTCGTATCCCTCACAGAGAAGCTCTGGAATGCAGCGAAGACAGGAGCGTTCTTCCCGTACTTAAGGACTGCGTTACATTGGTGCCAAAACCCAGGCGAGAGCCGTGAGGGAACGGTGTCAGGTCGGTGGCACCCGTCTCTCACGGAGGAGCTCTGGAATGCAGCGATGACAGGAGCGAACTGTGTTACATTGGTGCCAAAACCCAGGCGAGAGCCGTGAGGGAACAGCATGAGGCCGGTGGCGCGAGTGATAACGAGTGTCAGCTGCGCACTGCACCGGTCTCGTATCTCTCATGGAGGAGCTCCGGACTTAAGAACTGTTACAATAACATTAATAAGAAAACAATTTATTTATCAGGAAATTTATAGTTTTTATATGTCGTGGCTTGTAACCTGAAGGTTGCTGGTTCGATTCCCACGCCTGCAGGAATTGAAGGTGGGGATTGTGACAGCACTCTCTCCACCTTCAATACCATGACTAAGGTGCCCTTGAGCAAGCCACGAAACCCCTAATTGCTCCCCTTGTAAGTCGCTTTGGATAAAAGCGTCTGCTAAATGAATAAGTGTAAATGTTATATATTTAACAGAATGTGGTCCACTTTATATTAAGTGTATTTAACTTTATGTACTAATATAAAGTGTGACTGAGAAATTTTACAATTTATAAGAAAGTCTATAAGAAAATGTGTAATTTGTTTTAAAGAAATTTTTATAATGAATCATTTAAGAAAATTAATAATTTATTAATTTATTTATTTGATATATTATTTTTTATTAATAAAATTTATAAGAGATAAAATTATATTTATATTAAACATTTAGTTTCATAGCCACCCTAGAGGTTCCTCAAATGTAACTTGGGTCAGGTTTTTAAACAATATTTGAACATTTGATAAGATTTGACAGTATAAGCCGAAAGTCACATGTATCCAAATAAGTAATCTGGAAAAGTAAGTTGCACATCTCACTCCATAGTATAGCCTAGCCGAACCTTCTTTACATTTTAATTTTTTCATGTGATACACAAAAGTAGTAACTGAAGCAGTGTAGAGACGGCTAGAAGAGTATAGGTGTGATGTTGATGCTGGGCCAGGAGTGGATAGGCATGACAAGATCTAGTAAAGTCAGAATGGTTGTCTCAAGATGTGGGCGTAGAAAAAGAAAGGAAAAAGATTTTAGTGCCTCTGATAAGTAAAAAAAAAAAAAGAAACAATATCTCCCAGCATACAGAACTGCAGAAAGATCAGAAAGCTAACTATATGTCTGCAGGGCTCCAGACTAACTGTTGCACTGGTGCTACCAATTTTTTCAGTTGGTCGCACCTTTTATTTATTTTTTTTTTTTTGCTACAACAATTTTAATCAATGCATGCTTGATGAATAGTCGTCTTAATCTTAACTATATTAAAATGGCCGATATCTGGTATATATGTATAATTTATATTTATTTTAATTCATATTTAATAAGTTAGAAAGTATGAATTAATCGATATATATATATATATATTTTGATTACGTTTCCGTGAAGCTGAACTGAAGTCTGAATTCACTTCACACGGATCGACTGTCACGCACAGAATACCCCGCTAGAAATTTTACGTTCCCAGCACGTTCTGAGAACGTCCCCGCTGGTGTCAAGGACGTCACCTGGTAACGTCCCCAGAACGTTCTGAGAAGGTCACAATGTCGAGTTCTTTAAAGGGATTGGGGACGTTATTTGGGGGACCTTAGCAGAACTTTCAGGACGTTCTCGGGACGTTTAGGGGACCATATTTTATTTGGAAATTTTACGTTCCCAGCACGTTCTGAGAACGTCCCCGCTGGTGTCAAGGACGTCACCTGGTAACGTCCCCAGAACGTTCTGAGAAGGTCACGATGTCGAGTTCTTTAAAAGGTTAGGGGACGTTATTTGGGGGACCTTAGCAGAACTTTCAGGACGTTCTCGGAACGTTTAGGGGACCATATTTTATTTGTTTTCAAGACCTTTGGGGGACCAACCTAGAATATTATTTTTTGTTCCTATTTAGGTATTTCCATCACATTTTTTGAATATTTTTAGAACCTTTAGTAACATTACAGGAAACTTTAGGGGATCAAACTATAATGTTACTGCAACACACACTGGTTCTTGGTCTGCAAAACCCAATCGGACATAAGCACTGTATCTTCACACTTAACATATTAAAAGATAAAAATACAAAGCTGGAATTCTTCATTCATTTCCATTGTGGGTGAGAGAGAGAGGGGGCAGAGAAAGCACAATCAATTCAACTGAATTCAAACTGGCTTTACTGCCATAAACATAGCTATAGCATCAACATTTTCCAAAATAACAGAAACAATTAACATTAATTAAATAAAATGTGTGCATGTGTGTGCGCGCGTGATTCAGTCACTGTCTGCATCTTCTGGAGGTGCCCCGAGTTCTTCTGCTGCCTGAAAAAAAGCATAAATAACAATATTTACCAATTACTTCAATTACTTCTTAGTGGTTTTTAATTACACTTAGGTGTATACAGTGGTGCTTGAAAGTTTGCAAACCCTTTATAACAGCGATCACCAACTTATCGATCGAGATGGTGGATCTTTATCACTGCCCCAGTAGATCCCAAAAATAATAGTAAAGCAGTAACCAAGGAAACGCTATATCATGGCTATCTGCTGTTGTGAATTTGAGGCTCATTCAGACCTGCTGTCTTTGTTTCATGCAGATGTTTTATGTAGCAAAAAATAAAATACATAAAACCTAAAGTCAGACCATTCTGTTTTTGTTTTAAATCCTGAAATTCTACAATCACATTCAAATGAAAAACTACTGCTCGTGCAACATATGTCTATCATCTTTGTTTGGATCATGATTAAAATGCAGTGGTTGCCTCTTATTTCAAAAGGCTACAGGTATTTGTGTTAATGGCTAGTTTGTTTGTTACAATTAATTAGCCAATAAATTTACTTTTAAAAAAATCAGAATAAGCTAAAAAATGATAATGTTTTAGGTAGGTTTAGCACCACTGTATGTACTAAGTAAATAAGTGAAGGGATAAATCAAACAGTTATGCTATTCTAGAGATTTTATATATATATATATATATATATATATATATATATATATATATATATATATATATATATATATATATATATATATATATACACACACACACACACACACACACACTCACAGTGGGTAAAATAAGTATTGAATACACACCACAATTTTTCCCAGTAAATAGCCTACTTTTCTAAAGGTGCTGTTCCACAAAAGCTCTTCCGGCGCTTGATCTTTCGTTTAGGTGCGTTAATCCATTAAATCACTTGATCCAAAACCAAAAACCATGATCCGCACTCACGTTCCCTTTAAAAACAAGTAAACATACATTTTGTAGAACCACATTTTACGAAAAATAGATGCGAATTCTCATGAGATCATGTTGATAACTTTAAAGCTGACTTTGGTTTCGCAAAGTGTGGTCACGACATTACCTTCATTAACAGAACTTCAACGTTTGCTTCATTATCAGAAAAATAACGTTTCACAAAAAGTGCTTATTAAAATAACTTGATAGATAATCAAATTAGCAGACAAACGTTAACGTTACTCACCATAAAAAACTGCCGCTAGCCGGGGTGGTGGTGGGGAAAAAGACCGCCAAATGTAGTCTGGATCAACGGATGTTGGGATAGATGTATATATATTGAAATTATTTTTTATTATTATTTTCATGAGAATTTTAAACATTCTGTTAACGTCCCGAATGTTCTCTTTATAACGTTGCTATGTGACCATAGAATAACCAATACAGAACGTTCCCGTTAAGTCATATCTGGAACGTTATAATATGACCAACAGAGGACCATGTGCGAACGTTCTGTTAAAGTCCCAAATGTTCTCTTTATAACGTTGCTATGTGACCATAGAATAACCAATACAGAACGTTCCCGTTAAGTCATATCTGGAACGTTATAATATGACCAACAGAGGACCATGTGCGAACGTTCTGTTAAAGTCCCAAATGTTCTCTTTATAACGTTGCTATGTGACCATAGAATAACCAATACAGAACGTTCCCGTTAACCAGAGCCAATTAATGCCTGCCTTGTGCTTTGAATATTTTTTTTTTATTACAGAATTCATATTTTCTCGTTTTATTTGTCTTATCTTATTAGTTCTGTGTATAGAATGAGTAAGATATATGGCTAATTAATTATTAATTACTGTATTTAATTTTTTATTACTGTAGCTTTATTACATTCTCCCGCGATTTGCGAATCTCAGTTTTCTAATTCTACTTCAACTATCGATTTGACTGCAAATCGAACGATTTGACTGCAAATCTATCAGAAGAGAAGATAGTGGACATCTACGCATCTCGGAAAAAGAGGCGGCTTCTTCTGCATTAGGTAAGATATTGTAATGTCTGAAGTAGTTCTATGACAGGTCAAGGGAGGCTCTGTTTATGAACTTTAATCGGAACGAAGAAGAACACACTGTAACAAGCGCACCCGTCTAACACACTCGCTTTTTCTCGCCGCACTTCTGAACTCCCCGTGTTAACCCTATCACTGCCGATGCAAAACAAAACAGCAACTATAAAGAGTCTGTTCTATTCGCTATTCTTTGTATAAAGTCATTGTTCATTGTAAATGTATTTTATATGTAGAATGTATGATATATAAATATGATATATAAAAAAAAATCTGAGCTCGTGGTCTGCTGGCCTGGTAGGTGCCCCCCCCAAGCACAAAAGTGAAACTCCGCCTATGCCGTTAAGTCATATCTGGAACGTTATAATATGACCAACAGAGGACCATGTGCGAACGTTCTGTTAACGTCCCAAATGTTCTCTTTATAACGTTGCTATGTGACCATAGAATAACCAATAAAGAACGTTCCCGTTAAGTCATATCTGGAACGTTGAACAGCAGCACTTTCATAACCAAAAGAGGACGTTTTAGGAACGTCCCTGATGTTCTCTAAAGGTTCGGGACTTTTGTCACCTTTACACAACTTTTAGGGAACGTTGCGCAAGGTCGCGAGAACGTCGCCTCATACGTGGGTACACGCGTTCACGCGGGTTACAAACACTTCAGAAAATCTCACTTTTGTATTTGAATTAATCTGCAAGGTCTGTGGAATTAAATGTTAATCAGATATTCAGAGATTTGTTTTAATGATATAGATGCATATTTGCTGAATGTTTAAGGTAAATGAGAAAATATTAGCCTTTATTTTGCCTTTCTGTAACTAATAAAAGCAAACACTATACTTTCTCACATAAGGTTTACTTTCTTTCTTTGTTGTGGTTGGTCAGACAAAATAAACCAAACATTTTCAGTCCATTCACATTTGAGTCTATTTTGTCTAGTCAGTTTTTGATTCGCTGACAGACTAACTGCGCGTGACCACCGGCGCGGAGCGCGAGCATTTTCAACGCACCAGTGGTTACGCAACGTAAGCAATGATGCTGCGTTTGAATTTTCGAGACAGAGACGTGCTTATATACATTGCCTTGACAACACTATTTGACATTAGCGCGGGCCAAACATTCTCTCGGCCTATTGAGGAGCCTTGGTCTAAACCATTGCGGTTGAAGTAACTTAATGCCTTTCTACCTGTGCGCTCATCATTAGTTGTGTCTGTATGCTGGCTCGTCCTTTCCACCAGCATCCTTGAACTCCAAACTATGTTTTTTTATGATTATTATTCAGCTATTAACCTTTTCATTTTTATATGGCTTAATTTCTAAATTTCCTGAATTTCTAATTGGCGCGTTTCATCATCATTGAGCAATGCGCGTGTACGTTCGCTCTCTAGCGGTTAATAAATAGAACTGCATGTGTCTTGCGGAAGAACATTGTAGCTGGAACTACTTCTCTCTGTTTGTCTATGACGAGTCACGCAGGTACTGTGATACTCCGCAGCCGAGCCGAGCCTGGTCTGAAATAGTCCGAATATAAACACTTATTATAGGCGCACCGTAGTGATTCAGGATAAGACAAAAACACGGTTTGGAAAATTGATTCATGATGTACTTGTTCATTATATAAATTTTGTTCATTTTGAAAACAAAACAGTTACGTACTTGAAAGCCATACTTGAGTAAAAGTATCAGAAAATGACTTTGGTAGAAGTAGAAGTCACTGTTTAGAATATTACTTGAGTAAAAGTTTTAAAGTAAGTGATATTTTTTGTACTTAAGTATGAAAAGTATTGTTTTGATATTAAACATACTTAGTATTGAAAGTAAAAGTACAAGTAAATGCAAAATACAAAAGAAGCATAAAATATTAGTAAAAATTGTTCTATACACAGTTTGAGCAGCAAGATTGTTTTAACTCTTTCTTGTTTTGTTTGCTCTGAATTTAAAAAAAAATGGCAAAATGTTTATTGTAAGTTTTAAATATAAAAAATACTAATATATTAATTATACCTTGATCATTCATGTTAATTCATAGAGCATTATAATCAATGTAAGAGGCAACTTTAAAATGTTAAAATGTAAATATTGAAATTAACAATGAACAACACTTTCATTAACCTTTAATGTCACAAATGGACTCTATTATATGTGTTTCCATTTCACATAAATCCAAACAATTATGCTTAAAAATGGCCATATTTACGCACAAAGGCATATTATATGTATACTTTCACTCGTTATTGGCTTCTATTTTAGAACACTTGATGAAATATGTGTTAAAGTGCGATTAAAAAAACCTGAAATCGAACACATTTCTGATGTATGTTTCTGTCGACAGCAGGATTAGGATACAATTTAAATATGCATCTTCACTGGATAAAGAATGCATAAGATCGAACAAATGGATATAAACTAATGCAAATAGAGGGTAACAATCGTAACATTAAACTAATGTCAGCATCCTCTCAGCCTCAACATACTGCTGTTGTCCACTAATGCAGCGTCTAGTCAACAAACTAATTACTTTAGTGATATGAAAACATATACTGTAGTGTACTGTATAACATACCGCTTTGTTGTCTATTTTAAATGCATTTTTGAAGTGTCCCGTTCTGTGTAGCGCGCAGCCTCGCGTCACGTGTTAAAACAAACTGTACGAGGCTTCAGTGATAGTTTTATCAGAGAGCGCCTCTAGAGGTCACTCTCGTGTCGCACTCTTCACAGCCGCTCGAGCAACGAACACAACCCGGAAAATGAAATCAAGCGCGATTGTGCGAGCGCTTGTTTGTACATGCTTGCTCGCAGCCTGTGTTCTTCCGACTTTATTTTGTAGTAAGTAACGAAAATGCTTATATGTATATGTTTTGAAAGAATGCAGCACGAGTCGGTGTCTTTTCATTTCATATCTATTTTCCCCCTTTTCCAGGGGTGCAACATTTACAGTGCACTTATGAACTGGCTCCGAAATAATGTTTTAATAACAAAGTTCGGGAGGAACACATTTTAATGATCTAACTAATCATCACATCACTCCAACCTACAGTCATTAATTAGCAATCAACATGTCTACCCAATCAGCATGAGCGGAGACCTATATATATTAATGCAGTCGACTAACCTATGCTTTTGGACAGTTTTTAGCATCCCTCCACCACCCCGTCTCCTCATACTTGCCTGGTTACTTCCTAAACCAGAATACGGGGGGAGGCCAAATACCGAACTCGGAGCCCTCTCCTCGGACAGCACGCAAAATTTGCATACTAATTGCTCTATCTGATTATTTATATGTGTGAACTCGTGAATATTATATATTCTATGGATTCAATGCAAATGCAGACAATCTAGTGACATGTAACTGTCAAATAACTATTTTCACTGTTATAGTGCCATTAAATATAACTAATATGAAGTGGGTTAAATAGCCTAAATAAACAAATAAATATTAAAACACTCCCAATAATTATGCAAACAACGATTCTAGTTCATCATCAGGTTCTTATTAACTTAACTTAAACTTAACAGGTTCAAACATATTAATTTGTGCTTCAAGTTTGTACTTTCTCTTCAGTAATGGATTCACTGTTAAACTGATCTGATCTGAACTGAGAGAGTGAGGAGTGTGTCATTGTTCTCTACAGGTTGAGATATTGTGGCGTCACAGATCCAAACCCCTCATATCTGAGAGTACTGGATCTGACTGATAATAAACTAAAACAATCAGGAGTGAAGTCGCTCTCTGATCTAAAGGATGATCCACATTTTAAACTGGAGAGATTATATTATTGTGAGTATATTTTTTATTTAAATCTTTTAAATTGACCAAAGTTCACTAACAGCCTCATATGTGTGTAACTGGACAATAATTCAGCTCCACTTTAGTCTCTGTAAACTGTTTTAATAATAGTTTAATTTTGTGATGTGACTGATCTATAAATATATGAATATTTTCATCTCTTGCAGTGTCTCTGTGTGTAAGTGATAAAAAAGATAAAGAGTTGTTTGTCATTTACTGTAATTAATCTATCAGCAGTTTTTCATTAAAATCTCTGGCTGTTTTTTCTGGAACGATCTCCTGATGTGACAGCAGTAATGTCTCATACTCATATGTGACTGTCTTGTGTGTTTTATTGTAGGACTCTCAGTATTTAGACATCACTCCAGTTTCTTCAGGATCAGATGATGGTGAATAAGGAACTACAGAGACTGAAGACACAGAGACGCACAGCGATCACACTGACATGTGTGTGACTTAACACCAGTTTTTATCTTTTTGTGGGTCTGTTGTGCTCAATTATAGTTTCCCACTATGATCTTACAGGACCTGTACTTAAATAATAACTTTTCTAACTTGTGTAATTTAATACTCAATTTTATATGCAAAGGCCCATGAATATAAGTGCTGAAAGTCACCATAAGCAAATTGGAATTGTTCTGGATACATTAGATATCGATTACAATGATGGTGTTACACAAAACTAAAACCATGAAAATCGTGGATAAGAGATTTATTGTGCAATAAAGACAGTTTGGTTTATTATAATGGGAAAATGTGATTCATTTATCAGTATAACTTTTTAACATTTTTTTAATTACTTTCAACAAACTAAGAAAATCGAGAGTGATTACAGAAGAGATAGATCCCGTAAACGTGTCTACCAGATGCTGTCTATAAGCAGAAGTCCACAACAATATTTTACTGAAAATTTATATCTTTAAATTACTTTTAACTTATTATATATATATATATATATATATATATATATATATATATATATCATTGTATTATTTCCATTTAAAATTTTACAGCCTTTTACTGGTTTCCTGTATTTTTCCACTTTCCCCTGAAAACAGGTACCAGTAATTACAAACATTCATTGTAAATTCATTGTATTTTTTTCAATCTGCTCAAATGTACTGATGAATCATTGCCTGGAACTGGCTGTGTTTGCTGGGTTGATGAATGGATGAAGAGATAAATGAATGGATGCATCAGTGTAGAGGCAGAGATGAGAGGAATGGGACATTGGCCACCTAGAGTGCTGACGGTGTAAACCCCCCCCATACTGTGAGTGAGACCTATTGTCCCAATGTTCATGGAACTTTGTTTATGTATGCCAAGTCATCATTTCCACTGCTGGTGCTGTTGTTTCCACTAATGCCAGGTCATCGAGATGGCTGTACCAGTTCCCTTAGTAGATTTTCTAGCAGAGTGGAAACGTATTCCAAATTCATTCACTTCATTCCAGCCTATGCTACTAACTCTACTCTCAATATCTTAGGCTTTACTGACACATGGATTCGTCCAGAGGACTCAACAACCCCTGCTGCTCTCTTTAACAACTTCATTTTTACTCATACCCCTTGCCAGTCGGGGAGGGAGGGGGCACAAGTTTCCTCATTTATAACAATTGGACATACTCAACTCACTCTTCTCTAACTCAACAACTATTTGTTTGAGTTTCATGCCATTACAATTACAACCCCTGTCAAAATTCATCTTGTACTGATTTATCGCTGACAAGACATCTACCGTCAGCAGCCAGTTGTCAGCTCCACACACACAGGAACTCGAACCATCGACATCCACTAATCTTCTCTTTTCCTTCTCTCTTCTCACTGAGGCAGAAGTATCCAAACTTCTTCTCTCCACTCATCCCACCACCTGCCCTCTAGACCCCATCCCCTCACACCTTCTACAAGCCATCTCTGCCACTCTTTTACCAGTACTTACACACATTATTAACACATCTCTCCACACAGGCACTTTCCCTACCACATTCAAGCAGCCTCGGGTAACCCCACTGCTTAAAAAACCCACATTAAACACATCACTTGTAGACAGTTACAGACCTGTCTCTCTCCTACCATTCATAGCAAAAACAATTGAACGAGTTGTGTTCAACCAGGTGTCATCTTTCCTCACACAGAACAACCAACTGGACATCAACCAATCTGAATTGAAGAGCGGCCATTCAACCAAGTCTACACTAGTCTCAGTCACAGAATCCCAGTGGATTGCAAAGGCTGATTCCAAATCATCTGTTCTCATTTTGCTGGATCTATCTGCTGCCTTTTACACCGTGAATCATCAAATTCTTCTGTCCACCCTCTCATCACTTGGGATCTCAAGTACTGCACTTCAGTGGTTTAAGTCCTATCTCATAGGTAGATCTTTCAGAGTTGCCTAGAGAGGGGGGAGTATTCAAAGCTCATCAACTGATCACTGGGGTTCCTCAGGGTTCAGTTCTGGGATCCCTCCTGTTCTCCATTTACACTACATCACTGGGCCACATCATACAGGCACATGGTTTCTCTTACCATTGCTATGCTGATGACACACAGCTCTGTTCTTCCAACCAGATGATTCCACAGTAGCTGCACGGATCTCAAGCTATCTGGTGGACATCTCGATGTGGATGGAAGAACATCACCTGCAGCTCAACCTGGCAAAGACTGAGCTTCTAGTCTTCCTTGCCACTCCAACTCTAAATCACGATTTCAACATCCAACTAGGTACATTAGCAATTACCCCATCAAATTCGGCCAGAAATCTTGGGAGTTATCTTTGATGACCAACTGACCTTCAGAGACCACATCTCAAAGACAGCTCGGTCATGGAGATTTGCACTACACAACGTCAGGAAAATCAGGCCTTTTCTAACTGAGCATGCAACACAACTTCTCATCTAGGCCCTGGTCATTTCTAGGTTTGATTACTGCAATGCTCTTCTGGCTGGACTGCCGTCATGTGCAGTCAAACCTTTTCAAATGATCCAGAACGCTGCAACATATCTTGTCTTCAACGAGCCCAAGAGAGCACACGTCACGCCTCTCTTCATCTCTCTGCACTGGCTACCCCTTGCTGCTCACATCAAGTTCAAGGCATGGATGCTTGCTTATAATACTCTGAGCAATGTCTAAAACTTGTGTAGTGAGCCCTTCCTGTGTCTATTTGCCTCTTGATGATGAATCACTTGTTTGTTTTCCTCACTTGTAAGTTGCTTTGGATAAAAGCGTTTGCCAAATGAATAAATGTAAATGAATAAATGCAAATATATCTCGATAGGTCCTGCAGATAATAGAAAAAGGGTAAAAAATCCATTTTGGTTATCACCCACCTCTATTCAACGGGGTGCTACTAACTTTAGTGCGTCCTGAGCAGGTGATGTGTGTTACCCTGGTGATGGAGCAAGAAGTAAAGGCCTTGTTAGCAAAAGAGGCTATAGAAAGGGTCCCTGTAGTTGACTGAAAGTCGGATTTCTACAGCCGATACTTCATTGTTCCAAAGAAGGATGAAGGGTTGCGTCCTATTCTAGATCTTCGTCATTCGAATCGTACAGTAAAAAAGCTGAAATTCAAGTTCGTGACTCAAATCAGGTCCAAGAACTGGTTTGTCACGATAGATCTGAAGGACGCATACTTTCATGTCTCCAGCCTTCCACAACACAGGAAGTTCCTGAGGTGGCATACACCTCAATTACAATTAAATTGGCACTGTAAGTAACTGCTCTCTGAGATGTTCTTATGCGTACTGGCTCATAGGATGGTCACTCCACTGAGGGAGATGAGAGATCTTCTCTTCTGTGCTGGGCTGGATGGGCCAACCCCACGCTTTGAAGAAGGGGCACAAATTCAGGTTGACCACCTTGGAGAAGGTCTCAGCATATACATTCATCTTGCCTGCATTGTCATTTGGCACTCCACTCATATTATGGTAGGCAGCAAAAACTTTCTTAAAAGCATCCCAGCCAAATTTTTCCTGTAGCTTGAAAAAAAGAAAGAACAAAAAGGTTAGAGATATGATGGACGATTGCACAAAAATGCTTATAAATATATTTTTTATATTTATATAATTATATTTTTATTATAATTGCATAAAATTACATGTTTAAATGTTTATTTTGCTTAAAATTTTGTTTTTTTTTTAGATTTTGTTTTAAGTTACAAAATTCTTTTTAAAAATGAACAGTTAATCCATTCTTGTTTTGAACTCTTCAAAAAAAAAAAAAGTACTGGCAATGATGATGTACCCAAAAATGGAAAAATAAAAATAAAAATAAAAATTTTCTGTTTGTACCTGCATGTACGTCTCGAGTGCTGTCCACATCCTCCAGCTTTTTAAATCCTTACCGCCATCACAATACGTCTTGATACGAGCCTGACGGTTTTCTAGAGTCATGACGGGATGAGCTTTAGCTTTATTGAGTCGCAGCACTTTCTCATGTACGTACACTGACCACAGGTTACAGGTGCACTCAGTGGTGTGTGGAGGGAACTCCCAAACTCCACGCTGCTGATTATGACCCAACTCATGAATGGGTCCCCAAATACCACTTTTATAGGCTTCCTCTACGTTTACTAGTGCTGGGGCAGAGTTGGAGTGCATCATGATGGGATATCCAGCATGCATGAAACCTGAGGGGGGAATAGGAGGATCAGTGTTATTGTTAGGATTGTGTGAATGTAATTCCTGATAATGGCATGGTTCTGTTGTAATAGTGTAATAGTACCACTGACCGTGAGAGATCTGGACATCTGCAACAAACCGCTCCTTGCGGGGGAACTTGGCAGGCCTTGCTGCCAGGTCAGCTATGCTTCTCATTATGGTATCCCAAAGTGTAGCCACCTCATCAGGGCGGTCCAGATTCCTTATAAACTGTGATTCTAATGTGATGATGATATTCTCAAACTCAAGTTCTGCCCAAGGGGCAGGTGCCGAACGGATCCCACTCACCCAGTCAGCTACACTTGTCTCTCCTGAGGGACAAAACAAGTTTTGCCATATACCTTTAAATGTTCTGAATAGAAACCTGTGATGCTCACTGAATTTTAATTCTGAATTCTTACCAGATTTGAAGTATGGAGCCTGTACTGAGACCTGCACAACAAATTTCACCCCATCCACTTTGCTCTGGGGAGGTGCTATTAGGTAGATGAGCCCTCCCCACAGATTCCAAACCTGGACCATTTCTTTGTCTAAAGGGAATCGCTCATGGACCACAGGAGCCCGTTTCAGAATTTTTGCTCCACCAATGTTATCTGTCTGGCAACCAAGCTGCACCTACATAGAGTACCTTCTCATGTTAATAACATCCTCTCCTAGCCCTATGAGCAATAAATTTGTATCTATAATGACATGTATGTTATATACAGCACTATTCCTTGATTGGAAACATGTAATGTATAGACTATTGATTACCTGCCAATTTTTCCCAACGATTTCTGGAGGTATCGCTATGAACGTCTTCATACCAGGAGAAAGATACAAGCCTGTGCTTATCCATTCTTCACAACCTGAAACAAGTAATTTTATAGCGCTCAGAAATTGAACTTAAACAAGGAATGACATTTTCCTTCTACATTAGGCAAGAAACCTTTCGTACCCGCAGTGTTTGCATTGATCCGAATTCTTGCATTAGACACAGTGGGCAAGTTGGGTCTGTCCTTGATGATGTATGGAAGAAGGGCATCAGGATTAGGCGACACTCTGTATACCTCAGTCCCAACATGGAGCATCAGGTGGTCTTTGGCACTCTCAACAGGACATTTACTGCACACCTGTGGAACACCTACCTTCTTCACTATGTCAGTAAGAAGTGCAAGTACTGAAGTGTAGTCAGCACTGTCGTGAGAACACATACGAAGGTAATTTGCACAGTCGCTGCCCAGCTGCTTCAAGCAGACCTGTTCATGATCTGTCAGTTCTTGCCCCTGGTTTACATGTTCAGCAAATCGCTGCAGCATGCTACGAAAGTGGTACCCTTCTTCACATTTGTGCTCTATTTCTCGGACCTTATACAACCCTCCACCCAAGGTGTTGCTTAAGAGGCACAGTCCCATCTTGTTAAGAATGTGATTTCCTGGGTATTCGGTCATCACATTGCAGCCAGGGTGGGTCTGGGCCCAATACCAGGCATGACCCCCAATCAGAAGACCTCCGCCTTCAGCAACATATTCTTGAATCTCTGTACACTGGGCATCACCGTAGGAAGTGCAGACGTAGACACTTAGATCTTCTCTGAAGCCAGTCAACTGGCAATCTAAACCTGATTTGCTCAGTACCGTGTGGGCTGCTTTGAGGCTGGGTAGGATCCCAATAACACCCGTCCTACCCTCATCAAGCCACTTGATAGCATTGATCATAAATGTGGACAGAGAGTCCCGACCCAGATAGCCTTCATGGGATACCAGAATTACTCGACCTTGTCCATAATAGGCACCAGCAATGAATGCTTTTTCAGCTGGAGTGACTGCAATGGGAAATGCTAATCGTCCATGCACCATCACCTCAGATGCTATAGCCCCTCCTTGGGTGTCAAATTCGGACACACCTTGTAGCAGGAACTTTAGATCATCTTTGAAGTCTTTGCCTATTCTGAAAAAAGACAAGACAGATGGTGAAACGCATGGTTTGTTAAAGAATGGGTAAAAAGCAAAAATGTATGCTGAACTTACGATACAGCAAGCCAACTAGAAGGGATATTTCTTGGAACAGGAAATTTGCCAACTTCTCCTGGGTGTTCAGAGAAATAAATTCCTGCAACACTGCACACCTTGTTTCCTGGGAAGTTCCTTATAGTGTTTTCTTGTGGATGGTCATTGGACCAACGCCAGGCTTGGCCAGCAATTATCAAACCACCTCCAGCTTTGAGGAAAGCAATCAGATCCTTTGCACAGGTCTCAACACTGTAAGCATCTGTGATATATATAGCTAATCCTTCCCGAAAGTCTCCTAGCTCTGTCTTGATAGGGTAGTAATTCAAGTTTTCAGCTACTGAACGTAAACTCCTCTTGATCCCTACAATGCCGGCATCGCCGGTACATGGCATGAGCCACATTAGGGCATTCTCTATGAGGCGAGGATTGCGTGTTAGGTATTCCTCATGTCCCAACACCACTATACGTCCCTGACCGTAATGAGATGCAGCCATCAGCACCTGACCTCTTGGATTCATGGCAAGTGGAAAGGCATAATCGCCTATTAGGACAAGATCGCTGGGCACTGCTTTCCCTTGGCAATCAATCTCCTGCAGACCAGACATGAGAGTGTAGTAGTCCTGTTCACGTGCCATGGTTGACTAGTTCTATTTAGTAAATGAATACAAATCAATCACTCTTAACTAACAATCAGTTGTACTGGGTATGAACATTGGGTTTGTTCAACCAGAGATTGTGCATTCAGAAAAATGATACCGATTGGTTTTTCAGTCCTACACAAAGACAGAAAATGAGAAAAAAACAAGTTGCATATATTTAGAAAGATACAAAAATTGTGTTAAAAAAGAATTAAATTGCTTAATATACTATACAAAAATCTGATATAAACAATTTAAACTTCACATCCTATCCCAATATGTAAAAAATTGCAAATTAAAATTCAATATGTACACACTCACCTTTATCTGTAGATACAAACAAGCTCAAATGACTTTCCTCATTAGCTCTGTGTAACTACTGTGTGAATGTGTTTGTGGCTATGACTATGACTCGCCCATAAATACTCCTTTTTTGATTTTGTTTGTTCATCTAGAAACCACTAGATAAACCACTACATTAGGGGTTCCAAAACACATTCCTGGAGCCTCCCCAGCACTGCACATTTTGCATGTCTCCTTTGTCTGACACACCCATTTCAGGTCTTGGAATCCCGTGTCTAGCTTTGCACAGAGCTCCCCAACTTATTACAGCTTATTAATTTGTTTCCCTGTTTTAGGTAAAGGCAGGAATACACTATACAACTTTTACCCAGATTTTTGCCCTGATTTACAGTTTAGAGGAATCAACACTAGTCATGCCAGTCTGCATATTTTGACCAGTAATAATTCACAAATTTCACAGAAAATCACTAAGTGCTTTTTAGCTTCAGACTATGAAATAATTTGCGTTTTCTTCCATATGTTCTGTATGTGCAGGGTTCCATAGCTTTATGGCAAAGAACACTTGCCATTTTAAACTAAACTGTTGGTACTGCATTATGAAGCCATTAATCAAGCCATAATTATTAGTAGGATATCCTATCTCATGAAAATACTTATGTAAACTGAAGATTTGTCATCTAACAGGCGTAAACAAAGTGAATAGACTCATGCTATTCTTTTGTCTTTGCACTTTGTGCTATTTTCAGGTATTACACAAACAAAGTTAAATCCCCTTTCAACACAGACAGGCTGGCTATACTTTTATTTGCTACAATGCAATACGTTGCCAGCTTAAAGTCACCAGAAAATCAAAACTGACAATTCTTATTCTTTCATTGAATATAGCAGTATTTATTATAAATATTTTATCTGTGCACATTGTTAATTATTTTTTATTCTTCTCTGATGGTGTGTTTACTGGCCATTGTTGCCAGATTGGAAAAGTCCAAGTATCATACCAGAAGCCCAAAATTATCGTATTTGGAAGAAAATTAACACACATGGGTTTCTAGTATATTTAAATGAACTAATAACTAATGAACTAAACTAATTTTAACAACAGAATGAATCAATACTGAACTTAGGCTGGATAATCACATTATTTTCTTCTAAAGCCAAAATTATGTTCCCAGTATCGAATCGTGAGCTGAGTGTATCGTTACACCCCTAGTAAACGGCCATCAGCCCCCTTTTACCCTGCTCTGACAGAGGGTACCCAACACCATATCATTAATAACAAACAGATCATGAAACCTAAAGCTATACAACTTTAAACTCTGAAGGCTAGCTAAAATTCTGGACCTGATTCTAGCTTGTGGTGTATTGGCTGAGCATCCAGCTGACCTAAAACTTTATAGTCACACTAACCCTAAACGCTGATACAGATCATATTATTGCCATGCCCATCTCTGCACTCTGTACCCTAGTGGATATCCATTCATTTATCTCTTCATCCATTCATCGACCCAGCAAACACAGCCACTTCCAGGCAATGATTCATCAGTACATCTGAGCAGATATGTTTGTCCCCTTGTCAGCTAGATGAACCCAACTTTGTATTCATCTCTCTTTCAATATATCCTTTGGAATACATTTAACAGTCATATTTAAAAAAAAATATAAGTTAAAAGTATTTTACAGACAAATTTTCAGTAAAATATGGTTATGGACTTGGATCTGGTTGACACATTTACAGCATCTATCTCTTCTCCAATTATAATAAACCAAGCTTTCTGTATTGCACAATAAATCTCTTATTGACAATTTTCATGGCTTGTTTTAGTTTTGTCACTTATTGTAGTGTATATTGAGTGTTACACCATCATTGTAGTTAGAAGGTAAGTTTTTAAGTACAGGTCCTGTAAGATCATAGTGGGAAACTGTAATTGAAAACAACAGACTCACAAAAAGATAAAAACTGGTATGAAGTCACACACATGTCAGTGTGATCGCTGTGTGTCTCTGTGTCTTCAGTCTCTGTAGTTCCTTATTCACCATCATCTGATCCTGAAGAAACTGGAGTGATGTCTAAATACTAAGAGTCCTACAATAAAACACACAAGACAGTCACATATGAGAATGAGACATTACTGCTGTCACATCACATCAGGAGATCATTTCAGAAAAAACAGCCAGATAGTATATTCATATTACAGTCAGAAATATGAATGAAAAACTGTCGATAGATTGATAACAGTAAATGATAAACAACTTTCTCTTAATCACTTACACATAGAGACACTGTAAGAGAGGAAGATATTCATATATTCATAGATCATATTTACATCAGAGAATTAAACTCTTATTAAAATAGTTTACAGAGACTAAAGTGGAGCTTAATTTTTTCTTATGTTCTCCAGTTACACACATATGAGGCCTGTTACTGAACTTCGGTCAATTTAAAGGCTTTAAATAAAAATATACTCACAATAGTTCCCTTTTTATAGTGTGGATCATTTGTGGATCAGTCTGGATCATCCTTCAGATCAACTTCACTCCTGAATCTCTTCATTCCCAGTCAGATTCAATTGTCTCAGGTGGGTTTGATCTCATAACTGAAGTCAGAGCAGCACAACCTTCATCTGTGAAATCACAATCATACAACCTGTAGACAACAATGACACAGTTTGAATTTTAGATCAAGTGTCTGTAGTTTGTAATTCACTCTGGTCTCAGATCAGCAGAGTAGATATAATGACAAGCACTGCCACATACTGCTGCTGATAGAATGGTATTTATTCATGTTGATGCTCGGTGTGCTGTTTGAAACTGTCATGTGCTTCAGGACTGAACAGACACACAGAGTTGAATGTGGGATATTGTTTCATAGTGATATAAGGACAGTTCTGACTGGAGAAACAGTCACTTGCTCCTCTAATACACTCTTACAGGAGGACATTTGCTTCACAGTATTCACGTGTCCCCCATTATATATTAACTCTTTTCATCAAACACAGAATTGAAATGTGGTGAACTCCAAAGATATATACAATGTCCTAATGTACAAAGTAAGAACTATTGCCTTCACATGCAATAAGATAATGTTCTTAACCTCCAGGTGTCGCGATTATCAGCTGGAGTGCCCGTAATAGCCACTAGAGGGCACTTCACCCTGAACCATTGTATCACCATCGGACTCTGTAACACACACTCACTCACACGACATTTCCAAAGGGTGGTCATGGCCTAATGGTGAGGGAGTCGGGCTTGTAACCTGAAGCCAGCAGGAATTGAAGGTGAGGATTGTGAATGAACAGCACTCTCTTCACCTTCGATACCATGACTAAGGTGCCCTTGAGCAAGGCACCTAACCCCTAATTGCTCCCCGGGCGCTGTCGCAATAGCTGCCCACTGCTCCGGGTGTGTGTTCACTGTGTGTGTGTGTGTGTGTGTGTGCACTTGTTCACTACTCACTGCTGTGTGTGTGCACTTGGATGGGTTAAATGCAGAGCACAAATTTCGGGTATGGGTCACCATACTTGACAATACTTCATGAAAAAAAAAAGGTACGCACACACACAACAAACAAAACAACCTAATAAAATAGACAAAATAGCATTTAAAAATGTTTAATTTTAGTTAATTTAGTTATGTATTTACTCTTAGATTTTGTCAAGCCTAATACTTTCAAGGCTCTCCCCCTCTGCAACAATAACAACAACACTAGACACACACTGTGGAACATCTAAATTTTACGACATCACGAGTGACATGTATCAGACGAACCAGAAAGGAGGTCTGGTCGGAACATAGAATCTGCGACGCATAGATATTAGCTCTTTAAAGGCTGTAAAAAACATCTAACGATATTTCGGGGCGTTTTATAACAGCACTGGTGAATCTGGGATAGTCCGGAATTGTGAACTCTTGATGGCATTGTGAACTTTGTTTGGTACTGTAAGGTTTTATCTACAAGAAATGGATGAAAACAGTAACATTAATGCATCTTTTACTTTATAAAGTACTGTTATTTTACTGAAACAAGAGAGAAAGAATAGTTATTTTTCCCAGTTAGCCATATTCTTATTCCTTTTATTTTGTACTTTTCAGACCTAAAATGTTGAACACTACAGACGTAGTACATGCACTGCTCAAGAAAGCTCATCTTGGTGTAATATTTGTGAGCTCTCATCCAAAACACAAAACTTCGCTTTGGGTGATCCAGACGAAGCCTTTATGACATTTTTTTTTTTTTATCTTTTAGGTTTTAGAGGAATGGACTTTATATGGAGGGATAGAAATCTCTCAGATTTCATAAAAATTTCATTTGTGTTTGGAAGATGAATGAAAATCTTATAATTTTGAAACAACATGATGGTGAGGACATGACAGAATTTACATTTTTAGGTAAATTATACTTTACAGTAAGCTGAGTCTTGTATAAAACTAGCGTCACTCTAATCATTTACATCAACGATATATCTCATATCATTACACTCTTTTACACATCTCATATTGATATTGCTTGGCAGAAATGAAACACTTGTATATGAAAAATGTTTGTATCTTGAAAGCACTGTTATGAGTGTTTCTTAATAGCATGTAAGGTTTAAATGTCTAGACCTTGCAGAAATTTTTGGCATACACATTTTTGCATCAAAACTCAAGTCAATTGTTTGTATAGTGTTTTATTTACAATATATATGTGGCAGAACATGTTATCATACAAAACAATACAGCATTGAGACTACTGCTACATTGTCATCTGTAGTTATAGTTCTTTGCTGCCACACATTTAAACTTCTTTCTTCTTGTTTTTAGAATTGAAAATCTAGGAACAGTGTGAAAGACCTCTATCACAGATAGTGTAAAGTCAAAAGACCAATGGGATACATTTAAGTGAAATGTAAAAAAAAAAAAAAAATTACTGAATACACCTTTAACATTTTTCCCCCTTCAGCACTAAATTGGACCAGGCAAATTAAGGTTTAGTTTTAATGTAGTTTTTATTATTTATGTATATGTTGTATTTTTAACATGCACGTTCAGGTTATACTGTACTTAACCTTAGCCCACTTACCCTATAGCCACCACATTTGATTAAAAACAAGAATATTCAGAATTTTTAGAATTATATTTATAAGTTTGTGGCTCACATTGATATGAATCAATTGCTCATGAATACAATAATGTCCATGAAACTCCAGATAAGCATCTTTTATACTTAAACTTACCCCTCAATTACATAAAAATTGGCACTGTAAGTAACTGCTCTCTGAGATGTTCTTATGCGTACTGGCCCATAGGATGGTCACTCCACGGAGGGAGATGAGAGATCTTCTCTTCTGTGCTGGGCTGGATAGGCCAACCCCACGTTTTGAAGAAGGGGCACAAATTCAGGTTGACCACCTTGGAGAAGGTCTCAGCATATACATTCATCTTGCCTGCATTGTCATTTGGCACTCCACTCATATTATGGTAGGCAGCAAAAACTTTCTTAAAAGCATCCCAGCCAAATTGTTCCTGAAGCTTGAAAAAAAGAAAGAACAAAAAGGTTAGAGATATGATGGAAGCACAAAAATGGGTATAAATATATTTTTTATATTTATATAATATTTTTATAATAATTGCATTTTTAAATTTGTTTCTTTCGCATAAGATTTTGTTTTATTTCGCATAAATTTCTTTTTAAAAATTAACAAATAATCCATTCTTGCTTTGAACTCTTCTAAAAAAAAATACTGGCAATGATGATGTACTTTATCAAACAATTTTTATAAACCCAATACATTTAACTGAATAAACAAACTCTTAAAACTTTATTCGCAGTCTGTTTGTACCTGCATGTACGTCTCGAGGGCTGTCCACATACTCCAGCTTTTCAAATCCTTACCGCCATCGCAATACATCTTGGTACGAACCTGGCGGTTTTCTAGAGTCATGGCAGGATGAGCATTAGCTCTATTCAGTCGCAGCACTTCCTCATGTACGTACACTGACCACAGGTTACAGGTGCACTCAGTGGTGTGTGGAGGGAACTCCCAAACTCCACGCTGCTGGTTATGACCCAACTCGTGAATGGCTCCCCAAATACCACTTTTATAGGCTTCCTCTACGTTTACTAGTGCTGGGGCAGAGTTGGAGTGCATCATGATGGGATATCCAGCATGCATGAAACCTGAGGGGGGAATAGGAGGATCAGTGTTATTGTTAGGATTGTGTGAATGTAATTCATGATAATGGCATGATTCTGTTGTAATAGTGATGGTTCTTTATCTCAGCAATAGTACCACTGACCGTGAGAGATCTGGACATCTGCAACAAACCGCTCCTTGCGGGGCAACTTGGCAGGCCTTGCTGCCAGGTCAGCTATGCTTCTCATTATGGTATCCCAAAGTGCAGCAACCTCATCAGGGCGGTCCAGATTCCTTATAAACTGTGATTCTATTGTGATGATGATATTCTCAAACTCAAGTTCTGCCCAAGGGGCAGGTGCCGAACGGATCCCACTCACCCAGTCAGCTACACTTGTCTCTCCTGAGGGACAAAACAAGTTTTACCATATACCTTTAAATATTCTGAATAGAAATAGATGCTCCCTGAATATTAATTCTAAATTCTTACCAGATTTGAAGTATGGAGCCTGTACTGAGACCTGCACGACAATTTCCACTCCATCCACTTTGCTCTGGGGAGGTGCTATTAGGTAGATGAGCCCTCCCCACAGATTCCAGACCTGGACCATTTCTTTGTCTAAAGGGAATCGCTCATGAACCACAGGAGCTCGTTTCAGGACGTTTGCTCCACCAATGTTATCTGTCTGGCAACCAAGCTGCACCTACATAGAGTACCTTCTCATGTTAATAACATCCTCTCCTAGCCCTATGAGCAATAAATTTGTATCTATAATGACATGTATGTTATATACAGCACTATTCCTTGATTGGAAACATGTAATGAATAGACTATTGATTACCTGCCAATTTTTCCCAACGATCTCTGGAGGTATCGCTATGAACGTCTTCATACCAGGAGAAAGATACAAGCCTGTGCTTATCCATTCTTCACAACCTGAAACAAGTAATTTTATAGCGCTCAGAAATTGAACTTAAACAAGGAATGACATTTTCCTTCTACATTTGGCAAGAAATCTTTTGTACCCGCAGTGTTTGCATTGATCCGAACTCTTGCATTAGACACAGTGGGAAAGTCGGGTCTGTCCTTGATGATGTATGGAAGAAGGGCATCAGGATTAGGCGACACTTTGTATACCTCAGTCCCAACGTGGAGCATCAGGTGGTCTTTGGCACTCTCAACAGGACAATTATTGCACACCTGTGGAACACCAACCTCCTTCACTATGTCAGTAAGAAGTGCAAGTACTGAAGTGTAGGCGGCACTGTCGTGAGAACACATACGAAGGTAATTTGCACAGTCGCAGCCCAGCTGCTTCAAGCAGCCCTGTTCATGATCTGTCAATTCTTGCCCCTGGTTTACATGTTCAGCAAATCGCTGCAGCATGCTACGAAAGTGGTACCCTTCTTCACATTTGTGCTCTATTTCTGGGGCCTTATACAACCCTCCACCCAAGGTATTGCCTAAGAGGCACATTCCCATCTTGTTAAGAATGTGATTTCCTGGGTATTCGGTCATCACATTGCAGCCAGGGTGGGTCTGGGCCCAATACCAGGCATGACCCCCAATCAGAAGACCTCCGCCTTCAGCAACATATTCTTGGATCTCTGCACACTGGGCATCACTGTAGGAAGTGCAGACGTAGACGCTTAGATCTTCTCTGAAGCCAGTCAACTGGCAATCTAAACCTGATTTGCTCAGTACTGTTTGGGCTGCTTTGAGGCTGGGTAGGATCCCAATAACACCCGTCCGACCCTCATCAAGCCACTTGATAGCATTGATCATGAATGTGGACAGAGAGTCCCGGCCCAGGTAGCCTTCATGGGATACCAGAATTACTCGACCTTGTCCATAATAGGCACCAGCAATGAATGCTTTTCCAGCCGGAGTGACTGCAATGGGAAATGCTAATGGTCCATGCACCATCACCTCAGATGCTATAGCCCCTCCTTGGGTGTCAAACTCGGACACACCTTGAAGCAGGAACTTTAGATCATCTTTGAAGTCTTTGCCTATTCTGAGAAAAGACAAGACAGATGGTGAAACGCATGGTTTGTTAAAGAATGGGTAAAAAGCAAAAATGTATGCTGAACTTACGATACAGCAAGCCAACTAGAAGGGATATTACTTGGAACAGGAAATTTGCCAACTTCTCCTGGGTGTTCAGAGAAATAAATTCCTGCAACACTGCACACCTTGTTTCCTGGGAAGTTCCTTATAGTGTTTTCTTGTGGATGGTCATAAGACCAACTCCAGGCTTGGCCAGCAATTATCAAACCACCTCCAGCTTTGAGGAAAGCAATCAGATCCTTTGCACAGGTCTCAACACTGTAAGCATCTGTGATATATATAGCTAATCCATCCCGAAAGTCTCCCAGCTCTGTCTTGATAGGGCAGTAGTTCAAGTTTTCAGCTACTGAACGTAAACTCCTCTTGATCCCTACAATGCCGGCATCGCCGGTACATGGCATGAGCCACATTAGGGCATTCTCTATGAGGCCAGGATTGCTTGTTAGGTATTCCTCATGTCCCATCACCACTATACGTCCCTGACCGTAATGAGATGCAGCCATCAGCACCTGACCTCTTGGATTCATGGCAAGTGGAAAGGCATGTTCACCTATTAGGACAAGATCGCTGGGCACTGCTTTCCCTTGGCAATCAATCTCCTGCAGACCAGACATGAGAGTGTAGTAGTCCTGTTCACGTGCCATGGTTGACTAGTTCTATTTAGTAAATGAATTCAAATCACTCTTAACTAACAATCAGTTGAACAGGGTCTGAACATTGGGTTTGCTACCGATTGGTTTTCAGTCCTACACAAAGACAGAAAATGAGAAAAAAAAATTGTTTTAAAAAAAGAATTGTATAGCTTAATATAGTGTACAAAAATCTGATAGGCTATAAACAATTTAACCTTTACATCCCATCCCAATTGTGGCTTCATATGTAAAAATTGCGACTTAAAATTCAATATGTACACACTCACCTTTATCTGTAGATACAAACAAGCTCAAATGACTTTCCTTATTAGATCTGTGTAACTACTGTGTGAATTTGTTTGTGGCTATGACTATGACTCGCCCAAAAGTAGCACACCCTTGGAGCACGCCCATAAATACTCCTTTTTAATTTTGTTTGTTCATCTCAAAACCACTCACTCTACAGCATTTGAATGCCTGAAATAGTTTTTCATGAAAAAAAAGAAAAGTGAGATGAGTAGCTTTGCACAGAGCTCCCCAATGTGTGGGGAAAAAACAAGATATCATGGCCCCACAGCTTATTAATTTGTTTCCCTGTTTTAGGTAAAGGCAGGAATACACTATACAACTTTTACCCAGATTTTTTCCCTGATTTACAGTTTAGAGGAATCAACACTAGTTGTCTTAAGTCAGAGCCAGTCTGCAGATTGGACCAGTAATAGTTCACAAATTTCACAGTTAATTACTAAGTGTATGTTGGGCACAGACTCAGATTTTTAGCTTCAGACTATGAAATAATTTACGTTTTCTTCCATATGTTATGTATGTGCGGGGTTCCATAGCTTTAAGGCAAAAAACACTTGCCAGTTTAAACTAAACTGTTGGTACTGCATTATGCAGAGTAAATAAACTATGTTTATCAAGCCATAATTATTAGCAGGATATCCTATCTCATGAGAATACTTATGTAAACTGAAGATTTGTCATCCAACAGGCGTAAACAAACCAAATAGACTCATGCTATTCTTTTGTCTGTGCACTTTGTGCTGATTTTCAGGTATTACACAAACAAAGTGATAAATCCTCTTTCAACACAGACACATACTTTTATTTGCTGCAATGCAATACGTTGCCAGCTTAAAATCACAACTGACAATTCTTATTCATGGAACATAGCAGTATTTATTATAAATATTTTATCTGTGCACAACTATTTTTTCTTCTTCTCTGACGCTGTGTTTACTTGGGCGTGGGCGGGAAAACCTGTCACTCATATGACATCACAGCAATAGCAAACAAACATACATCTAGCGATTTAATCAATTCCCGATTAAATGACTATCCATCCATCCATTATTTGTAGTTTCCCACTGGTTGTGAGCAATTAAAACCAAGAATAAAGCACATTCTATCACTGACTGCTTTTAAAAACTTACTTACAAAATGTACCGTTTGTTTAAGCGGTCTATTCGATAAAATACATGTGATGATGTAACACAAAATATGATATTAAATTGCTTAATGACAGAGGTGGCTAACAAAATGACAAGGGAACCCAACAATGGGCGCCGTTGTTCCACATCGGAAATATTTACATGCCGGACCAGCGAAGAGTGTACAACAGCTCAGTCGCAAGAAATAACTAAAGTTTTAGACAACCGGTAAGTGCCATTTGGATATTGTTTTGTGTATTTATTGAAATGATGGTGGCATATATTTTTGATGAACTTTGTAGTTACACAAAAACTGCGCAGGTTATAAAGTTATATGAGCCCTCTGGTGTCAAAGTCCGATTAAGTTCATTGTTTTTACACATTAAACATTAGAAGACGTCTTAAAACGAGGTTAACGCATGTTGCTAATGAGTTACATTTTAGTTATCAGGTTAAATATTCCTAATTAACTTTCTGAAGCCAGTCAGGTAAATAACAAATGTACCATTCATTTTGACTATTTTTGAATCTTAATTGTTCTGTATTTCTTACTGTTTCTTCGCTCTCTCTGCAGTCCAGTTGTTGTCGTCCGTGAGTGGAGATGCAGTGCGCACTAGTTAGTGTGAATGGAGCTCGGGTGGAGCTGGATGATGGTCGAGCTCTTATGTTAGGTCGAGGCCCTGAATCCGGAATTGCAGACAAGAAGTGCTCGAGGCATCAGGGTGGGTTTTCACATCACACCCATCTTAGTTATACAAAACGTTTCTACGTGTCACATTTGTGTCTTTCCTTAATGAATAATGTAAGTTCTTCTTTTTGACAGTCAAGCTTGTGGCCAACTATGCCAAACAGGAAGTTCTGGTTACGCAGGTAAAATAAGAATAAAAACCCCAGAGGGTTTCTTAATACTTAAATCTATTAAAGCATAAATGAGAACAAATCAATCTGTTTCCACAGCTCGGGCCCAACCCGTCTTCCCTGGATGGTCAGTCTTTGGCTCGTGGCGAGTCCGGATGTCTGACATCTGGTTGCACACTGTACTTCGTTAATCAGTCCCACCCGTTCACTGTGGAATTTGTTGGAAATTCAAACGGAAAGTCTTCCTCTCCTCAGAAGAATAGAAATGCAGCGGATGAAAGCAGAGATGGACAGAAAACCTCTAATGACCCCAAAAGGAGCATCCAGGATTACTTTTCTAAATCCTCAAAAAAGGTATCAAGATAATCCATGGTAGTGGAACTTAACACTTTTATTTAACAAAGATGCATTAAATCATTAAAATGGTCAAAAGTGACAGGAAAAACATTTTAAAATGGTACAAAAGAGTTCTGTTTCTATTCATGAAAGAATCCTAAAAAATTCTGAATTATGGTTTTGACAATAATACACTAATAAATTGATATATATAAATTTATTAGTGTATAATACTATATAAACTTGTATATAGTTTTATGAAGAAAATATAAATGTTATTATTACAGGTTATTATATATATATATATATATTTTAGAAAAAAACAAGAAACATTGAGCTAGGATAAAAACAATATTGAAGAATACATCAATAAAGATAAAAGATAATTTAATTTAAGTCTGCAGAAGTGTATAAATATATAAGAAACATTTTTTTTATTTTACCATTTTATATTTCTGTGGTACAGATATTTTCAAAACCTTTCAACCCATTTTATTGTTACTATCATAATTGGAGTTCATTTATGTCATAAAATCAATTGAAATATCCCATAAAACCTTGGCTGTTGTTTCTCAGGGAACAAAACGACCTCACAGCCCAGAGCAGGACGTTCCTCGCACGAAGCGAGGGTGTGACGACGATGATGATGAGGAGGATGAAGATGAACAGACCTCAGCTGAGAAGAAGCTTAAACAGTTACAAGCATTTGCCCAGACAGAGAGTGATGACAACCTGGACTCACCAACAGTCAAACCCAGTGCTCAATCTTCCACTTGCTCTCAGAGTCACTGGCAACAAATCGGCGGCCTTATGCTGTTCACTGCGGCGGGGGTTCCAGACAGCTCCAAAGTAACACATGAACTTTCTTACAGGAATTACACAGCAAAATCATAATGCTTGAATAATGTTTAATGCTGTTTTGTGTGATTCAGGTCGCAGGGTTTGACATTGATGGCTGCATTATCACTACTAAGTCTGGGAAAGTGTTTCCCACAAGTCCAGATGACTGGAAGTGAGTCTGCTTGAAGAACTTGCAAAACGCTGCAGCTGTTTGTTGTCTTTCATGTAATGTTTTACTCTTGTTTAGGATTCTCTTCCCCGAGATTCAGCCCAGACTGGCCAGTCTGTTGAAGAAAGGATATAAGGTGCTTCCCAATCACCCATCACTTCATTTTATGTTGATCTTGATGTTTCATAGCTGAAGTTAGAGCATCAATAAATGTCCAGTTGGTTTTGCTTCGCTCTGTTTAGGTGGTATTTTTCACCAATCAAATGGGAATATCTCGAGGAAAACTCAGACCGGAGGTGTTCAAGTCAAAAGCAGAGGATATTCTACAAACACTTCAGTTGCCCATCCAGGTTAATGACACTTCTACATACACTACTGCTCAAAAGTCTGGGGTCTGTAAGATTTTTTTTAATATTTATGAAAGAAATATGCTCAACAGGGCTGCATTATATTTGATCAAAAATGCAATCAAAAAGGTAATATTGTCAAATATTATTACAATTTAAAAGAACCATTTTCTGATTGATAATATATTTAAAAGTAATTTATTCCTGCGATGCAAAGCTGGAATTTCAACATCATTATTCCAGTCTTCAGTGTCACATTATCCTTCAGAAATCATTCCAATATGCTGATTTGCTGCTCAATAAATTTTTCTTGTGAATTATCAATGTTGAAAAAGTTGTGCTCCTCAGCCATTTTCGGAGTGTCTATTTACACTAAGTGCAAATAGCGTCCCTTGTTGGCAAATGCTATTTATACTAGCTCCGCCCACCAAAGCCTGGATGGACCACTTAAGTTTTAAAAAGGACGCTCAGAATTTTATGTCTTCAGTAGTGCAGTAGTAGCGAGTTAGCCACACTAAACTGGCTTTTAACGTGATTGACGAGGGTTCCAATCTGCCTTGTGCCGATGTTCTAAATAATGTTCTTAAGGTGGAAATGAATTGCGAACAAATGTTTAATAATAAGTGTTTATTGGGTAGAGGTAGGGTTAGGGGAAGGTGTTGGGAGGGTTTTTATTCTCCCAATAAGGCAGCATCTATTTAATAATTTTAATAAATATAATCATTTACACTCCATGATATTATTGCATCGTGCTTATGTACAAAAATACTGAGGTGTAAATAGTATCTGCCAATGTAAAGTATAGATAGCATCTAATTAGGCTACTAGTTACTCTTATTGCAAAGATCTGATACTTTTACATGGTGTAAATATTTTCACCTAGTGTAAATGGCATATCGCTAAGAAAATGTTGCTATTGTCACTTAGTGTAAATAGAATAAATGGCTATTCTCACTCAGTGTAAATAGCGTCTATTGCAATTGATGGTTTGCAATAGCAATTATTTGGAATAGAAATCTTTAGCATTATAAATGTCTTTACACTCAATTTAATGTCGCCTATCTGAATAAAAGTGTTAATTTATTACCTTATTGACCCCAAACTTTTGAATGGAAGTTTTGTAAGCAAGTTTGAAAATTGAATGTAGTAGATGCATTTCAATTAACTTTTTTTTATTCACGAATGCGAATACATTGTGTTTTTTCAGGTGTTTGTTGCCACAGCCCCTGGTATTTACAGAAAGCCTGTTATTGGAATGTGGGAACATCTGTGTGAGAAGGTGAATCACTGTTGTGGTTATTTGTACTTTTCTATTAGAGGAATTGCATTATAAAGTTGTATTATTTGCGTTATATACAACAAGCAGCAAGTTTGGTTACAGTAGCCTGCTAATAATAAAGGTGCAGTAAGCGATTTCTGAGAAACGCTGTTGATATGTGAAATCGCCTAATCACACATCCCCCTTTCCAAAAGGATCACACCCCTTGATAGCCCCGCCCCCATGCTGATGATTGGCTACAAGTGTGTTTTGGTGCTCTGTCCGATCCACTTTCAGCAGTTTCTCAGAAATCGCGTATTGCTCCTTTAAGACACCGTTGTGTTTTCGCAGGCAAATGGTGGAGTGACTATAGACGTGTCACAGAGCTTCTTTGTAGGAGGTGAGCTCAATTCAAGTCTCGGTGCTTTGATTTGCACTCTTTAGATATTTGAGATTTTGAGGTAAATTTCATGTTATTTTGGTAGCACTTTATTTTATAGTCCTGTTCCGCATACATGTACATATTATGTACTTATTATAGCAATTACAGTAACTGAGTAATAACCAGGTACCAACCCTGAACCTACCCCTAAACCTAACCTTAATCCATGTAGTTACCTTATATTACCAGTACTTTCTTGGGTAAGTACACTGTAAGTACACGTACTGTAAAATAAAGTCTAATCATTATTTTTATTTGCCTTTTTATTATTCTGCTACATAAACGTAATCTTAACCCATGTAGTTAGTTTATATTACTGGGTAATATAACACTCTAACCTCCAACCTGCAGATAGTATACCTTTACCTGAAATAAAGTGCAACCAAAAACATTATTTAAACAACAATTTTATATATTTTTTATTTTCAGTACACAGTGCAAAATGACCCAATAACAGCAGATTTATATGCTCAGTAAAATATGCCCCTCATTTACAGATGCTGCAGGACGTCCTGCTAACTGGGCCCCGGGCAAAAAGAAGAAAGACTTCTCCTGCAGTGACAGACTGGTAATGACGTTGACTGCTGTCTTCATTACATATAAGCAGATTGAATTTGTTAGTGTTATTAACAGTTACTGTATTTTATAAATTATATTAATGTTAATCATGTGTAATAGCTTACTTTGGCCACAAGGGGGCATGGTAGTCTTTTTCTTGCTCCATTTTAGTAAAACAAAAAAGGGAAACTTTAAAATGGTATGGACTTTTGGCAAAATACAGCTTTACAGGCCTTGTCTTATCTCTTGTGCCCTCAGTTTGCCCTCAACATTGGTCTTCAGTTTTACACCCCAGAGGAATACTTCTTGGGCTGGAAACCCGCTCAGTTCAGCTTGCCAGAGTTTGACCCTGTAAACCATTGGTCTTTTTGGATGTTTTTGTTTCATTTACACATGCTACAGTGTATTTGTATTTTGTACCTTATTAGGGTACTTTACACTACCATTCAAACGTTTTGGGTCAGTAAGATGTTTTTTTCAGTAAAGATTGAATAAATTGATCAAAATTGGCAGTAAATACATTTATAATGTTACAAAAAAAGTATTTCAAATAAATGCTGTTTTTTTTTTTAAAGAGAAATCCTGAAAACATGTGTTACGGTTTCCACAAAAGTATTAAGCAGCACAACTGTTTTCAACATTGATAATATTAATAAGAAATGATTCTTGAGAAGCAAATCAGCATTTTAGAATGATTTCTGAAGGAGTAATGATGCTGAAAATTCAGCTTTGCATCAAAGAAATAAATTGCATTTTAAAATTTATTCAAGTGGAAAACAGTTATTTTAAATTGTAATAACATTTCACAATATTACTGTTTTTACAGTATTGTTGTTCAAATAAATGCAGCCTTGGTGGGCATGAGAGACTGCTTTAAAAAACATAAAAAAATCTTACTGACCCCAAACGTCTGGACATTACCGTACTAAGCATCTGTAATAATGTTTTGTGTTTCTGTATCATTGTCCAGAGGAAATTGGACTCTAAAATGCGTCTTTACGATCCTCCTGATACCTCCCTCACATCTACCAAACAGGAAGTCATTGTAGCAGTGGGATTCCCTGGATGTGAGCCTTTTTTTCGGTTTGTTTTTTCTTCTCACTCCTTCCCGGTGACCAGTTTTTATTATATAACCCCTGTGGTGTTATTTTTTTTGCAGCGGGCAAATCCACGTTCTTCCAGACACACATCATTCCAAAGGGCTACGCATATGTGAACCGGGTGAGTTGAGTGACAAAGCTAACACAACAGAGATCCCACAGACAACAAGTAGATCTCCAAGAGCAGAGCATTTCAGACTCATAAGATTTAGAGGTTATAAATGTGTATAATATCTTGATTTAACCGCCTTTTAATGCTGTGCCATCTGCACACTAACTCTAGGACACGCTTGGCTCCTGGCAGCAGTGTGTGTCAGCCTGTGAACGCGCTCTGAAGGAGGGCAAGAGCGTAGTGGTGGACAACACTAACCCTGATCACGAGTCTAGAAAAAGGTGCCTACCTCGATTTCCTCGATTTTCCTATATTTGTCTTTTCAACTGAAATGGCACCATCAATGATTTTCTCCACAGGTATGTAGATGTCAGTCAAAACGCTGGAGTCCCCTGCAGGTGCTTCAACTTCACTACGAGTCTGGATCAAGCAAAGCATAACAACAGGGTATATGTCTTTACTGTGGTTTATTTCTTCATTAAAGTCACCATGAAATCAAAATTAAGAATGCTTATTTTTTGTGGGATATTGTAGTATTTATTATAAATGATTTTTATTTATTTATGATATTATTATTATTTTAACTAATTTTGGCGCGAGGGCGGGAGAACATGTCACTCACATGAGATTGTAGCAAAACACAACCATCCAATCATTTCCCAATGGACATAATCAAGTCCTGTCCTACATTTTTTCTCATTTGAGACGTCCTTTCACTCAGATATACAACACCATAGGGAAGAAAAGACTATTACATCTTCTGTTTCATAGTGACTTTAAATATGAAATTCTTCAGAATTGAAGCACGGTCAGTCACTGATCGATGTTATCTTGTTTTTTTGTTGTCTTTAGTTTCGTGAGATGGTTCCTTCTGCCACCAAGCATGCTCATGTCAATGACATGGTGTTTCACAGCTACAAGTGAGTGAACAGCGCAAACTGTGCTTATTCCACTGTACCGGATCATTTGGCTGGAAAAATCGCCATCTTTATTGGCTAAAACATACAAGCCTATTGGTTTCTGACTTTTTTTTCTTGTTCTCTGTAGGAAAAAATTTGTGGCACCCAATTTGTCTGAGGGCTTCTCTGAAATCCTGCAGATTTATTTTGTGCCTAGTTTCAGTGACAAAAGATCAGAGTTCCTCTTCAGGCAGTTCTCTGAGGGCTGAATTTTGAGTGAAAAATTAAGGAAAACAAAAGGCTGAACGAATCAACTCTGCAGAAGAATTCTCAAACCTCAAACAAGAAAATGACTGACAATGCAACACTAAATATCTTCTCCGCTTAATTTTACACTTGTCTTTCACTGTCTTTAATTTGTTACTTTTTAAACGTGTTGTTTGGCAAGTTGATTCATAACTGTTAAAATAAACCTGCTGTTATAAAGACAATACAAATAAAACTGTATTGTTAGTTTTATGAATTGGGAAATCAATTGCTCATTTCACTTTGATTAAAAACAATGAATGTGCTTCAGTATTTTCCATCGTTTGAGCGTGAAATATGTTTTTCTTGTCTGTAAAACAAGACTATTTATAGGCGAGATTGTTTTCTAAATCTCAGAAAGCTCATATTATAATTTTATGTTTGTGTGCTATAAACTGTTGGGGAAAGTCACTTTTAAAAGTAATGCTTTGCAATATTGCGTTACAAAAACTAATTGTAATATTTAGTTTCTTTTTATGGAAAGTAAAGCTTTAAGTTACTTTTGTTTTACGCTTTCTCAATTCGTTTCATTGCTTTTGTTTACGCTTTTGTTTCACGTCTATATGCTTTTTCAATTTGTTTCATCAATTAACTTGGGTATTTTGTTGTAAATTTAAAAATAATGTGTTAGTGTAACAAGGTTATGTTGTTAAGGGAAGAAAGAGGCGGGAACCAGCGAACGTTCAAACATGCTTTGATAATATCGAAATAAACAAGGCCCTCTTTTTCAAAAACAAACCCAGCGAGCAAAGCCATCGGAGAAGAGGATTCGAGTAGGGCTGCAACAACTAATCCTTTAAAATCGAAAATGAAAATCTTCGACAAAGATTGTCATTTTCGATTAGTCGGGTCTGCCTGCCGTGCACGGAAAACTTCTTGTTGAATTACAGCACTGAATAACGTATTTCGATGGACAAAATACATTTAAAATGGTTGTGGAAACCGAGTGAGCTGCTGCGGGAAAGGTACGTGATCCAAACTGCCCAAAAACCTCTTTGTTTTAAGCTCTAGTCTAATTCATTAGCATAATGGTTTGTGTCAGGGGCTTCACAGATGTGTGCGGGCTACATCCTTTTCTGTAAATGTTATCTGTAAACGCCACCATTTCCATTTTGCATAAAGGTTCGTCCTGACAGTCGGAGTTAAACTTCAAACTTTAAGTTACTGAATGAACACCTGCGTCAGACAGATGGAAATTTTGCTGCAAGTTGTTGAAAGTTCAATTTAGGTTTAAAAGTCAACATGTCATTCATTCCTTTATGAGAGTAGAAACTGTAATGGGATTACTGCATGTAATTGAATTAATGCAAGACGTTTCTATTATTTACACAGGATAAAGAAATGTGTGTGTTCCTGCAGAACATTTGTCTTGCCTGTTGGATAACACTGAGTTTGTGTTTTTCTTTATTATCTTTATTATTATCTTAATTTTTAATGTGGAGATTTAAACTATATTCACTATATACAGTGCATAAATTTATTAAACCACCGCCACCCAATATAGGGTAAGGTTTGTGCCACAGCTGCCTGAAACTAACGGTACTGGGGATTACCAAAATAAGTTTTTATGTTTCTTTAATGGTTAATCCACCAGTATGTGTGTAAGATCTTTAGTCACAGTAATATTTTTTTAATGCTGAAATATAATTATTGTTGTCATGAATTTTTGAATTTACTGTTTTACAAGAAAGACAGAAAAAATAGTAATGCACTTTATAGTTGTTGTTTTTTTCAGATGCCCAATTACAGTCAATAACAACAGAGACTGTGGGAAAAGTACATAAAAAACAAGCAAGAATGCAAGCTGTTATCAAAGCCAAAGGAGGCCATACAAAATATTATGTTTTTTGGACATTATGTATGAAAGTCCCCTAAAATATTTGTGTTCTCTCTTTTCTGTGATAGGTAGTCTAAGAACTTAAGCACTGTATGTTCTCGTAGCATTCAATTGGCACGTTTGTTTGATGGACATTGGGCAGGATGTGCAATAATGTGTTTTAAAGAAAAATAATTTAATAAAATAATAAAAAGAAAATTAGGATTTTTAATTCAATGAACCGATTAACCTGAAAAAATAATCGGCCAACTAATCGATTATCAAAATAACTATTAGTTGCAGCCCTACCCACAAGGCAGGCGCTTTGACCAACTAAGCCATGGCGGCCTTGCTGTCACAACATATTAGCTTCGACAAAAACTGAGGACCGGTTTGCAAATGGAACGGGCCTGCTGCCACTGAGCTCCTTGATTTCCGGTGCATGCTCAAAATAACCCCTCTTTTGTCAAGGGTCACAGCCTTGAGGTATGCTAGTATCACCAAAGGCACCACTGGGATTCGAACCCAGGATCTCCTGTTTACTAGACAGGCGCTTTAACCAACTAAGCCATGGCGCCAACCTCCGTGGGCTGCTCCTGCAAGGGTGTGCCAGAGGATCAAAACATCCAGAAAAGAGGCAAATCGTGGAACATTCACTAGATAGCTTAATAGAGTTTATTGACAATTGAGCTCCTCGGTTTTCCCGTTCATGGTCCATTATCAGAAAAGCACACCTTTACCAAGGTTAACAGCCTTGAGGCACACAAGTATCGACAAAGACAGTTTTGGAATTCAAACCCAGGACCTCCTGTGTACTAGACAGGCTTTCTGTTGTTTGAGGGCAACACTGTGCAGTATAGGGTTATTAAAATACCAAAAGTCACGACTCTGGTGGGACTCGAACCCACAACCTTTGAATGACCTTGTTTTGAAACCTAGAAGTCCAATGCGCTATCCATTGCGCCACAGAGCCTGTGTAGTTGGGGCCCCTGGGTTTTATTTTGGGCATTCAACATCCAACACTGTGCGGTTGCACACTCTGCTGGCCGGACAGAAGGCTCTTCTTTTCTTTATGCTAAATATACATGAGATTCAGTGACAGCTGGTTAGGACTCTGTGTTACACTCTCAAGTTCTTTGTGTTTTGTGTGTGATAGTTCAAAAAGACAGTCTGTTCTGATTAGCTCTGTTTTGTGATTGTCACATCACATCTCATTGAGATACTTTAGAATACCAAAATGAATTACATTATTTTTATAGAAAATTTATTAAGGTCATCAAAGTCTCACATTAATAATTATAATAACAGTCAGAGAGTTTCAGAAAGCAGGGCATGTACTTCAGTAGAATAGTGGGAACAATCCTCTGGATAAAATGTGCTTCTAATCAAGTAACTCTTACATTAGTCCAGCAGCAGAGGACAGCACTATTACACTTAATGATTGTAAATTTTGGACTTAGTTTTAAAGAAAGTTTTTAAAAGAAAGAGAGTGCTTCAATATTATCATAAATACTGTCAGCAATCTGGAGATATAGTAATATATTCCTAAAAGATATTTTGAAAACTTGGTGAATACATCACATTTAAAGCTTTTAGCATTTACTATTTTGTTATTTTATATCATGGCAATGCAATATATAGCAAGACACTGTTTTGTTGTTTTCAACCCCAAAATGCCAATAAATTAAATACTTTTTTACAAATCAATTTTACAAAGAATTTATTTATATGTTTACAACATTTATGAAACTTTTTTGGAAGTTCAATAAATAACGTACAGTTGCACCAGATTTACACAGGTAAAAGCTAACAAACATCCAAGTGGGCAAATTATTATCCTATTTCGATGTTTATTGTAAACAATGATAAAACTATATATATATTGTTTGCTGTCAAAACAGATGTTACCACAAGCTACTCATCGATCAAAACAAATCATCATCAGGTACTCGTGTAAACAGCCAGCGGCGGTTCAACACGGAGGCCTAGGGAGGCCCGTGCCTCTGTAAACATGTCCCTGTGCTGACCAAAAAATACATTAATTATGAATTTATTATGATTTTACACGCGAGCGCCAAAAGCGGAACAAATGCGACGGAACGTTCTACACGGGTAAATTATAGCGGCGCCGGTTCAGAGCTCAGCAACTAACGTTACTTCAGAGAGAAGAGCTACGATTTCTGCTGTTGATAGAGTCTTAGGTAAGCAAAATGATTTCATCTCATAAGTGACTTGTTGTTCTTGCACATAACCGTGTTACTTTTGTTCCTCACACTGATAATGAAATCAAGTTTGTAAATGTCTGGCCTCGATATGTTTAGAAACTTAATATGTAAACTCATCAAAGCAGAAGCGAATATACAAATGTCTCGATCCTTGCTAGGTCTACACAATGTTGTGATGTTAACCACGTGACTTCATCTGTCTTGGCTGTTGCATTGCGATAACATACATCTGAGTAAAGTAATCAACAGGCTATCTAGGGAGGGATGGTTCGGCAACGAAATATAATGCACGTTTTGTTCTTCTGATAGTTACCGTGAAACGAGGAAGGGACATAGCGTCGTTTTTTGCTCCAGTAAACAAAAAAGTGAGAGAAACCAATCAAAGTATTGAGAGAGTTGAGGAGCAGAGAGAGGGAGAGCCAGAGGAGTCAGTGGAGGCTGGAGAGAGGGCAGGAGATGAAAGTGAGGACCCTGACACAGAGAGGGAAATTCCAGAGGGTGAGGAGGATGAGGAAGAGGGTGAGGAGGATGAAGAAGAGGGTGAGGAGCATGAAAAAGAGGGTGAGGAGGAAGAAGAAGAGGGTGAGGAGCATGAAAAAGAGGATGAGGAGGATGAAGAAGAGGGTGAGGAGCATGAAGAAGAGTGTGAGGAGCATGAAAAAGAGAGTGAGGAGGATGAAGAAGAGGATGAGGAGCATGAAAGAGGGTGAGGAGCATGAAGAAGAGGGTGAGGAGCATGAAAAAGGATGAGGAGGATGAAGAAGAGGGTGAGGAGCATGAAAGAGAGTGAGGAACATGAAGAAGAGGGTGAGGAGTATGAAAAAGAGGGTGAGGAACATGAAAAAGAGGGTGAGGAACATGAAGAAGAGGGTGAGGAGCATGAAAAAGGGTGAGGAGGAAGAAGAAGAGGGTGAGGAGCATGAAAAAGAGGGTGAGGAGGATGAAGAAGAGGGTGAGGAGCATGAAAAAGAGGGTGAGGAGGAAGAAGAAGAGGGTGAGGAGCATGAAAAAGAGGGTGAGGAGGAAGAAGAAGAGGGTGAGGAGCATGAAAAAGAGGGTGAGGAGGATGAAAAAGAGGGTGAGGAGGATGAAGAAGAGGGTGAGGAGCATGAAGAAGAGTGTGAGGAGCATGAAAAAGAGGGTGAGGAGGATGAAGAAGAGGATGAGGAGCATGAAAGAGAGTGAGGAGCATGAAGAAGAGGGTGAGGAACATGAAGAAGAGGGTGAGGAGCATGGAAAAGAGGGTGAGGAGGATGAAGAAGAGGGTGAGGAGCATGAAAAAGAGGATGAGGAGGATGAAGAAGAGGGTGAGGAGCATGAAAGAGAGTAAGGAACATGAAGAAGAGGGTGAGGAGTATGAAAGAGGATGAAGAAGAGGGTGAGGAGGAAGAAAACATACAGGGACAGAGAGAGGAACAGCCAGAGGGACAGAAAGGGGATCCATGTGGATCAAACCATCAGGTTTGTGATGAAGAACATTTAGACATTTACATTTAGTCATTTAGCAGACGCTTTTATCCAAAGCGACTTACAAGTGAGGAAAACAAACAAGCGATTCTTCATGAATTGGCAAATAACACAGGAAGTGCTCACAATACAAGTTTCATACATTGCTCAGTACCATAAGCTAGAGTAGGAAGGGAAAAAGGGGGAAGGATAGGGTTTTTTTTTTTATTTTTATGAGGGGATTAAGTGTTCACGGAAGAGATGAGTTTTCAGCTGTCTCTTGAATATTGCCAGGGAATCTGCGTTCCTGATGAAAGTAGGGAGATCATTCCACCAGCAGGGAGCAGAGAACGAGAATGTTCTGGAGAGTGATTTTGTGCCTCTCTGTGACGGTACCACAAGCCTTCGTTCCTTTAGTGATCGCAGGCTTCTGGTGGGGACGTAGCGTTGTAGCAGTGTGTGGAGGTAGGAAGGTGCAGAGCCTGTGGTGGATCTGTAAGCAAGCATCAGCGCCTTGAACTTGATGCGAGCAGCAAGGGGTAGCCAGTGCAAAGAGATGAAGAGGGGCGTGACGTGGGCTCTCTTAGGCTCGTTGCAGACAAGACGTGCAGCAGCATTCTGGATCATTTGAAGAGGTTTGATTGCACTTGACGGCAGACCAGCCAGAAGAGCATTGCAGTAATCAAGCCTTGAAATGACCAGGGCCTGGACAAGCAGTTGTGTTGCGTGCTCAGTCAGGAAGGGACGGATTTTCCTGATGTTGCAAAGTGCAAATCTGCACGACCGCGCCGTCTTTGAGATGTGGTCTCTGAAGGTCAGTTGGTCATCGAAGATAACTCCAAGAAGAAGGTTATTACTATTTGCAATGCAGTTCAATTATAATTTCATTGTAGGCCTACTGTATGTCCTTAAAATGGTACTTTCTCCTGTAAATAATCAATACGTGTCAGTATGGCTCTAATGTTTCTTTTTTTTTTAAGTAAATACCTTTTGAAATACATGCAGATATACACTACCAATCAAAAGTTTGGAAACTGTACTATTTTTGGTTGTTTTTGAAAGAAGTCTCTTCTGCTCACCAAGGCTGCATTTATGTTATTAAAAATACAAAAAAGCTGTAATTTTGTGAAATATTATTAAAATGTAAAATAACTGTTTACTATTTGAATATATAGTAAAGTGTAATTTATATCCTCAAAGCTGAATTTATCATCATTACTCCAGTCTTCAGTGTCACATGATCCTTCACAAATCATTAATAATAATCATCAACATTGATAATAATCATAAATGTTTCTTGAGCAGCAAATCAGCATATTGAACGAATTTGTATCCTGTACTGTATTTTTCATTTTTTTTTATGGCCCTACCTTTTTTGCACCTGCACTCACTCTTGTACAAACGTTGTACAATGTTGTAACAAATGTTTATATGATTGTAAAGTAAAATAAAGTTTATAATCTTTAAATATAATTTGTTACCATTTTTAATGTGCCCCTCTGGTTAAACACTGGCCCCTCCTTGGCCCCCCTAGTAAAATTTGTCTAGAACCGCCACTGTAAACAGCATTATTTTCATTTTTCATTAAACATTCTGGTGTTTGTCTTGGGAAGCAGGAACAAGAGGTCAGCTTGCCCTGTGGGCTGCATACCAAACCATTCCCAAACCCACACACAAACATACACACACTGTTGAAATCTCTCAATTTCCTGTACCCTTTAAACATCCATGAAAATTATCCATGTGCCTCTATTCCCAAAGCTGGGAACTCAAATAATGAAATTATGAAGGCAGGTGGTTTTAGCTATCAAATGCTTTTCCCCCTTCATTCTCAGCCTTTCACTTCCTCACTCGCTATTGTTGCCCCTTTAAGGGGGTTGACTCTTGCGCTTTAAATGGTCTCGTGCTTCCTTCACTCCTCAGGATTAAGGCTACAACGATGTCGGAACTCTTGTCCATACTCATGAATCCACTTATTGGCAACTGGAAAAGAACAGACAATAAATGTTTTGTATTGCTGTGTTCCATGTTTTTTTAAGCTTAACAGGTGAGTAAATGAGTAAATAATAGGGATGCACTCAAATTAAAATTTTGGATGCACTTGGGCGAAAACCAAAATCGATTTAATTTATTAATTTATTTTAAATTCTTTTTTTTTTTGTAAAATTATATAAATATTACACTTTTTAATTAAATTCAATAATTTTATTGAATCCGAAATTAAAAAATACAAGTCAATAAAATAACCACACTATTATTTAAAGTAACACACCAAAATTGGTCAGAAAATATATTAAAATAATATTAAATATCACAGTTCTATGCAACAGAATAAGATTTAACAGATTTATTTTTTAATCAATTATCAAAATAAAGTATAGTCCAACAAAGCGGTTATTATCAGAGCATTGAAGGACGGGTCAGCATATATTTTTCTCTTTCAGCCAAAAACTGAAAATGCCATTTTCAGCGGCCGAAATTTCGGTATATACCTTGTAAATAATATCCCATAAAAGCTCCATTAACAATTCTCAATTCATTGAAGGTTTTAAATTTTAAATTTTCCACGCTTCTTTAACAGAATTTGGAGATTTCCTGTAGCTCAAACGGTAGTGTGTGGTGCCAAAGTCATGGGTTCAAATACCAGGGAATATATTAATCAAATCTACTGTATACCTTGAATACAATGCAAATTGCTTTGGAAATGACCGTCTGTCAAATGAAAGTTCTTTACTTATGTTAGCAAACAAGACACCATGTGATACAACAATCATACCCCATTTATCGCCAACAATGACAGGGCAGCCAGCATGAAGAGTGTCACCATTTCCTTGACCATTTCTATGAAGATTCCACCAGAAGAGAGCACCATTCTAGAAAGAAAACACACACACAAAAAGTGAAATACACTCAAAACACCCAAAATGTTTATTTAGTCTAAAAGCTTCTTTGACGGCATACACTCTCGCTAAAATCCTGGATTATGAACCTTGTTTAACTCTATATTCCTTCTTTCTTTTGCGGGAGGCTGTGCAGGGATGACATCCCCACAGTGGGAGGTGAAAACCTGAGTGCCTGGAGGTGAAAGTGCAACTTTCTAGATAGCTATCTCTCAGGTTTCGCCAACAGTTCATTTACTGAAACAACACTGACTCCCAAACCCAAAGCTTTTCTTGTAACAGGATATCCAACCAAATGTCTGACCTCAATAGAAAACAATCTGTTATTACTCAGCACTGAAGGACACAGCATTCTGAAAGCTGTGCAGAGTGAAGTGTGGTTGTGGTCTGTGTTGAGGGAATCTGAGAATGATGTATGGAATTCTGTACCTCCACTACAGGAACACTGAAGTTAGCATAAATAAAGGCTGTGCATCCTCCTGCTTCCACAGAGCTCAACTAAAAAGGAAAAAATCATTAAGTTGTAAAGTGGTTTACTCAAGTAGCATTAATTTTGGTTACTGCTAAATGCTTCCAAAACTCTCCCACTTACTTTCTCACACAAAACTACATTGGTAAGATATTGTCTTTTAATTAAAAAAGCTAGAGCTAGAACTATTTATTCACTTACATATATCATGAATGTAGCCACTCGATTTCCAGTTTTTAGCCTGTATAATGGACTCGAGTCAGACTGCAAAAAAAAAACAATTTAAAAAGGTTTTAAACATTCTTCTGCTGTAAAAATGGGTATGCATCACACCATCTGCATCCTCTGCAAATGTCTGCATTATTTCCAAATTTTTTTAAATGTTTTTCCTTAAATGTGTGTGAATTGTTTTGGAAAATTCGGAATAAAAGAACATTCTTGTTACTCACTGTGGCATGATCGAAATGAGGTTCATAGTGTCCTCCAATGCCATAATTTACAACTTGGAGATATTCAGCATAAGGAGGCTGTGCATCCAACCCCGTGACCATAGTGATGCGTCGATCCACCTTGCTCACAATTTCATGGGCCGACTCTTTAAGCCATGCACTGAAAGATCATTGACAGAAATCTAATGTGAGAGCCAGTTCACAAACTAAAGCTGTACAGAAAAAAGGGATTTTAGTATTAGTAGTATTAGGATGTAGTAGTATTATTCACCATTGAGATGTATTGGTTTTGAATGTTTTAGGAGTACACTAGCATAAAGCCCGAGGTATACTTTGTTCCACGCATTGTCAGCAGCCCAATTTTTGAGACCGTGCAAACGGTCCACGTACAACAGCGCATATGCGAGTTATTTGAGTGCTTGAAAACAGCAGTCCACTAGTGCGCACGTGCCCGAACGCGTCTTTCCGTGCTCACAGCCAAAGAAGTATCATTTGAAAGGCTCACACGCTCAACTGTGCACGAGACGGAGCGGAACGTGGAAAATGAAGTGTACCCGAGCCTTAAAGATTTCTTGGGGCCTTTAGAAAAACATGACTTGTACCTTTTGCTGATCCGATATTCTGCAGTGGCCTGATTTACTCCTGATGCCACCACTGATCTTCTAAGCTGAAGGAAAACATTAACATTCACATTTAAATATTTTCCATACATTTTTGTCACTGTGAAGAATAAAGATTTGAAGGGAGATACAGTGAGAAAAAATACAAATAGATAAGATAATAACAAAATCTCTATGAGGGAATTTCAGACAGAATGAAAAAATTACTGAACTACTGGCAGAGACAAAGACATAAAAAAAAGCACGTGATTTAATGCTGAGTCTGCCTCTACAAAAACACTGGATGGAATAACTGACGAGCTGTAAGCACAGTTGATTCCGACCGCATGACTTATTCACGTAATGTGCTCTTCATCTTCTTTCCAGCTCAGTTTGAAGCTGGCTTAAGTTCCATGGTTAAATATGTCTGGAAAATGAGGGAAAACTAGCACACAAAATTTTGTGTCTCTCTTGAGAAAATAGCTTTATACAGAAACTTTGAAGAGTCTCTCCGTGTCAGTCAGTAACTGTCATGCAGTAAAATGAAACGTGTCTGACAAATGTCTTATTCAGTATATATATATATATATATATATATATATATATAAATGAAAGCAGAACAACCTCAGCTGAGAACTGGCAACAAGTGAGAGCTGAAGTCGCTGCCAACCTTTTTTCCCTCGATCAAAAAATGATCCAAGAAACATAAAGGCTAAATAACATCCACTTCTCAATAAAAAAACAAGGCTTTCTCAGTTATTTGGAGAGTTCTGGCTCTTGCTTGTGTATAATATCAAATTTATCAATTGACCCTTCACAAACAGTTTGATTGACAGGCGATCTGTCCAATCATAACCCCGAATCCGCCATCTTATCCGACGAAGCAGCAGGGGAGTAGCCTATGGTAGATTAACGTTGGTGAACTTGAAAAATTGGTGTTCTCACGTCTTTCCGCACTTGAAACAACATTCCTTCTGATGTTCATTCATGTTTATTTGATGCTATAAATGAACTAGTATGAAGAGATGATCGGTTCACGAGCCGCTTGAAGGAGCTACAGCGATCTGTCACGACACATTAAAGACACACTATACGCTATTTATTGTTTAAACTTCTTTAAAAAATGACAATATTTGAAATATGAAACTGTTTCATACGTTGTCAGTGTCCTCTTTGCTACGCCATATATTTTTCACTGTGAGAGAACATGATGTATGGAGTTGGGTTTGCGAAGGGTCAATTAATTTATAATGAATTACTTTCACATCTTAGTACAAGAGTTACTTATTCCATACCCAATTCTGTATGTTTCCACATCAAGGCTTAATGAAAACAGAACACTCACCCCTGGCACTGCATATTCTCTGATGCTTTTAGCTTCAGGTCTGGTGACAAAACCATGGAAGAGCACAACATAAGGATTCAGGCTGATTAGCTCTCGTTTAATTGGTTGCAGAAGTAAACCAGGGTTGCCATTGGTGAAATAGTCACAGAACAACCTGGGGTTCTCAAAATGCTTTGGCTGTAAAAAGAAAGTGTGTTATTATTTCTAAGGCTCATAAATATTCCAAAGAGGCTTCAAATAACCATGAATAAGTCGTAAATAGCAATATGAATGAGTTTAGCTGCAACATAAACAAAAAAATTTCAATTAAGTTAAAATAACTATTTAACCCTAACCCTCAATCGAATGCTCTCATTGTGAATGCAATAAAATAGTAAATGTACATTTAGGCCAGTGGTTGGTCACGTGAGGTGACAGACGGAGTACGCGAACAAAATGCTGAGTTTTGCCATTCATTTAATTCTGCCCTACCTTAAAATAACATTAAAGAGATAGTTCACCCAAAAATGAAAATTCTGTCATTTACTCACCCTCAAGTTGTTCCAAAACTGCATGAATTTCTTTCTTCTGCAGAACACAAAAGATACTTTGAAGAATGTTGGTAACCGAACAGTTGATGGACCCCATGGTTACACATATTCTTCAAAATATCTTCGTTTGTGCTCAGCAGAAGAAAGAAATTCATTTAAGTTTGAAAAAAAAAAAATCAATTTAAGCGGGAAAATATTGTCCCTTAATGGAAAAGGTGTGACTGCAGTCTAAGTGGAAGAGAGGGGGTACGCAGAAGGATGTTAAATGCCTCAGGGATGTGCCACTCTAAAAAGTCTGGGAACCATTGATTTAAACAATGTGTCTTTAATTTCTTAAAAACATTACTTAACATTAGGCAAGTATAAATGTGAATTGTTTTGAATGGCAGAATGTTTCATTTCCGTGCCATTAATGGCACCAAAGGGAATCAACAAAATAAAGAGTTAATCAAACAAACCTCAGAGACTCCATTGGTATGACCAATAAAGTACCAAACTGACATTTCTTGAGCCCATGTGTTATTGTCCAGCCGAGTTGGGGACCGTAAACAAACAGATTGAAATTCCATTTGGTGTCACTAGTTGCGCAGAAATTACACACTTATAATTTAAAGCAGATCATTATTTCATGTGAACTTCTTCAAGATCCAAAACTGAAGTAATTCACTTTGAAACATTGATGTATAATTTTCTTCAGGCAGCCCGATGAGGAATTCTACCAAGATCCACACAGGATTTACCATAGCTCTTCTTTTTTTTTTCGATAGGAAGCTTTTAATAGTCATATGGATACCATATTATTATAATAGAAGTTTACTGTAATCATTCTTGAAATTAATTCTTTGTAATGTATGAATGCTTTCCCTTTTCTAACTTATGTGCTAACATTTTCTATTTGTGTAGCTTATAATACTTCCAATACTTCTTCCAACTTCCCCTCTGATGAATGTTGAACACTACAGTTGCATAGCATAGTGTGGAGTGATACCTGAGATCCTTTTGTTTGGCAGAGCTTCTCATAGGCATTCCTGGTTCTCAGATAGGTGGTGCCAGGCCTTTTCAAAGCCAAGCTTTGGTTAGTAACAGGCGGCCTTTCATCAAGGAGCTTCTCATACTTCTCCACATTGAAATGTACCCTTCTGTTCATAGGATCTTGAAGACAAGATTGAAATAGCATTGCGATGAAATATAAAATGTTTTCTATATAGATTATATTTAAATTAATCCTTATTTTATGAATTTAAAAATAAATGGATCTGTTTGGCCAAGTATTTTTTTCTCTATCACTGTCTCACTTATTGCTGTTGGCTGGTAGTAGACTGCAGAGGTTTACCATGAAGCAATAGTTCCTGAGAGAGACTGAGGGCGGAGGATATGTTTCCAGTCTAAAAACAAAACATTGTATTTCATATAGTTATATAAATCTATCATATATTTTTATATATATATATACTGTTAAATGCTGTGCACATAAAGAAATGTATTACACAGAACCAGTAAAGATAAGACAAAGAAAGGCAAACTAAACTAACTATATTTAAATCTAAGAAAACACGTTTGCTATTTGAGGAGGGTTTTTATGAATATTTTTTATTTTTTTTATTTACTATTTTAATTTTAGTTACAGATTTAGTATTTTTTAGTGTGTTTTGTCATTTTTAGTAGTTTTTAATTATAATTTTTATGTCTGTGTTTGTTATTTTAGGACATCAATTTAAACTACATGAAAATTAGAAATGTTATCTTGGTAACTATCTGAAATAAAATACCTTTTTTTTTTTAAATTGTATTTTATTTCAAGTAACAAAAATGTTTTTTGTGATTTTTGTGTTTAGTTAACCACAATAGCCCTGTAATTATGCGAATATATATATTTTTTTATTTTATTTTTAAAATTTTAATCCACACACAATCATTTTTTTGTTTGTTTGTTTTGTGTGTGTGTGTGTGTGTGTGTGTGTGTATATGTGTGGCAGAATATTTTCACTGTTATCTGAAGCACTTTGGTATGGCACCGGATGAAATGTGCCACATGCATTTCTGAAAACGTCCAAATCTGATAAAATATGTTGGACCCCGTATACACCTAAGATCGGATCATCCAAGATGGATCTTAATACCAGGTGTAAACGGGGTCTTCGTTAAATTCAGATTTATTTTGAAGGAGGTACCATACCTTGAAATGAGAGAAAGCTAAATGGTCAAGGGCATCTTCAAATGTGCCTTCATTTTCTGGACTCCATTCTGTTCCTCGAAAGAGACGAACTGCCTCCTCAAACCACGGCACAGAATGGTAGTAATCCTCCAAATCATAGGCCACCTACGAACACAAAGCTCTCACAGATGTAACATAACACAAATACGACATGAGAGGGGAAAAAAGCAAAAAAAGATGATGACATTCCACATGTTTGACACTTGGGCTCAGAATACTTCTTACACAACAGTAAAAAAAAGGATTTCTGTCAAAACCATTTAGTCACTGGTTAACTAATGTATTACTTTAGGAATGTTAAAAGAAGTTGCCAACCTTTGGCACTTCACTTGGTACTTGTATGGACGGTGATGACGAGAACAGATGAAGCTTATTACAAGAATACAGAAAAAACAGAGCTTTTCTTTACGCACAAAGACAGAAGAGTATAAACCACAAAAGAGGCAGCAGTTACTAAACAAACTGAGAAGTATGGGATCTACATCAGGATGTGTGCTCAAGCGGGAACACACTCTGAACACATTTTTCCAGAGGTTTTCCCAGAGATTCACAATACATTCCAAACTTTGAGAGCGTGGGCAGTAACGTTTCTCGACCCCTCTAAGAATTAAGCTTGTGATAATTAATAGCTTTAAAGCCACACTATGTTTTGCAGCCATTTTTAAAAGCAGACTGAAAATAGTCGATTTTTTACCTTTCCAACAAGGAAGCAATCATCCCCAGAGAGTGTATCAGACACAGGGGGTTTATAAATGTCAACAGCATTTCCATTTGTGATTTGCTGGAAGTTCCCTTGCACAAGCCCCTCCACGTGTAGATCATACACATCCTGAAGTCTCATCAGCCCCTGCGCTGCCCCCTGAAGGTCCTCCAGCTTGGGTAAACTGCCTTCCATCCTCCTGTAGTCCTCCCTGAGAGCTTACGGAAAGTAAACGGGGGTTGTGAAGGTTAAGTGGGGCACAATAATCAAGCTGGGTTGTGTGTGAAGATATTACCTTTGATGTTTTCTTCCGCCTCGTTGCTATGAACAACATTCAACCATTCAGACTTAAGTCTTTTGAGCAGTTTGAATGCAATAATTGGATTAGCTATGGTAGCTGATGGCTCATTGTATATCCCACTGTGTAATGATTCGACTCTTGAAAAGAACCTAAAAAATGTAAAAGATAATATTTCATTCACAGGTTAAACGCAAGAACACAAAATCAAACAAATTTAGTTAAAAACTACTCTTTTTTCAGTTTTAGTGTTGGTACAGTTGCCATGTTTGCTAAATGTTTACACACAGAAATGGCAGTAGCACTTTATTTTACAGTCATGTTCCTTATGTACTTATTAGTAACTGCAATGACTGGATAATAACTACCTTAACCCTTATAATTACCTCATATTACAAAGTACTCTCTTAGGTAAGTACACTGTAAGTACACATAATTTACACTTTATTTGGAAACACTTTATTTTACAGTGTCATTGTTACATATGTTTCATGTATTTACTATAGTAATAACTAGAAATTATGCATAATTACATGCAATTGACCCTAAACCAAACCCTCATCCTAACCCTACAGTAAGTACATGTAGTTAATTGTCATTACTCAGTACTTAAATGTATAATTACACTGTAATACTAAAGTGTAACCCTTTATTTTAAGCTGTCAGTATTACAGTGTAATTACACATTTAAGTACTGAGTAATGACAATTAACTACATGTACTTACTATAGGGTTAGGGTTTGGTTTAAGGTTAATTGCATGTAATTATGCATAATTTATAGTTATTAATGCAGTAAATACATGTAACAAATGTAATAATGACACTGTAAAATAAAGTGTTCCCAAATAACGTTACAGTTTTTCTCGTTTTAATTTTTAAATCTAAAATGCCCAGAACATGGCACAGAAATGTCCTTTATAAATTTTTTTCCTCAGTAACCAGTTTCACACAAAAGTATATCATATCTGTATATTCATATCTTTCAAGTTTTTAAACGTGACCATCTTCTGGTGGCTATTAAGATTGCTAAATTATCTAATAACCACTTTAATACATCAAATTGCTTTCTCTTACCTTTTAATATCGTCAAGTCTTTGTATTTCCAGCTCTATGTATATTCTTAAATGATCGATTAGTTGTCTTTCTGCGAAAACAGCTTGATTCACGCTCATCATCGAAGTAAACATTTCACCGAATGATTTGTCAGATATATTAAGTACGTATATAATTATAAAGAGGCTAAAGTATGAAGACATCTTATAAGAGAGATTATAAGAAGTTTAAGCGGTCTTACATGATGTTATTCCACAGCTTTTAATTCATCTTCAGCCAACGGCATAATGTCTAAGCGTGTTTGTGTGTACGTGTGTGTGTGCGCGAGAGCGGTTCGCGCGCGTGCATGTGTGAGTGACAGAGAGGTGGGATTGAGCCTGGGAGTGGGGTAAATAATACCCCTGGTATACAGGATAGAATTAGGATTTTCCACAAAAAATAAATATATTGTATAGGCTGTATATATACTGTCAGGAGTTTTATTAAAGACAAAAAATGTTGTATTTCATAGAGAAAACTTTATAAAGAACTCTTAAAGTATCAAATTAAATCAGAAATCTGTTTTAAGGGCTCGTCACAAAATTGAGTCATAAACATGTGGAGTCAAGGTGCCCTGGGATGGAAACTGAGTCATCCTCCCTGGGTCTGTTATTTGCATTACCCATTTTGCTTGTTCCTGCAATGGCTTTTTACTCCTAATGTTAATTTTTAATTTTTATATTAAAATATCCAAAAACCACTTGCACAGTGTTATATATTTTGTTCAGCTATGTACTTAAATTATCCTAAATATTTCCAAGAATTAGCAAATTCAGCGTAATTCCCAATTTTAAATTGCCTCCCTTGTCTCTTGCGCCTGTTAATGATGTAATATCTGCGTTATCCCCGGTTTCCGCTTGTACTGCGTAGTAACCATGGCAACAGACACAGACAGCTTCGTAACATTTAGCGGCACGCTGTTGTTGTTTTGTTCAAACATTATGGACCATGGCAAGCAAACTTTGGGATATAAGGAGAGATAAAACGAGGATCAATATCGGCGTGGCGTTTCCGAGATGGCGAGAGCTTTGCGACAAACTTTGACTTGACAGAGACGGCGCTCTTGCACGTTATTAGACGAGGTAAGCAAATGTAGGCTACGTAAGACTGAAATGTTAGAATATCATCAGTATGATATTCTCATGTTGATGTAGCTTACTGTTAAGTCTCATACAGACAACAAACTAATACTAAACATTACAACTTTCAACACACTCAAAAGTTTAGCATGATAGTGAAACGTTAGAGTAAGTGAAACAGCGCTGTGTTACCTCACAGTTTTAATTCGTCAAATAAACTGACTTGTATGAGTAGTATTTCAGCACTTATGAGTAGTTCAGTAAAATGAAATGTCCTCGTTCCTTCAGGACTCGCATGTGGCACTGATATCTGTCTCTCATTAGTAATCGCGCCCACGATTTTCGGCCCCGCCCTGCTTCAAACCACATGTTAAAACATGCATTCACTCATCCATAAACATTATTCCCCCATAAATATTATTAGATCCATCGGCATGATGACAAGTTCCATGATTTCATATTCACTACGTCATCAATCTACGCCTTTGCTATTGTTTTGAATTGTTTAGCAACCCCTAGTGGACAGAAAAACTACACAGTGCACCTTTAACATCTTTTTTAAATGCAACATTTCAAACTTGCTCATGCTGGACTACGAGCAGTCTGTGAGTATACAGTAGTGAATACAGTGTCTGTTAGCTCCCAGATTTAAAATATTAGGAACACACGAAATGAAGCTGCAATTTTTCACTCTGCTTAAAGAATCTGTTGACATAATCTTGTTTACAAAGTAAAGCCAAGGACTATATGATGACAATTTAATTTAATATAATTAAATCTCTGCCTATATCTCTTGCTTACAGAAGAGTGATGTGTTAATTTATATAGCCTATCATTATTAATCTGCATTCTGAGTTACCTTTTCTGTTAGTTAAACCATTTACTTGTAATGTCACATCATGTCTAACCGTTTTCAGTCACAAGATGGTGCCGTTGCTTTGGTAAGAAAAGAGAGAGACTGGCCAGTGACTTTAATCACTGAAAATAAATGCACATGTTGAGTGGTCAGCTTTACCATAAAAGTTATAAATCCAGTTTGATGTTCTAGTTTTATTTTTAATATACTACAAACGTACATGCCACAAACATTATGCACTGTGCAGCCTTTGATGCACAAAATATTGAAATTTAATTTTAAAAAGCACACATATTTTTGCTTTAATATCATGTAAATATACAGCAAGTCTGAAATATTTGTACAGAATTCCCTCAGCACAGTTCAGATCACCTTAACAGAAGTCTGCATCAGCAAATCTTAGGTGAAATCTTCTTATTTACTGTGCAGAATGCATAATATTTCAAAGCAATGAAAAACTTTTCATCCCGCAGTCCATACACAAGTGGACAGAAGCACCGTGGGACCAGCATAAACACAACATAATTGAAATATCTGACCTCCATATACATGTAAATATCAACATTTAAGATGGCCTGCTCTACAAACGGACACCACAGCTGTAAGAGTGAAGGCAACAACTGAAGTCCATGCAATGCAACAGTTTTTAAGCCTCTTACAGCTGATTTACTATTACCAGAGCTTGCTGTTTTTGCAACACACATGATTTTGACATAAGAAAACAAAATGGAGCAAAAAATCATCATGAAGAACACCTGTGTAAAAACCGATCTCAGTTGACCCTGCCACGTGTGAACAATAAGCACTTCCACCTGGCATAGTGCAAATTTCATATAGATGTGAAGTGGAACCGAGGCAATGAAGATGAGAAAGATCATAGTGGGCTCTATGGAGCAGAGAACATGGATGATGAGAATGCTGTGGATGGTTCTGGGCAGAGAACAGATTTGAGAGTGTCGCAGGGGCATACAGATGGCCACGTAGCGCTCTAGACATATTCCTATAGGCATTGTTGCATTGAGAAAGATGAGGATCAAGCAAATATTGGTTACAAACAGAAACAGACAATCACAAAACAAGGTGTGAATAAAAAATATATATCGCATTTTGTTGCGAAAATAGTCCTTTTTAAAAAACGTAAATATTAATACACTATTCACATACAGGAAGAATGCAGACAGTGTACATGCTATAATGATTTTTTCTCTGCCTCGTGGAATTGAGAAGCCTTTGCTAGAGTAATTTGATGAGTAGTTTTGTACCATTGTTTAAAACGGACTGTTATCAATGTGATTCAAATCTCGAGAAATCAAAGAGAAAGAATTCTGAATGACAAGTTATGTTAGAAAGAACAACGAAGACGTAAAAGCAGCCTACCGCAGTATATGTCAACAAAGAAATAAACACCCTTCAATGAAGAGTCAACAGGCATTGAGAATAAGAAATCAATATAAATGACGCCCAAGAAATGGTCTAAAATGAAAGGAGATGTTTGCCATGTTTTATAGTCTGTGTGGATTTCACTCAGGAATTCAAATTGACACCACCCAGTTTGCTATTTTAGTCCAGTTGTTAAAACTCCAAATAACAAATATAATTTGTTAAACATCGCCTCGCCCAGATACAAAACTTGTTTTTATTGTAATCATTGTTATAATTAGTTAATAAAAACTGTTCATGTCATCTCAGGTCTATTAAATAATGTATAATGTTAATTTTAGAAATGTATTAGTAAATGTTGTTTACACAACAACGCTTTCAACTAAAAAGAAATGATCGTGAGTTTTACGGTAAAAGACTGTAAAAATGCTACGGTGAAAATCAATTGGTTTACTGAAAGTTTCCGTACAATATACAGTGAATAACTGTAATAGATCTAGCCGTACATTTAATGTAATTTTACAGTAAAATGCCATTAAATTTACAGCTTGGAAGTGAAAAATAACAAGTCCTTACATATTTTACAGTGAAAAACCGTAAATTCACATTCCCACAGTTCCCTGTGTGACACTTCACATTTGTGACACAATAACTCTGTTTCTTCTTATTTTTAATGTTACATCTAATTGTTAAATTAATGTTTATTGCTTTTTTAAAATTTCATGTGTGTTACCATGATGGTGTTTAGTGTTTGAATGAATGACACTGTGTGCACCTTTTGAACTTGTGAAAAAGCTTCATGTGATGGGCTTTGATTCATTCATGTGACTGTGCAATAAATAATAAAATAACTACTGTTTTGTAAAATCTAAAATTTTGCCATTGTAGTAAACACAGTAACTTTCATGTTTTTGTTTTTTTTTTTTTTGTTTTTTACATTGCGTGTTTTGGCCATTCATTTCTATAACAAAAGCATTTTGGGTGCAAACTTTTGAAACCGCGTTTCAAAATGCAAGTGTTTGAAAACGACTCAATTATTATGCCATATCATTACTATACCATTATATAGGCTGCATAAATTAGGTCAGCTGGAACCGGGAACACCTCTTATAACACCCAATGTACATATTGCATCATGATGTAACGGAGGCCAGCTAGTAGTTGCTGTGCGAGTAAACCTCACTCCTCTGACCTCAAGAGATGCTCTGGCGACAGACGCTAGAGGTTGCAGCCTTTAGCCTCCTTGTTAGAGCGTCCGACCTGGAGTGGGTCGAGTAGGACTCGGGTGGAGGGGTTACATTGGTGCCGTGACCCGAACGGGAGTGAGATTTAGGGGGGTGAGTATAACGGAGGCCAGCTAGTAGTTGCTGTGTGAGTAAACCTCACTCCTCTGACCTCAAGAGATGCTCTGGCGCAGCCTTTAACCTCCTTGTTAGAGCGTCCGACTCCCATGCCGGAAGACCTGGGTTCGAGGCCCGCTCAGAGCAGGTTGAATAAGACCCGGGTAGAGGGGTTACAATGAGAAGAATGGCATCTACGTTAATATTCGTTTCTCTGTTTATCCCAAGATTTACCATAGTCAGCTGAATGCGGGCTGTATCCAGATCAGATGGAAGACCTGCGTCTAGACACGAGCATAACACGTCCCTGAAGTGTCAGCTGTGTCAACTAACCCCTGTGAAGACCTCATCGACATGACAGGCAGTGGCACAGATCCTCAACAAACCCGTTTCCATACCAGCGTGATGCATCAGATCTTCAACCAGATGGAAGTGGATTTACATAGATTTTTTTTTTAGTACATTGTTGTAGTGTAAACATACCCTGCAATTAATGAATGCTTTAGAATTATTTCTCATTGTTAGTTGTTAATGATTTTATTGAAAGTGTTACCAAAAAAATGCAAATGCTAAGAAAATGAACTCACTCAACATTTTACAGACCCATGAACAAACCTATTTAGAGCCCATACTGGGGCTTATTCAGATAGGGCTAACATGGAACCCAAGGACAAACTCGTGTAAGTAACCGAACCTCAAGCCCCCCGTTGAAATGTTGGCTGGGACACTGAGATACCAAGTTCAGGGGCGGCCATTACATATCAGCCATACCCTGGCATTCAGACAAACCAGGGTAAATAAACAGCTCACGATGCTGCTCGCTAGTTCTGTTGCTTGAGTGGCCTTTGGCTGAAATTGCAGCTTTGAAAAGCAAATTTAAACAGCCTAACACAGACGCGATGTGATAAAAATTTCCAGCGGCAAGCAATATCTGTCCAAACCAGTCTCAACTGGAGACGCGACAAAATCAATCAAAAATCACAGCCAATCAGAACAGTGTGTGGGCGGGTTCTCATTCGCAACGAAATGGTTATCAAATTCATAAATCTTACACCATTTTAACATGATTAAAAATACATACTCACTGACTGAAACAATCTTTTTTTTTATCATAGAATACACTTGTTTGTTCACCTTGAGTTGACAGTTTGAACAATTAATTTATTTTACAAGATCTGAGGTAAATTATCCATTGTTGCTTACAACAGCCTATAAAGGTCACGAAAAATGATATTCAAACTCGAATTAAATTCTCTTTACATTAAACCACATAATCAGCACCTGAGATTGTCATTGTCATGCTTTATAGGCTGTTTTTAGAGCCGCTTTTTAAACAATATTTTCACGTATCGCCATTGCTGCTGCTTAGTACAAAAAACTCTGATTAACATGGAAAAAATACATTTTCTCACAGGAAACGATGTAAGGAATTTGCTTTGATTTCATTTTGTTGTTAATCTGTGTGTGTCCGTGGACTCTGCCCATTCTTTTAGTAGGCTATAGTGGATGTTGGTCCATTATTTAGAGATATAATATGATTACCTGAATATTTCGTTGTTGTGTGGCCATAAGGAATCATGCCATAGGCCTACCCTACGTTTTTGTGAAACGCTGCCACTGAGAAAGTTTAGAAAAGGGATGAGCAGAAGTGAAATGCTTATTATGAAGAACTATGCTCTGATTGGACATGTTGTGGCACAGCAACAATTACTCACCCAGGATCATTGTTAAAAACAGTTGAGCCTTATTACAGTATTTATTACAGTATTTTTTTTACTTATTACAGTACCTTATTACCTTATTACATTATTAGAACATTCATACAGGCTACAGGCTAATCTTTTGTCACTTCAGTTTGTTTTAAAATATGTCATCTCTCATCCTGCTTTGATATAATGACCTGAAATGGTCATTGCTGGAATAATAAGGTCAAATGGTCATGGCTGGTTATTAAATACAGTATTAGCAGGGCATTATATCTAATGAAGTTAATAAACAAAGTTAAAGAAGTTGTCATAGAGGCGCAAGACAGTTAATTATGCTCAGCAGAGGCAATTTTGTTGTTTGGAAGAGCATCTGCTACAGAAATTGCCACCAAGGACTGATGTAACATGACACTACTTAGTGTTGCTTGTTACCTTTGTCAATTAACCCAAAGCAGGATGAAAACACATGTTTATTTCATCACTCTGTGTTATAATTAGACCCAAGGGAGACAATCTAACTGTCATAACACTTCTAATATGCACAAACTATTATTGTTTTGAGTGTGCGGTCAATAAACATTTGCTCTCTGCGTTGCACCATCATACCGTAATTTTTTAAATGAACAAATAAATAAATCACATGATAATTCTTTATTTTTTATTTAGTTTAGTTTTTTATTATTATTTGGCAGGTTGAATTTTATAGATAATATATACATTTTTCACTTGTAGTCTTTTAAAAAGGCATCTGAAGTAAACTAAGTGCAATGTAGTGTTGTCAAAAATATTGATTTTTCAATACATATTAATACTGAAATATCTGAAACGCTTCCAATACTCATTTTCCGCAGAATAGGCACACAATACCAGCTGCGGTTTCTCGCTTTCTCATCTCTCCGACGGCGATTTGACCCACCTCCCCTCACTCACTCACTCACTCACTTCATTTGATGAATATTGTTGGTGTATTAACATAATATTTGTCATTTCCTAGATTTTGTGCTCACACCCAAACTGCGAACACATAAAGCCAGTACCAAATTGTACCAAATTGAGTAACAAAATTGAAATTCTCAGTACCAAATTGAGTTCTTTTTTGCTGCTTATTGCGCTTAAACAGTCAAATACACACAAAATAATGTCAAAATGCCGTAAACTCGTATCAGTTGTTTTAAGTGAATGCAAACACTACAGTTGAGAAAGAAAACACACGTGTAACAGTATCCATGCGTCAGGTCTTAAAGTGACAGAAGCCTAATATAGCCCTACCTGCTGCCAAATTATGAGATGATATTAAAAATATCTACATGGGAGTTTTTTCCCCATGGTATCAATGTCAAAATTGCAGCCAGTGAAAATGCTGAGTGGCTAGTAACTTTGGAAAACCACAAGCCACCGTTACTGGTGAGCAAAAAAAGTTAATGTCAAGCCCTTATAGGCAATATTTGGGCTGAAAAGCTTGCATGGATGTAAACTCTATGTTGTGCTTTTTGCATACTATTGTCAAGGTATGGCACAGACACAAAGATGATGACAGATGTAAAATCAACAAGTTTATTGTGCGGAACGGCAGGAACAGACACAATAGCAGGTGAGTAGAGACTTTGGCAGATGATTTCAGAATAATGAGATGGGTTGTGATACTCTTATCTTTTGCAGGTTGGATGAAGATGACAACACCCTACTGGGAAACAGACGAGACGAGGATATAACTGGATACATTTTACAGCAAATGTAGATATTATTCATAGGCTATCTGTTAACGTCAATTTAATGGTTGTTGTGTAATATATTTTATACTTCTTCTTCAAAAAAAAGGCATGCAAAAGTACACATACATTAGCAGCGTAACATTGAGCATCATAAATGGTCAGAATTATTTTTACTCATGTAAGTATATATGAGTAAAACAGCCTCTATATCTTTATAGAAAATGACATTTAAAATATTATAGGTTGACAGGAAACTGTGTACACATTTTTTCACACACATATATTTGTAGATCATATACACAATACAGTTCAAAATTTTGGGGTCAGTGTGATTTTTTGTTCTAAAGAGATTAATACTTTTAGTCAGCAATGAAGCACAAAGCTATTATAATGTTACAAAGGATTTCTATTTCAAATAAATGCTGCTCTTTTGAACTTTATACTAATAAAAAAGTCCTGAAATACAATATCAATGTTTCCGCAAAAATATTAAGCAGCAAAACTGTTTCCGAACATTGAAAATAATAAGAAATATTTCTTGAGCAGCAAATCAGCATATGAGAAAAATTCACACAAATTAATTATATTTCAAAATATGTTAAAATAAAAAACAGTATCACAATATTACCGTTTTTACTGTATTTTTGATCAAATAAATGCAGCCTTGGTGAGCATAAAACAAATCTTACTGGCCACAAACTTTTGAACTTTAGTGTAGTTGTAAGTCCACTTTCTTTATCAACATTATTATTATCGTAATTCTGAATTACATATTTTCATAGAATTCAATATCTTTTCATTAAAAGATTTTCAACCTGCATTTATAGAATAATATGCATCAGTTAAAGGAGAAAAATCTTAAATGTGTGATATATACAAATATATGATCTCAAGATCCTAATAACATTTTTATGTTCTCTATGGAGAAAAAAAATAAATTTGAAATGATCTGTTAGTGAACACATTGGTTTGACAGATTATATTTTTAGAATGACATTTTTTCAAATATGTATATCCATCAAATCATATTGGAATTATAAGGTTCTATTTGACATTTTTGTCAAAATTGAGTAATTCACATTCTGTGAAAACTTACATTATATGATGTTTTCTTTTAAAAGTTGTGTACATTTTAGGACTTTTTTTAGAAAACATGTACAGAACGCAAAAACTTTGAAGCTCAATATCTCAAAACTATTCAGAATGCTTATAATTCCAAGGTGGCAAAATATGAAACTTTGGTTTTTGATGTCGTACGTGTCAAATATACCACAGAATACACATTGATTTTAAATGCTTCATCTGTCACTCTTACAAAAGCAATAACAAAGAAATCAATTGTTTTTGCGCTCTTATTTAGTCATTTTGACTTCTTTATGTGGGTCAATACGAGCACCATAACAAGGCATGGCTTTCTTCATATAGCTTCTAAGACTCTCGTCTCTAAGGCCGTAAATGAGCGGGCTCAGAAAGCGAGGAAGCAGATTGAAGCAGAAATAGTAGATGAAAGCCATATCTGCTTGAGACAAGCTGACACGCTGGACAAGTAAGAGTTCGGCGATCGGTTGCGAGAAAGCCATCATGCTGAGGAGCAACTGGAGCCCATGAAGCAGCACTGTGTGCAGAGCCTTCCTCACTGACACGCGGTCCTGCCGCATCCGACGGGTTTCCAGCAGGATCCGAATGTACGTGAAGAGGATGACGACGGCGACCACTGCAAAGAAGATCCCATTGAGGCTCACTTTGAACAGAGCTTGAATAGGAGAAGCGTTGAGCACTGCGGTCTTGCAGAGCACCGGGGTCGAATGGACATCTACACCCGGCTTGAGCCGCATCAATATAAAGTCGACAGTGGGCAGGATGCAGCTGATGATCCACAGACTTAAAATGATGGTCCAAATCCATTCCGGTCTCCAGATGGCAGGACGGTGAAGCGGGTAGAAAATGGCCACGTAGCGCTCCAGTGACATGGTGGAAAGGATGAGAGGGGTGTTTAGGAAGGTAGCAGTGGACACAAACAGCAGTGGAGCACAGTAGACGATCGCAAACTGCACACCGCCCATCGCTAGCAAGAAGAGGCATACGGAGGAGAGCAGCTGCAGGGTGTCGTTCAACAGCATGTAGGTGAAGAGGATGTAACGGGAGCTGTCAAAGAACTGCCTGTGAGATGCAAAGGTGTACAACGTCAGGAGGATGAAGAACAGGAAGGCGATGAAGAGTGGGATCACCACACACACCTTCACAATGACCGAGAGGTTATTGCTGGATGTCGTGTTGCTGGGGAGTTCTGTCAGATTCTGCATGTTTTCAACACTGCTGATGTTACAAAGGCTGAAAGGAAGTTTGCGAAGATTTAGAATGTGGAAAATGAAAACGATATAAAACAACTGCAGGTCATCGTACAATGCAATCTAACCGGATGTGTGATTTATTGAACAATCTGAACTGATTCACAAAATAAACTTGATCACTCACCACACTGCCTCTGTTGGAAGAGAAATTAAAAGATGATCAGAGATGGATAGCCCACTTTTATATTGCTGAAGATTTGCTTCGTGACAAAAGAAATGGGGTTGGTTTTCCCAAAGGATGGCTTAATTTTACGCTATATGAACACAAAGCATCATTATAGCAATTAACAACCAAATAATCCAAACAAAACAAGTCAAGTTAGCTGTAACTTGAAGTTTTAAAAACCCACTGTTTGTGACTGGATAGACATTGCTATTGCAAAATTATTGAGATATACACACACACACACACACACACACACACACACACAGGGGTTGGACAATGATACTACCTGGTTCTAGACCACAACAATTTATCATTAGGGCCTCCTTTTGCAGCCAATACAGCATCAATTTGTCTTGGGAATGACAGATACAAGTCAAAGGGATTTTGAGCCATTCCTCTTCCAGAGGAGTGCAGGTCACTGATGCTGGTGGAGGAAATTGAGCCTTCACTGGCAGTTTGATTGACAGGCGATCTGACCAATCATAATCCGCCATTGTGACTGACAAAGCAGTCAGGGGAATTAGTAGATTAATGTCAGTGAACTTGAACTTGAAAAATTGTGTGTACTCACGTCTTTCCACACTTGAGACAACATTCCTTCTGATGTTCATTCATGTTTATTTGATGCTATAAATGAACTAGTATGAAGAGATGATCGGTTCACGAGCCGCTTGAAGGAGCTACAGTGATCTGTCACGACACATTAAAGAGACACTATACGCTATTTATTGTTTAAACTTCTTTAAAACATTACAACATTTGAAATTTGTGACTTTGTTTTATATAAAAAATAACCTGCTCTGTCTTGTTTGTCGACATCAGTGTCCTCTTTGCTCCGCGATGTATTTTTCACTCCGTGAGAACATGATGTGTGGCGTGAGAACAGCATGGCTTGTTGGACATAGCAACAGTAACTATAGGGGGTGGGTCTTTGCAAAAGGTCAATTGTTTTCTGGCATGCTCCGCCAAAATACCCCAAAGTAGCTCAAAAATATTTAGATCTGGTGACTGTGCAGGCCATGGGAAATATTAACCTTCAGATTCAGGTTCATCAACCCAAGATTTGCACTGTTGACTCCATTAAAACCGACATTTGGCATTGGCACAAGCGACCAAGGTTTGGCTATAGCAGTCCGACCATGACTATTGACTCCGTGGGGCTCCTGACAAACACTTTTGGCAGAAAGGAGAGGAGAGTCAAGGTACGCATTTAATTCTGCAGTGCGTTGGGCAGCTGTGGTTTTATGTTTTTTTAAGTATAATCTGGGTTAGTAACTGGACATCCCATTCAGACAGCTATCTCTTGTGTCAACAGTTAGAGGTCTGTCCTACGTGGTGGTGTGCTGACATTACTCTGGGTACCATAGCTCTCCATACACCACAAAGACTTGCTGTCCTGGTCACAGATGAGCCGGCGAGATGTGCATCAACATTTTGTCTTGTTTTGAACTCTGATATGTCTCCCATTATATTTTGTGGATTGCAATATTTTATGCACTCAAAAAAGGATTTTTTTGATGCTGTTCAGTTTATTTAAACTTATTTTCATTCAACACCATTGGGTTTCTGGTTCAAATACGATTGCTTCGTGTTAAATTGACTTTTGAAACGATTACTTTTTGACAACTTTATGTTTTCATATTTAAATAACTTGTTTCAATCAAGTAAACCCAACCGGGACTCAATCAAATTTCGTATTTAAAAGTTTCTGTTACGTTAATAGTTTTGGGGTTACCATTGTGGTGAAGTTTTGAGCTTGTACTTGGGTGAGGACCTGCTAACAAAAATGAAATCACATCAATAATAAAATACACACTTTGGTGTAGTACTCAGGATGAAACCAGTGTCACTTCTAGACTGCTGAAGCAGAATATCACAAAAGTTGTTCAAATCACAGGATTGAACAAAAAGCATTAATTGTAGCATAAATTTGTCTAATTTAAAAGAAAACCATTTGTTCAAGTTAAATGAACACCATTGATTCTAGTTAGTTAAACAAGGTTGATTCTAATGGGTTTTGCTTATTTCAATCATGTGGAACCACTGTCCATGACTGAACTGAGTTGCTTGAACATAACTATTTTACATATATTCTTCTTTAGTCAGTTGTGTTGTCACAACACAAGGACTTTGCATAGATTAAAAATAAACCTTTAATGTTGATAAAAACTAAGTTGGTTGTGTGGAACCACTGTCCATAACTGAATTGAGTTAAAGTATCATTTTTTTGAGTGTGTAAACAACTTTGCTATTGCTCTAATTTAACATTACACTCTTCTCTTACTGGTGGAACGTAAACCAGTGAATATTGGCCACCAAACTGCACATGAAACCTCCAAAACTATTGACCAGTGTTTCATTGTCCAACCCCTGAATGTGTATGTGTATGTGTGTGTACCTGGTATTCCCTAATGTCCCCTTGAGGATAGTAATAATTTTTGACCATGGGGACATCTTTTGGTCCCCATGAGGAAAACAGCTCATAAATCATACAAAAATAAGTTTTTGAAAAATGTAAAAATGCAAAAAGTTTTCTGTGATGGGTAGGTTTAGGGTTAGGGAATCGACAGTTTGTACAGTATAAAGATCATTATGTCTATGGAAAGTCCCCATAAAACATGGAAACCAGTGTGTGTGTGTGTGTGTGTGTGTGTGTGTGTGTGTGTGTGTGTGTGGGTGTGTGGTTTTTATATTGGGTGTGTGGGTTTATATTACATTGTGGGGACCAGCCAGCAGGAAATAGATTAATAAACATACTAAATTATGCTGTTGAAAATGTAAAAATGCCAAAAGTTTTCTGTGACGGGTAGTTTTAGGGGTAGGGGATAGAATATACAGTTTGTACAATATAAAATGTGTGTGTATGTGTGAGTGTGTTGTAATTTTTATAAATATTAAGGATTTATATGACTTAACAAGACCCTATGGCTATATAAAACTATAAAAAGCAAATAATTAATTACTTTAAAAAATGTATTTTCTATTTATTTATTAAATAGATATAAATAAATTTTTGCATTAATTTTAATAAGTTTTTTTGTGGTTATTAAGTATTTTTCCTTCTTTTTTTTACTAATCTGTTATGTACTGTATGTTGTGAAATACTCACAGAGTGTACTCAAGGTATGTTTCATATGGCTATTCATTAACAGAGCTATCAATTATTGACTGTGACCTCTGGTGCTCTGCTTTATTTTACCATATTGTTTGTTTGGCAGTGCAACAGACAAAGTACTCAGAGACGAAAGTGCATTGACAGCTTGATCTGCAGAGTCATATGCGTCACTCATAAGGCCAATGAGACACAGATCTCACAACTGCTTGTTTTCGGAATTGTGTTGACCTAAAATGTGGGAGAAGAGGGAAACATTGAATAACAAAAAGCAAACAGCAAGCTTTATCATAAAGAACATCCGCAGGGGTGTTGAAAAACGAGCTGTTTGCATGTTTTAGAAGTGCTGCTACTCTCTTAGATATGATATGTGATCTAATGATGTAAGTATTAAAGTTATCGCAACTAAAAATATTAAATCTTTGTTCCTTTTAGTTTTATCAAATATATTTTAATTTAAATCAGAAATTCCCATTATTTTATTTATTTAGTTTTTTATCTAGATGTTTTCGCCAGCTTTTTAGAGCATAAAAAAAAACACTTAGAATAGAATTTCTAAATCGTAAGGCCCTGTTTACACATGGTATTAAGATGCCTTATACCAGGTATAAAGGGGAATGTGTCTTTCATTGTGATCTCGTCGACCAATACCAGGTGTAAACAGGACCTAAAAGATTTTGCTTTGTTTTTATATTGGCATGCCTTTAACGGTTTTCTGTAGATACTTTTTTTTCTCATCCCACAATTGGTCGAAAATTCAAAGGATCTTCATGCTATTGGTCTATAGCAGTCCTGGAGAGGACCGCTGTCCTGCAGAGTTTAGCTCCAACCCTAATCAAACACACCTGAATAATGAGACGGTGGCCCTCTAGGACCAAAGTTGCCCACCCCTGGTCTATATATTTGATGCACTAACCCTAACCCTAAGATTAAAAATATATAAAGCTCAATTTGTGGTGAATATACAGATTATTATGTTACACTAAAATGCACTAAAAAGTCTTCAGTTATTTATTTATGAGTTGATGTTTCTGTATCCTACCATTCTTAAACTAGAAAGATCCCTGAGGATCAGACATGCATCACAGAAAAAAGTTGTCCAAATCTTCACTGAGTCAAATCCTAAGTGACTAATTAAAGGTTAAAATGGCCATCGACTTTGCATATCAGTGTAATTTGTGCTTTCTAATTGTTTGGCAATGATGCAACCCACCTGGCAACATGAGGCCAAGTTGCTTGATCCCTTTGCGCGTTACACCGAGCCAAGCTGCAAAGCAAATGTTTATTTAATGATTTCTCACTCTGATTAATCTCCGGAGAGATAACTCCACCGCAAAGGACTAGTCGTAATGATGTAGATATGTTTAATAAACATTGGCCTAGAGAGAGTACAGCGCCCAAAACACTTCCATAGTTTTGTGAAATTTCCTTTAAAGAAAGAAAAGTTATGTAATTATACTTTATGGACTTTGTGATACTCAATATCTCAGACAAACATGAGTAGTAGTTATGTAACGATTGTGCTGCAGCCTCGATAGTGACAACAAGAGTCAACATCAAAAGGAGAGTGCAACTTTCCCTTTAGTTTTATATCTATATGCGTGTGTGTGTGTGTTTGGACACTTTTTGATTCATATTTAAATTTGAAAAAAGTGAGACAAATATAGAGAACACCCCAGATAGCAACTTTGTGTCGGCCCAGATCCGGCCCACATCTGTCACATGTGGTGTGGAATGATGACACTTGGGCGGACCGCTCCTGTTTGCCAGATCTGGGCCACAAGCAGGCCTTAGCAACACCACATGTCAGCCAAGAGCAAAAACTAAACCAGAACTAGACCTTATCTGAGCAACAAAATCGTTATATATTATTTATAGAGTCATCTCAGCATTAACAAGTCTGTTAACAAGCAGAATCACTGAAGGAAGAGCTACAACTGACTTCAGCCACAGCTGTAGACGAAATCAACCGAAGACATGAGAAGACATTAAATCTCTGAAGGTCTCAGCAGTAGAGGATTAAACAACTCCACAAACAGCATTATAGCATCATTTAGATGTACTTTATTTCTGTTAGACATCTACAGAATTTTTTATTTTGACTTAACAGGGGTTTAAATCTAACATTTTTTTCATTTGAGGTTACCATGATGGTGATCAGTGTTTCCATTAGTTGAGGTCTTAACTCTTATTTTGCATTTGTTTTAATTGTCTCATGTGAAGATGTGTTTATTGAACACATTTGTAGAAACATTGTATACTACATTGAATGTTGTTGATGTTTTATAAATCAGTATGTGATGTGTATAGACTAGGGTTTATCCCACTCATTCTGGGATTTATATTATCCCTTTATACAGTACAGCTTATTGCGACTGTACCGGGGCGTTAGGACCCACTCAGGCCACAGGTTGATCAGACCCGCCGGCCTCTCTAACACCTCTTCCCGCAGCTACCCAGTCTACCAGGAGGTCTCCCATCCAAATGTAAACCGGGCTCAACCCTGCTTAGCTTCAGTGGGTGTGCAGGTGAAAACTCCAGGTTGACCGATGCTGACGCTGATGTCTGCTTAATGAAAATACAGTCTTTTCATTATTAATTATAACAAGAATGGGCAGCGAGGCCACACACCTGTTGAATGCAGGAACAGTTTCACAGTGAGACAGTAAATAACATGTTTGATTTTTACGATTTGAGATCAGGGATGTTCAATCTCCTTAAATAATCATGACGCCATAAAATAGAGGATCTTTCAGACAAAATAAATTGTTTGCGATAAGCCTTGAATTGGGCCACACTCATCCTGATCATCTATGGCCTCAAAAGCAGACTTAGAATTTATTTTCCGTGCCAATGTGTTTGTCAAACACACTAATAAAGACAAATTCAGATGATTATGTATTGATAATTAACTATTAAGAGTTTTTAGTCTTTAAGACGTAATTTATCATAATATATGACATGATTAATCAATTTATTATTATCGGAATTGTACTTTCTTTAAATCTAACTATTTGCTTTTTTTTTTTTTTTTTTTTACTATGGTCTTTGTTCTGTCTTTTGGTTGTTGTTGTTTGTTTTGTGATGTCCAGAGTTGATCTGAATATTTTGTTGTCACCATTATTGAGATTCATACGTTGATTGCTCATATGTGTGTTTGTGATCAAAGAAATGTTACTTCTCATTTGCAATATATCTTAATTATTATAAATATAAAAATTGCATAATTTACAGAGTGTCACGTTGAGTTCTGTCTTGTATTGTTTAGTCTAGTCTTGTCATTCTAAGTTAATCAGTCATTGTGTGCACCTGTCGTCATTTAGTCCCTCATTAGTTTACTTCCTCCACCCGTGTCTAATTATCATCTGTGTATTTAGTTCCTTCCTGTTCCACCAGTCATTGTCTTTTGTTGTTTGTGCTACGCACACTGTTACGTGTCTGCTCTCATTTGATTAAACCTGTTTATTGTACTGCAACTATTGTCGCCTGTTCCTGTCTTCATCATCGGCGTTACACAGAGCATGCACAGAATATGGAATGAAGCATAAGAGTCCGTTAACAGATGTCAAAACATCTCTAAACCAAGAAGAAAGAGGGAATAGTATAGATTATGAAAACAGAGAAAGCAGCAGAAAAGTCTTAAAGCTGGTTCACCCAAAAATGAAAAATTATCCCTTAATTTACTCACCTCAAGCCATCTGAGGAGTATATGACTTTCTTCTTTCACTCAAGCAAAATCAGAGTTATATTAAAAAATATTCTGGCTCTTCCAAGCTTTATAAAGAGAGTAAATGGTAACCAAGATTTTGAAACCCAACAAAGCACATCCATCCATCATAAAAGTAATCCATACGGCTCCAGGGGGTTAATAAAGGCCTTCTGGAGTGAGGTGCTTTCACCGGAATCGACTTGTGAATGGAATCCAGTGATTGTAGTTTATATATTCTTAAATATGGATATATTTCTCACATAAACACATCATTTCGCTTCATAAGGCATTCAGTAATCCCTAAAGCTGTATGAATTACTTTAATGATGGATGGATGTGCTTTTTTGGGCTTCAAAATATCAGTTACTATTCACTCCCATTATAAAGCTATATTATAAAGAAAATTTTTTAATATAACTCCGATTGTGTTTGACTGAAAGAAGATAGTCATAAACTCCTAGTATGGCTTGAGGGTGAGTGAATTATGGTATCATTTTCATTTTTGAATTCTTCAAATGTATCCCTTTAACCTTCAAATGTATGTAATTTGTCTACTTGTATTTTGTTACAGGCAGTGAATATTTTTTGTGTTATAATTGTTGTGTTGCATATATTACTTGTTAAGTTTAATGTTTTTGACCTTACTGTAGAGTCTGACTGTTTTAAGCGTGATTGTGTCTCAGTGCTCCGTGTCTATCCCCAACACACAAGCAAATCTAAATTTAGCTCTAGATGTCATCCACTAAGAAGATGTCATCTTTTTGAGCTTCACTGTCAAACCCTATATAAATGTTTGTTCACAGCATGCAGGTGAAGTTACACCTGATATATGACCAGGGATCAAGGACACTTTCAGCAAATTGTAAGGTTATGTAACATAGCTTTCATGTCTTTCTGTGTTGAAAAACCAATACTTGTTCAGTCTTTGTTTTTCAACTCAACATGGAGCTTATTTAGAATTTACATGAAGTCTAAAGTATTATTGATAAGTGATTTCTCACATATTTTGTGTATTATTATAAATATACTTTTGTTGTCTAATTCTCTCCCAGATGTGCGCACAATGGCCAGCCAGAATGCCAGTGGTGATGAGCAGATGCAACTGATCCAAGTTGACCCCGTCCGGAGGAACATTTCACTGGCGCTGACCCAGATCTTTGTGTGGCCCTTCATCTACCTCATCTTCCTCATGCTCCTACTATTCTCCAAGAAAGAGACTTTCAGAACAGAGACGCGTTATATATTGTTTGGTCACTCTCTCCTGGTAGATCTAATATTTCTTTGTCTGACAGATTTTGTGGTGCTCTTATCGTACAACTTGGTTTTATTACCACTGCATTTCTGTATCCCAATATGCATGTTAACAGAAGTCGTGGCAGTAAGTGCACCATTAACCATCGGTGCCATGTGCGTGGAGCGTTACGTGGCCATTTGCATGCCTCTCCGACATCACGCGATCTCCACCTCTAGAAGAGCCTTAATGGTGATTTTAATGATTTGGATCCTGAGCTCCATAAACCCCTTTGTTGATATGTTCATTCTGATCAGCACTGCCTCTCGTGAATACTTGTCTCAGCTCACACACTGCCACTATGAGATTATGATTCCGGATAAGTTTCGTCACTTTGCCAGGGGTCTGTTGTATATTGTGGGGCTTGTGGCTATTTTGATCATTGAAGTCTTTTGTTATGTGATGATATATATTGCTGCACGCGCAGCATCTGGTGACAAGAAGTCGGCGTCAAAAGGTCAGCGCACCATTTCCCTCCACATCATTCAGCTGTTTTTATGTACCGCCGAGGTCATGTGCCCTTACATTGAGGCTGTAGTTATGCAGTATGATCTTCATTCATATCTGACTGTCCGATTTATCAATTTCCTGGCATTTAGCATCACTTCTAGAGCAGTAAGTCCTCTGGTGTATGGGTTCAGAGATGAGAAATTCTACGCAGCTATGGCTTACTATATCAGATGCAAAAACAAAGTTATCTCATCTGACACAGATAAACAAACATGATTATCAAAATGTCATGAAGTAAAACTCAAGTTTTGCCTAAACATCCCATTCTAGTTGATATATTCTAATAATGAGTTTTAAATTGTCTGGCCAACAGAAAGATTTGTCTTGGGAAGGTGTCTCTCACATGTAGTGTATTGTTTAAGGATGACTTAATTAAATGTGAACAAAAATTTAGAGAGTATTTTATTTATAATCGATTGCAATTACTTTTACATTTTATGTATATTGTTTTAAGTTTTACTAATTTATTTGAACAAAATTATGTCATTTAATTATTAACAAATACGTTTATTGTTAATGTACAAATTTGCTGAGCAAGTAGATTAAATCTTGTATTGAATGATTTATATGTAATTGCAGATTATTTGAGATCAGTGTACAGACTTATTGTGATCATTCACAAATTATTATTATTGATTTGGCACCTAATAAATATCAGGGATTTCTGTTAAAACATTTAACATGTTAGAAAATAACAATAATCATACAAAAATACTAGAGAAATAATCTAGCATTTGCATTTGATATATAGCATTTTTTTCTCTTTCTAAAGACTCCTAAGGTCTTTCATATGTAATACATCTGTGATAAAAACATTTACTAAATAAATATGCCAAGAATACTCAAGAAAACACTTCCACATTTTTCTGGAACTTTCTATTTTATACTTTTATGGGAAAATATTTATCTGTGATTTTTTTTCACAAAGTGTTGATTTGTTCGAAAAACAAATTCTATGATTTAAATACATAAGCACCAGCATTATGGTTGTCCAACATTCAATGAAATAGAGTTTATGAGACAAAATAATATTCACTGCACTGCACCTCCTTCTGTAAAGGCAAGTATTACTCTTACAAATGGATTCCACACCATTTTAAGATAACAGAGTGCTTTCAGTATCTCAAAAATTTATTATAACATGTACTCTATTGTTGATATCAACAGTCAAATTCTTGATATCGATGATTCAACCGTTGATATCAACAATAGAGTTTGAATGGAGGCCTATGGTGAGATTTCATTAGTGAAAATACAATTACAGATATGAAGAAGTATAGTTTTTATTAGTGGAAATGTAATTCTTGATATCAGAACTTGTCATTATTACTAGTGGAAATCTAATTCCTGATATCAAGAATTAACATTTTAACTAGTGAAAATGTAATTGTTGATATCACAAGTTCACATCCTGAGAATGAATAAAAGTGAAAATGGCTTGCCATATAGGCCGACGGGGAAAAAATGTTGAGAACCGCTGGATTAAGGGGTTGGGGTTATTTGGGGTTTTTTATTAAAGCACTGACAGAGTACAAAGTTTTGCTTAGGGTAGTCGTGGCCTAATGGATAGAGAGTCTGACTGGCAACCTGAAGGTTTAATTCTCAATACCGGACAATCAATGACTGAGGCTCCTTTGAGCAAGGCACCATGGACACACACACTGCTCCGGGTGTGTGTGTGTTCACTACTCAATGTGTGTGCTCTAACTTGGATGGGTTAAATGCAGAGGACAATTCCAAGCATGGAGTACCATACTTCACATTTTACTTTCTAGAAGTCTAGGACCAGCACTGGGATGATCACCATGGTGGAGGGTACCATGACTGGCTAGTGTGCGGAGCAGAGACAGGAAGCATGGAGAGTTTAGGGATGTTCTCTGTGGCTGTAGTGGAGCCGACTGGCGGCCCAGCACTGGGAAGGTTCTCTGGGATGACAAACAGCAGTTATGATCTATGAAGCTTGGGGTTTATGGTTATGTCTCAGTGCTCCACGTCTCTCCCTGAAACACAAGCAAATCTAAATTTAGCTCTAGATGTCATCAGCTGTCATCCACAGGAGTTTTACTCTGGCAAACCCTATATAAATATTTGCTCATAGCACATTTATTACATTTGATGACCAGGGCTCAAGAATAGAGTCTTACTGTCAGTAAGTAATACAGCAAGGTAATATTTTCAACTGATTTCATGACCTTCATTTACAATATGTAAACTGAAATCACATGGTTACATACATATTTGAAGCTTATTGATAATGCATATGATAAATATTGAGAATATAAATCGCAATACAATCTATAATTGTGAGTTACATTCATTATGGCAAATGAAACATAACTTAATGCATAAATATTCAATCCCATATTTTTCACTTTATTTGTACCTGCATAAATACAAGAATGAAATATGTACGTTTTTTTTGCTACATAAATATGTAAAGCTTATTGATAATGTATATTATAAATATTGATTATTTATTTCTCAAGGATTAGTCATTGTCTAATTTTCTCCCAGATGTGCGCACAATGTCCAGCCAGAATGCCAGTGGTGATGAGCAGATGCAACTGATCCAAGTTGACCCCGTCCGGAGGAACATTTCACTGGCGCTGACCCAGATCTTTGTGTGGCCCTTCATCTACCTCATCTTCCTCATGCTCCTATTATTCTCCAAGAAAGAGACTTTCAGAACAGAGACGCGCTATATATTGTTTGGTCACTCTCTCCTGGTAGATCTAATATTTCTTTGTCTGACAGATTTTGTGGTGCTCTTATCGTACAACTTGGTTTTATTACCACTGCATTTCTGTATCCCAATATGCATGTTGATGGAAGCGATCACAGCATGTGCACCACTGACTATTATAGCCATGTGCGTGGAGCGTTACGTGGCCATTTGCATGCCTCTCCGACATCACGCGATCTCCACCTCTAGAAGAGCCTTAATGGTGATTTTAATGATTTGGATCCTGAGCTCCATAAACCCCTTTGTTGATATGTTCATTCTGATCAGCACTGCCTCTCATGAATACTTGTCTCAGCTCACACACTGCCACTATGAGATTATGATTCCGGATAAGATTCGTCACTTTGCCAGGGGTCTGTTGTATATTGTGGGGCTTGTGGCTATTTTGATCATTGAAGTCTTTTGTTATGTGATGATATATATTGCTGCACGCGCAGCATCTGGTGACAATAAGAAGTCGGCGTCTAAAGGTCAGCGCACCATTTCCCTCCACATCCTTCAGCTGTTTTTATGTACCGCAGAGGTCATGTGCCCTTACATTGAGAATGTAGTTATGCAGTATGATCTTCATTCATATCTGACTGTCCGATTTATAAATTTCCTGGTATTTAGCATCACTTCTAGAGCAGTAAGTCCTCTGGTGTATGGGTTCAGAGATGAGAAATTCTACGCAGCTATGGCTTACTATATCAGATGCAAAAACAACACCATCTCATCTGACACAATTAAACAATCATGATTATCTTTTAGTAAAGTCCTATAGTTATGTTTTTAAAGTGCCCATGTGATTTTAGCATGTCATAAAGTTATTTGTATCATATCAAAAGTTCTTAAGAAGATTATTTTCTTCAGTGGCTATAATATTCCATGTAAAATCATCCAGAGCTTGTATTTGTCTGGCCAATAAGGTCTTTGGAATGTGCAGTATATTGTTTAATAGCGACCTCTGTTGGTCCGACTGAGCATTATTTTCTGTACATTATAAACATGTCATTGTATTAAATGAAAGTCAAATATTTCTACATATAAGGAAAACACTTAGCACATATAGCAAGCGTTTTAGGTAGTTTTTTGCATTGACTTGTCAATCTAACATACAGAAATGAAAATATGCACAAATTGACTCAAATTCAACAAAAAGTTTTAGTTTTTCATAACGTCTGTAATGTTATGCCACCCTGGATGCAGCTCACTTTCTTTCTGAGGCCTCTTAGGGAAATATTAATATCAGCGGTTACCCCGTGTGTCACATGTAACACCCAATTGAAATATTGAAAAATAAATATGATAATATGCAATAATGTAAATTCATAACATAAGCAAACTATCAAACAGTTTAAGTGACGCTCATATTACTCTCAACAGATATGTTCATCGCAATCATCAGATTATAACATTACAAAAAAAAACGCCCTTATGTCTGGTTTCAGCATCTCAAACATGTATACTGTAAACAAATTCTTAAAAATCGATAATGAAGTTTAAACTATTATCACAATTATTTGAATTAAACAAACAGCAACATCATGCAAATAAAAGTGATAATGCCAAAATGTTTGCTACGTGTCTATAATGTTTTGCGGCCTTTGCATGCCACTGCAACATGATGCAATCCTGACACAAACAGCCTTTATTGTGATGTCTGTGTATTCTTGCGGTTTGGACCCTGAGCTCTATAAACTCTTTGTTTATGTGTACATTCTTATACCACTGCATAAGATAAGTACTTTCTGAACTATCTTAAGAGGTTTCATAACTTTTTAAGGGTCTTTTTTAATATATTTTTTTTATAATTATGCTTTTAAAAAAAGCGTATTTTGAAGCCAAATGCTATAGGTTTTTCCACCATTAAACATTTACCATACAGACAAACTGACAAAATGTGCTGCAAATGTTTTTAATTTTTTTTTTTTTTTTTTATAGTGCAGCAACAATACTGGCCAAAAGGAAATATAAAAAACCTACAGCTAAAATTGCATAAACTTAAAAAACCAACTACATATGAATGTCTATGTATTTAGATTATTAAAGTTGGTGTCAAGTGTCCCAATACTTTTAGGCCTGGTTTCACAGACAGGGCTTATCCTAAACTAGGATTAGGTATTAGTTCAATTAGGATATATAAGTATATTTTATAAACTTAACTACATTACTGATGTGCATCTTGAGACAAAACAATGGCAGTGACTTATTTTAAGATACGTCAGTACTAGTTGCTTTAAGACAGCTGAAACATGCATCTTAGTTTGAGACTAACTTAAGCCTTGTCTGTGAAACCGGGTTAGTGTTTAGGGTTACTTTCTTCCTGATAAAGTTTCTATTTAGTCACGACAACAAGGACAGTACAAATAGTCCCGACAACTTGCTAGTGAACAACTTGATAGGGAACAATCCTTCAAACCAATTCACTCTTGACTATTCAAAGCTATAAGATCGGTTGAGGTCGATTGAATTGTTCTATGAAGAGCTTTCAGTAACTATGGCTCCTTTGTTGCCTTCATAGATATATTTTTGCCTACTAAGTTTTTTCCTTATCATGTGGACCTGGCACAGCCCTTAGGGACGTGCAGGCCATGCTCATCAATGGCCTGTGTCTGTTATGTTCTCCATACACGTTGTTTTGTGATTGCTAGTCCTGCAGCCCAACCACTAAGAGCTCACTAGTGTGTTTACCACAGCTTTTATGCTGACGTAGTGTGTACATGTGCGTCAAACCCTATCTTTCCTTGAACTTAAACCAGTAAAATCAAGATTAAGGGTCCGAATAAACGGATCAATACCCTGCATGGAGGGGCAGAGTCCTTTAGCAGTATATAAATACTGTTGGGCAGTGTTGTCCACTTCAAACACTGAAGAGCTTTACTTTAAGACAAATACAGGCTTAAAGGATAAATCTTTTTATTAGTAAAAGACTGTAAGGCAACATGCAGGCTTTCAGAAACTGTGCTTTGTGTGCTAGTGGGAGTCTTCTAAAAGGCCGGACCGACTTCCTGGTTTCCCGGAGAAACATGGCAGTGCTGAGACGGAGCGCCGCGTGCGTTCAGCTTCTCAAGTAAGCGTGTATTGTTTGCGATTTTTGGATGTTATTTTTAGTTAAGCTCTATACTCAGTCTAATTTGTTTCATTATATTAAAGGGACAAGGCCAGTGTGTTCTGCAGCAGCCCCGTTCATCAGCGCCTGCGCCTGCCGGAGGTGACCCGATCCAGTGCCGTCGCGTTCAGTGTCGGCAGCTGCCTCTGTGCGGTTCCTTTCACACAGGTAAACACACAAATGTTTATTTTTTTATTTATTTTTTGGCAAATTCTTATTGAGTTTTGCCTCTTTGCAATTAGTTAAATTTTAGCATAACAAAACAATAAATCTTGTAAAAGCTTGTAACGGGACGTTTTGGTCCAATAACTGGTGTGTGTGCTTTATTTACATATTTGTCTTTCTCCGATAATGCCACTTTTTACAACAAAACGTTTAGTATATAATGAAATTTGCTGTCCGAGGCAAGGTTTATGCACTCATTTTTAGATGTGTCGATTCACTAAAAAGAACCAGCTCATTTAAAAAAAAATTAATAAAACAAGTAAGTAAAGCCTTTATTTGTCCCGCTGTGGGGAAATTACATTTAACAACAGCAGGGGTATATGGTAAAAATAGTACACACTAAGATAAAAACAGAAAACCTAAAATAAATTTACAAAATAGACTATACAAAAAAATATTGCACTGTAAAAATGGCTCATTACTTGTACAAAATGATGCAAAAGTGTTAACAGTTATGTTACCTATCCTTTTCTTCACTGTTATTATGACAAGTGTAATAAATTCAACCCTTTTACCTCCAGCAGGTTGAAAACCTCTCGCATGAATCCTTGATTCGTCGGGCGTCTTGTCTGGTCACAGACAGTGCCAACACTTACCTCTCTCAGACCACGCTGGCCCTTGTGGATGCCCTCACACAGTATGCCAAGGTAATACTCCATTTTAAAACTATAGTCCACTCGGTAAAACGTCACAATGTGAAGTTTTATGAGATATTATGTTGCATGTCTTTTCTCAGGCACTACATACACTCATTGCCCTCCAGAAGAGATACATTACCTCAATAGGAAAACTGACCTCTGTTGAAGAGGACAGCATATGGCAGGTGATCATTGGGCAGCGAGTGGAGGTAAGATCTGTTCCTTTACATGTTTGTTTACTTTTTATAGAACAAGGTCTCTGCTTTCGCTTATCTAAGCGTTGTTTACCTTTTGCAACAACATGGATCATGATTAGTTGGACTTATCAACAGAACTTGTTTATCAAAGTAGTTATATCTAATTTCAGAGCTTTCACTGTGTTTTGTCAGGTCAGTGATCGATTGGAAGAATGTAAACGCTTTGAGTCAAACTGGTTGAATGCCATCCACATCTGTGAGCTGTCGGCAGAGGCAGCCTACAATTCAGGTATTAATATTTTAATTATTAAACTACTATGCAATCTATTAAAAAAGCACTTCTTGTACGTAGGAGATTAATCTGGTCTGTGAATTGATTCAATATTAATATTTTTTTTTAGGGGCGGAGCATGCATGCACAGCAACAAAGACTAACCTGCAGGTGGCGCAGTCCAAAGTGGAGGAGATTAGAAAGATCTCAAAAGATGCAGAGAAAATACTGGCTGAGACTAAAGCAGAAGAAATCCAGAGAATGGCTGAATATGCTTCCAGCATTGACATTAATGACCTGGAAGATATTCCAGAGGCCTACCTTCGTGAGGACTAGAAAAAATACAAACGTTCTTGAGTTTGCAATTCTGTAGCAAGCAGTGAATCACTCAAGGCGTATGCAGAATGCACCTTGATATGAATTTGCAATGAGTATTGGCTGTGGAATTAAAAGAAGTCCTGCTTTTAAAGGCCTCATTTGCTCAATATATGTGTTCAAAACAATACAACAGGTTAAAGTCCTACAAATGTTTATAAAATAACTTGTATTGAGTCGTTAACACATCTTAAAAGATCCATAGATTGCTTTGGAAATAACTTTGATTTGGTATTTGTATATATGTATATATTTTTATATTGTTTTTTTTCGATGCAGTGACATGTGTTAATGAAACATTGAGTTTATATCATGGGATGTTGTGATATTACAGTGTGTATTTCTGGATAGTTGCAATCAATCTCTTATATTTTTAAGAGATCAATTATTTATTGTCTTAATAAATGGAACATTTATTCAGAAGTTTTTGCAAAATGTCTTGAATTCCTATAATTTACTTTTTTGAACTGAATTGTGGTGCCTTGCTGTTTGACAGTGAATTGATTTATTCATTTATAATGTTTTGTGGCATTCGCACTTAAACTCTTGTTAAAGAACATTATCGTTTATTATAATCATGTGTTTTATCATTAAATTACAGTTAAAGATGCTTTCATTTAGAAGTTCACAGTTTTAACCAACAGAGGGCGATGGCATGCTTTATTATGGAAAAAAATTGGGGAGAGAATGATGTCAGAAATAAACATTGTTTTGATATAATATTTTACTCTAATTACAATACAGAAGTATTTCAGTTATTAACTATACAATTATGTTAAAGGGCCAGTACACTAAAAATGGATTTGATGTTTGTAATAATTTATTATGATTTTGTTTTACTTATTTTGAACACAAAAATACATTTACATTTTGTATCTGACAGATGCTTTTATCCAAAGCGACTTACAAGCAAGAAGTTGCCCTTGGTGGGGATTGAACCCAGGTCTTGAACCCGGGTCTCTGGTGCATTAGAAGTGAGTGGTTACTCACTGAACTCACTCGCCACCAAAATAAAAGTTTTGCAGAATGGAAGCCTCAGCTATTCACTTATAATGCATCATTTCCCCATTTAATGAAATCTGTTGTTCTGTCTAACATCTGCTTTTGTGTTCCACAGATGTCAACAGAATTATCAGATGCAAAGAGAAAGTGTGTCAACACTTTGACACAAAATTAAAGGATGGCCTTTATTTATACTGACAATCCACAGAGTTTTCGACCTCTATGAACTTCTAACACAATATAATACCAGCTATTAAAAACATACATAATCAAGGCAACATTACACAATGTTCTGCAGATGTTTAGTTACAAAATAATTTAAAACAGCTTAAAATGTGAGACAATTTGATATGCTCTCTCCTCCACGAATCACAAACTCCACAAAAATATTTGTATGTGCATCAAGTTCCCGAAGTCTTGTTATATTAGAGGAGTTACATACATTCAAAAGAGGAGCAATAAAAATGATTGATTGGTGTAAATGGCACCACTCAGCTGGAGATTTATCACTCTTGGGAAGACATAAATAAAACACAAGGATCATGGAAAGCGTGCCCAGCATGGCTCACTCTTTAATCTGAGTGAACTGGGCGACATCTCCCAGCACCCCATTGAGCCAAGCCATTCCAATATGTCTAGTTTTGTAATGTTACAAGGAAAGCACGACCAAATGAAGTTTAATAATGACTAATGAAGTCTATATTTTCCTATTGAATAGCTTTATCTATTAAAGGGATAGTTCACCCAAAAATGAAAGTTCTGTCATCATTTACTCACCATCAAATTGAAGAGAAAAAAAAACGCTATGGAAGTCAATGGGGTCCAACAACTGTGTCGGTATTCTTCCAAATATCTTCTTTTGTGTTCAGCAGAGGAAAGAAATTCATACAGGTTTGGAACAACTTGAGGGTGAGTAAATGATGACAGAGTTTTCATTTTTGGGTGAACTATCCCTTTAAAGGACCTTTCCAAAGATATCCCGGGACACTCTTTCGCTTTTTGACTTTGTACAGCCTTTTTCTTGATCTCCATTCATTCGAAGCTGTTACTATTATATTTTCATCAATCAGTTGTCTTTGGACGAGTGTAAATGCTAACTGCATCGCAATGCTCTGCATTTTTCACGGGTTTATTTTTAGTCGGAAACCGCTGCTGGACTGAAGGTACCGCCCACGCGAGGTTCGGCTGCTGTGGATCAGACAGACTCCCGAGTTGATTCAACAAGGAGGAACTCACTACTGCAGTCAGAAACCATGGCAAAGGAAGTAAGACACATCTTTGGGAATAGCACGTTTTTCAATGGGCTACTACCTCTCCTCGGACTTCTGTTGAGCGTCTGCACCGGTGGGTACTTTATCTTTTCCAGGATGATAACAAGTCATCTTAATTTGGACTTACCTTAAAGTTAACATGCAAGTTTACCCACCGAGCTGGGATCGGATGGCTTGCCCATGTGTAAAAATAGCAGTTAAAGTGAAAATAAACTGTTATTAAACTAACAATAAGCTGTTCATTTTTTATTTACCTAAGCTTACACAAGCAAAGTCTGCATATATTAATATCTTGGTAACACTTTACAATAATGTTCATTAGTTAACATGCACTAATAATGAACTGCACTTCTACAGCATTTATTAATCTTTGTTAATGTTAATATTTCATTTACTAATACATTATTAAAATCTTATCATTAGTTAATGCACTGTGAACTAACATGAACAACTGTATTTTCATTAACTAACATTAATGAAGATTAGTAAATACAGTAACAAATGTATTTTACTTCATGTTAGTTAACTAATGTTTAACTAATGAACTTTATTGTAAAGTGTTATCAATATCTCTAATACACTTTCATTTGCATGATATCCTTTTATAAAACATTTTTTGTGAATTTTATGTATGATGTACAAAATCAGTTTATAGTTTTATATTTCAAAACTTCTTCACATACTTTTAATTAATAACAAAATGTCTTTAAATGACTTTAAAGATTCATTTTTTTGCTAGTAAAATGTTTTACACATTTTGTTATAAATGAATAGCGTTATTTTTCTTTAAAAAAAAGAAAAGAAATATTGATATTAAAATGAATGTCCAAACACAGTGGCATTTAGTAAACAAACTTAATGTATCTAGTATAAAGTTCAAAACGACTGGCAGCCTATTATGGAGAACTATACATAAAAAAAAACTTAGGTGAGTCCCAGGCTGTGTCTTAAATCACCCCCTATTCACTGTTCCCTACATCAGTCCACTGATATTGTTCACTTGAGGCAGTGAATGAAAACAAGCAAGCGAAAGAGCTGCTGCTTTTGCATAGCATGTGTCTGCTGTTTAATAATTATACTTTAATAACTATTGACATCGGTTGACATCTTGTTATTGTGAGGCATTGTGGGATTAAATGAGTCCGCTATGGTTTTGAACACCTCTACCCTATTTAAGGGTAAAGGGGGCGATTTTGGACACAGCCCCAGTTCGTTTACTTATGCACTATTCTATGTCATTTTGTAGTATAAATAGTGTGAGTAGTTTGTTCACACTTAAAAATTCCAAAAAGAAAAAGCACACTTCAAATGCCCGGATGATGCATATAATTAACCGAAAACTCAATTGTAACTCAATTGTTGCAGCTTTCCTTTACGTAGTGGAAGGGTAGGGGCTATCAGAACAAAATAACCTTCAAAAATTCACACACTTGATGAAAGAATCAAGAATAGTAGGTCATTTGGGACACGACTTCTATGTTCAGAGAACTTTCAGATTCTGTTTCATGTAAACACTCAAAATGATGGACTAGAATGGAATGGTTGTAAAGTGTTTGAGTAAATGGTGAAGAACAAGTGAAAGGTTGGGTGTGTTTAGGCAAAGGGGGTGGAGGGCATACTTTAGTGCCTGAGAGGAAAAGGACTGAAGCCGCAGAGTCTGGAAGTATTGACCTGTTATTTGGCACTCTGCCAGTGGTACCTTCCACTTTTGTTTCCTTAAATATTAGGTTAAAATAGGAGAAACCCTCTGCCTGCCCCTTAGAAAAACACTGCAAGAGGAAGTGGTACTGTATGTTACACAGAATGACTATAATCATGTCGTTTGTATCCCAATGAGAAGGGTGGAAAAATGGATACAGCATGCAACTTTAAGCATAAATAAAGCATTTCCAAAATGGTAGGGTTAAGTCATGGGTCGTGGTAGTTTTCTACGACAGACTAGATGCTAATGTTGGTTTTCTGCAGGTCAGACAGTAGAAATGCTGACTTAAAGGTACAGTAAGCGATTTCTTGATGGGGAAGGAGATTTGAATAAAGACTGTAGAAAGAGAGATGACTGAGAGACATTACAAAAGAGAAAAGCTCAGAGGAATATCACTGGAAAAAGAAGGGTTATGATCGGGCAAGAGCTTTTTGATAAAGCATTAGTATTAGAAAAGTTTTCCAGTGCTGGAGAAACAGAAGACGAGGTTGCGTTGTTTCTGCTCCATATGTAAGTAACATTGGTTTTGCTGTTTCAAAGAATCAAGATATGCTGTTGTTGTAATGTTAGCTGTAGTAACAGCAGAGTTTTGAGTGTCATTATTTCTCTGGAGCTACTGGTGACTAACAACCAACTCTTACAGTACAAAGAGTATATACAAGTATGTTCATTTTTTGTTCTTCCTTGTAGTTCGTTGGTCCTCTTTTGCTTTATTTTTCACAGCATTATTTTGCTTCACTTTAGCCATGATAAAGAAACATCCCCCCTTGCATTGCGTGCTCATGCATTTTGGGGGCGGAGCAATGAAGGGAGGGGTGTGTTTGTTTGGGTTGTTTTCAAATATCAACAGTGTTTCTCAGAAATTGCTTACTGCACCTTTAAGTATAATATATATATATATATATATATATATATATATATATATATATATATATATCAATCAACCATAACATTATGACCACCGGTCATAATGAAGTGAATAACATTGATTATCTCTTCATCACGGCACCTGTTAGTGAGTGGGATATATTATGCAGCAAGTGAACATTTTGTAAGTTGATGTTTTAGAAGCAGGAAAATGGGAAGCGTAAGGATTTGAGTGAGTTTGACAAGAGCCAAATTGTGATGACTAGAGCATCTCCAAAACCGCAGCTCTTGTGGGGTGATCCCGGTCTGCAGTGGTCAGTATCTATCAAAAGTGGTCCAGGGAAGGAGCAACGGTGAACCCGTGACAGGGTCATGGCTCATTGATGCTTGTGTGGAGCGAAGGCTGGCCCGTGTGGTCCGATCCAACAGCCGAGCTCCTGTAGCTCAAATTGCTCAAGAAGTTAACGCTGGTTCTGATAGAGAGGTGTCAGAATACACAGTGGAGTTTGTTGCGTATGGGACTGCAGACCAGTCAGGGTGTCCATGCTGACCCCTGTCCACCACTGAAAGCACCAACAGTGGGCACGTGAGCATCAGAACTGGACCATGGAGCAATGGAAGAAGTGTCCTGGTCTGATGAATCATGTTTTCTTTTACATCACATGGATGGCTGGGTGCGTGTGTGTCGGTTATTTGGGGAACAACACGGCACCAGGATGCACTATGGGAAGAAGGCAACCCGGCGGAGATGGTGTGGTGTTTTGGGCAAAGTTGTGCTGGGAAACCTTGGGTCCTGCCATCCATGTGGATGTAACTTTGATACGTACCACCTACATAAGCATTGTTGCAGACCATGTATGACCTTTCATGGAAACGGTATTCCCTGGTGGAGCACAACGAGTTTGAGGTGTTGACTTGGCCTCTAAATTCCCCAGATCTCAATCCAATCGAGCATCTGTGGGATGCGCTGAACAAACAAGTCCGATCCATGGAGGCTCTACCTCGCAACTTACAGGACTTAAAGGATCTGCAACAACATCTTGGTGCCAGACACCACAGCACACCTTCAGCGGTCTAGAGGAGTCTGTGTATATGTATGTAATGTATATATAATATACATGCCATCATTGAATTTTATTAATTATATATCAGCAATATACCATTTTGGCATGGATCCTTCTAGCCGATGAGTATCTTTTCACGCATTTATCATAAATCCAACGTGTATGTAATTTGAAGAGAGAATGAGACTTGAGGCTTTGTCAAATCAGCAGTTTACCTCACGTGTTTTTCTGTATCGTGCAAAGTGATTTCATAGGGTCATTTCAAGTATACATTTAGCGGACAGGCCATTCGCTGCAGTCACTATCGGCAAATGACACGCAGGCTAATCCAGGGTCACGTAAGGACAGAGCGCACACACAGGGTTTCTGCTTTAGATTGAGAGAGATCTATGTTATGGAAATGCAGTCAGCAAATGTCACCCTGACCGGGCATATTAGACCAAGGTGAGAGCAATGCAAGCTCAGCTCCTTCATCATGCAGGTGATGCATCACGAAAATATAGGTTAGCTTGTGTTGCTTCATTGCTGCATGCTAAATGGATAAAGCCAGCGTGTGATTTAGGCTAATTGTTTTTTGTTGGCTTCGCTCTCGAAAAGATACTTAAGTTTGGCTGCTTTGTATAGCGCATAGAAATGACCAATGTATGTCAATAGCGATTCAGAAGGCGCGGTTACTTTCATAGGCTAATTTAGACGGGGTGACTCTTTATTATGTGCACCGCATCATCCAGCCCATCTTTGTACCTCAATTTAATCTCACTTAGCCTACATAACTGCAGGCTGAAATCTGACAATCACAATGAAATATTCTTTTGAAGCGGGTCCATCAGGAAATGACTGTTAGACTTTATTGTGAGCTGAGCTGTGCGGCACGGAGGGGCGCAAGCCATGACCGCAGAGAAGCTTTTGCTGTGAATGTCTTCCATCTTGGAAAGATGTGATAATCAGAGTCTGTGTAACTGGGCCGCTCTCCATTAAACTATGTAATGCAGTAACCTTCAGCCCTGGGAAAGTGCTGTTCCTTGTTATGAGTGTATTTACTTTGTTGAAAAGAGCAGAATGGCTGATTACCGGCATATGTTGTTTCCCTATCAGGCTTCTTGACTAGCTCGCCACTAGCTATTAACTATAGCTGGTCAACCCTCAGAACATCAATCGGGTAACATTTGTTGTTGGTGAATATGGTGCTGTAGCAGTTAGGGGCCCGGTTTCACAAACAGGGCTTAGATTAAGCCAGGATTAGTTTATTTAAGTAGCTTTTATAAACACGTCTTAGAAAAAACATGTGCATCTTGAGGCAAAACAATGGCACTGACATATTTTAAGATATGTAAGTTGCTTTCAGTTACAACAGCTCAAACCTGCATTTTAGTCGGGGACTATCTTAAGCCTTGTCTGTGAAACCGGGGATGATGTATCGCTTTTATAGATTCAGGTCAGTGACCTGATGCTCATTTTCCAGATATATTCATTTAAACAGTGACTTCTTCCGTGATGAGCATGTTTTTGAAATAATTAAAAACAAAGAAAAAAAACCTAATTAAAATAAATGATTGAGTATAAAAAATATGGAGTAGTTTAGCATCTTTAATTTTTATATATATATATATAAGAAAAATATTGTTCACAACTAAGAATCATGTGTGGGCTGTTGGTCTTTTAAAAATCAGATCATTTAAAGTTGGCATTATATGAAGATCCACCTTTCTAAATGTAATTCATCTGTTTATGTTTCATTTTTAAAGATTTGAATAAAAAAATGTCATAGGATGTGATGAATTAATTGATGATAAAAAACTTTTTTCCTTAAAAAAAAAAAAATATATATATATATATATTTATCTTTAAAAAATCAACTATATATTTTAACAGTGTAAGATTTTGACATTAAAAGGACATTAAATTTCAATTTATACATACATTGACATCAATGTTTTTTTATATCCTGAATTCTTCTTGGCCAGTCAAAAATGTCAGGGTGAAGTATCTGCTGACATCATAGAAAAAAAAACATCATAACAATGAAATTTTCTGAAAAGAAAATGTAAAGTAGTTTGGCACAATATTTCATTTTTATTTATTAGAAAAATTTTACATTATTGTTAAAAATTAATAATAATATTATTTTTTAAAATTGTCCACAAAGTCATGCAGAAAACACGCAAAAAAAAAAAGGTTATAAGAAAATCATATTATAGAGAATGCAGCATTAATTGGGTTTGTCAAATCGTCATTGACTTAGTTGTTATGAATAAATTCATAACATAATATTAATTCTTTGATGTTAATTTCCCATTATTGTGGTTGCATGATCACAGTCAGTATTGTCAGTTGCTTTGCTTACACAATGATATCAGATCAGTGCGGTTTCCACTTTCACTTATGGGACTGGTGCTGAACGTCCTCTAGTTTCCTTACAGAACCAAATCCATCTGTTCTCCCAGCGCTGAGAGCCCCCTCTGTCTGGGCATTGGAACAAAGAGAGCATTTTATGTGCAATGATCTTCCATGCCGTCTTTGTAATTGTTAGTCGCTGTGGAAGTTTTTAACGAGGGCTACCGGGCAGGAACGCAGTCCGTGCGCTGTGATGTTGATGAGGCCTCAGCTGCGTTCTCTTTAGCTGTTGATGTATGAGGTAATAATCACAGAGACATGGAGGGTGTGGGGTCCTTATAGTCCTGCAGAGATATGAAGGTGGTTCTGCTACATTATATTTCTATTGTAAATATGACCGCATGCTACCCCATGAGAGCCCGAGTTCATGGGTTTATATGACAGGGCAGTTGTATTGCAGAACTTGTAATGATTATTCAGCAGCCTTATAAGGATTTCCTGTTGAACTTCTAACAGGAACAGGCTTTGGTGCATGTGCCCTGTAATACCACCATTTGAGATAATGTGATATGGGTCAATGACATAAGCTTGTTATTATTTAAAAAAAAAATAATAATATTTAAACCCTAATGTAAAAATTTTTGAATATTAAAATGATATATTTTTAATAATAAAGAAAAAATAGAATAATTTATTATAAATTATTCTATTTTTTCTTTATTATTAAAAATATCACATTTTAATATTCAACATTTTTTACATTAGGGTATTTTTTTTACATTAGGGCATTAGGGTAACATCATGATATTTATGAATTAATACTCCATATTTGAAAAATACTTTTTACCTTCAAATATTATATATATATTATATTTTATATCATATCTTGCTGGATAGGAAAATATTATCATTATCAAGAAATGTTGATCAATCATGTTTTTTTTGTTGGTGGTTTTTTATGCTGCTTCATCTAAATCAAATTTGTCTCAAGTGTTGGGAAACTGACACAATAATGCTGAAGAATCTTTCCCACCTGTGCTAATATTGCTTGTTGACTTTGTAGCCAATGGTCACACACACAGGTGGAGAAGGTATTAAATCGATGGAATTTGACATGCAAACAAACTTAAGGACAAAGCCCTCAAGGTGGGTGGTATTGGTTATCAATACAGATTAGTGTTCTAGTATGGCATTTTGTGGACCGGGTGAAGAAGAAAAGTGGAGTGTGCAGAGTAAGCAAACTCGGCCTTTTGTGTCTCATGTTGACTAAACTGCTGCATTACTTTCCTCTTTAATTCAGTCTTGTTTGTGTGTCCTTCCCTTTGTGACATCTTGAGTGTCCTGTGTCTTTGTTGGCAACATTTCAACCCCCTGAAAGCCTTGAGGAACAACATCTCGTGCTTTGATTTTGGCACCTCCCAGCAGACTTGTTTCAGTGCATTTTTGGAGGACATAAAGCGTTTCTGGTAATGTTGCATTAACTGAATCATTGTGAACGCTGATCCAAAGAATGAACAGATTTTAACACTTATTTTGTTTGAATAGCCCTATCAATTGAGCTCTGCTTCCTGTTAGTGTATGCATGAACAATGATACTTTGGAGGGAAGGAAAACAATTCTCAGGGAGTTTGGGAAGAAAGTCAAAAACCCAGCCCTTGTATGTTCGGATAGCGTGCTGTTCTGTGAAGCCTCATTAACGGCTCACATTCCATACTTTAGTCACCTTGTTTTAAAACTCTCATTTTAATCAGGCGACCAGAGGAACTGCCTGATGCTTAATGTAGTGCATTTAAATTTGATTTTCCAGCTTGGATTTCAAATTAGGATCCATTTTCAGAACAATGTGGTATTTCGAGGAAATTGTTGACGCAAGCAAGAGAGTAATGCCTCTTTAGAAACTGCAAAAGAATGTCTTCTGGGTCAGGAAGGTGCTAAATTAGAAGTCTCCACCCTTATTGAGAATGAGAGCGACTGTGCTTCAGCTCAACTGTGGTTGCTGTGTCAAAATCTTATAAAAGCTTCTGCATTTAACTTAAGTTTAGGGTCTGTAAGATTAAAAATAAAGAAGAAGAAAGAAATGAAGACTTTATTTCAATAAGGACGCAGTAAATTGATCAAAAGTTACAGTAAATACATTTATTTTACGTAAGATTTCTATTTCAACGTTTTGAACGTTTTATTCATCAAACAAATCCTGAAAAAAAATGTATCAGTTTCCAGAAAAATATTAAGCATCATCAATAATAATATTAAAAAATATTTCTTGTGCAAATCAGTATATTAGAATGATCATGTGACACTGATTGTTTCAGCTTTGCCTAAAACAAACTTTTAAATTAAAATTGGCTTATTAGCTCAGTATGATTGGATACAATGAGATTTAAAGATCTGCTTTGGAATTTAGTTATGGAGCCCCGGACATGACATGCAGGAAAAAGTTGGATAAATCGTGTGCAAGATTTACTATTTCGTTCCCTTGATTTACTAAAACGTGCACACGATTTAGTATTTTGTTCCCTCGATTTACTAAAACATGTGCAAGATTTACTATTTTGTTCCCTCGATTTACTAAAACATGCACAGGATTTACTATTTCGTTCCCACAATTTACTAAAATGTGCGCATAATGTATTTTGTTCCCTCAATTTACTAAAAGGTGCTCATGATTTACTCTTTCGTTCCCTCGATTTACTAAAACGTGCTCATGATTTACTATTTTGTTCCCTCGATTTACTAAAACATGTGCAAGATTTACTATTTTGTTCCCTCGATTTACTAAAACGTACGCAAGATTTACTATTTTGTTCCCTCGATTTACTAAAACATGCGCAGGATTTACTATTTCGTTCCCTCGATTTACTTAAACATGCGCCCGATGTACTATTTCGTTCCCACAATATACTAAAACGTACGCACAATGTACTATTTTGTTCCCTCGATTTACTAAAACGTACGCAAGATTTACTATTTTGTTCCCTCGATTTACTAAAACATGTGCAAGATTTACTATTTTGTTCCCTCGATTTACTAAAACATGCACAGGATTTACTATTTCGTTCCCACAATTTACTAAAACGTGCTCATGATTTACTATTTTGTTCCCTCGATTTACTAAAACGTACGCAAGATTTACTATTTTGTTCCCTCAATTTACTAAAACGTACGCAAGATTTACTATTTTGTTCCCTCGATTTACTAAAACATGCGCAGGATTTACTATTTCGTTCCCTCGATTTACTTAAACATGCGCCCGATGTACTATTTCGTTCCCACAATATACTAAAACGTACGCACAATGTACTATTTTGTTCCCTCGATTTACTAAAACGTACGCAAGATTTACTATTTTGTTCCCTCGATTTACTAAAACGTGCGCAAGATTTACTATTTTGTTCCCTCGATTTACTTAAACATGCGCACGATGTACTATTTTGTTCCCACAATTTACTAAAACGTAATATTTATTTATAATTTATAAATCATGCGCACAATTAAATTTTTCTCTTGCATGTTATGTGCGGGGCTCCGTAAGTAATATAACCGAGAGTATGAATATTTAATTTCATTATTAGACTCAAATAAACCAATTATAGTAAAGATTAAAGAACAATTATTGTATTATTTTTTACATCTTTTAGTTTTAATAATTTTTTTATGCTACAGCATTCTTGATTCTGATTGGTTGATAAATATTACAGCTGTAAAGTAGTTCCAGGTTTGTTGACTGCACTACTATTCGATATCATTTTGTCATGTTAAGCAAATCAGCAAACATTAATTTTTTTCAGTAGTTAAGACACTTTTTTTAAACTTTCTTTTTTAACTGGGAACTATGACAGTTTCAGCTGCCAGGTGAAAGCTGAATGGAACAACTGTCCGACTCTACAGAACCTTGCTACTCCATATGCAAGGATTGAAAGTCTCACTTTCAAACTAAATGTAGTCACAGCATGCAAGATAGAAGCACTCTTTTAGTCTGTTGCAGCAGAGCATTGGCTCTTTCTCTGTTACCCAGCTCCTACTGTAAATTACCCTCTGTTCATTCACTCAGAAGGATGAATGACACAAGTGTGGAAGAATTTTCCACCACTAATGAGTAATTTGACCTTGCATTGTTTAATCCCCTCTGATAATTTTAATGGTGTTGTTTTGTTTCAAAAGGTGTCAACAGCTCAGGATGACAAGTGGAGCTTTACTTGTGCTTCTTCCAAACAAACGAGTCTCTGTAAAGACTTCATTGTTTGGGTGTTGATTTTGGTGTGAAGGGGCGGCAGCATCTGACACCTGTAGGGGTTGTAACACACAAATTTTGGACACATTTGACTTGAAGCCAGAATTTTAATAATTGGGTGAACTATCCCTTCATTTACTCACCCTCAAGTCGATCCAAACATGTAAGACTTTTGTTCATTTTCGGAACACAAATGAATGTCTTCTGATGAAATCTGAGAGCTTTCTGTCCCTTCATTGACAGTCCATCACTTCAAAAAGCTCACAAAGAGATCATAAAATCAATCCACACGAAACGAGCGGTTTAGTCCAAATTTGAAGAGACACGATCGCTGTATATGACTGAATTTAGGCTTTTATTCACATAAACATTCATCAATGCACACATCAGTTGTGGTAAACCAATGAGGTTCATTCTCTTGTGTTACGCACAACGTTTGAGTTTCCGGAAGAACCAATGAGGTTTGTTCTTGCGTGGCAAACAAGTGCAGTTGAGCTTCAGTTTATGTTCTCTGATCAACGTTTATATGTGAATAAAAGCCCATACTTAATTTGTTCATCATATAAAGCGATCGAGTCTCTTCAGAAAATTTGGACTAAACCACTCAATTCATTTGAATTAGTTTATTGATCTCCTTATGAATAAAATAAACTCATGTGGTAAACATAACAGACAATACTTTGACGTTTTGTTCTTCAACGTAAATCACACACACCCATACCGAAAAAAGTGAATTTTGAAGCAGTTGTGTTCATCTTTGAAAATGTACATTTTTAATAAGTAACTAGATAAGACATTGTGGGATGTGAGTGTGTGTCGTTTACATCGTAGAACAAAATGTCAAAACATCGTCAAGTAATGTTTACCACAGGCTTTATTTTACTCATAAATTGAAACACCCCATTATAAAACCCCATAGGAAACTCTCGAAGGAACCCGCGAATAATTAGTCTTCCGGGTTCTGATGTCATAGATGGGTGTGGCTCCGAGGCTCCGCCTTCTTTAATGCGGAAATCTTTTACGGTTCATTTCTTCCGTTCAATCCTTCGAGGTCAGACGTGAGTGAAAACATGAGCACATTGGAGAGCTGCTTTATACTAGAAATTGAAGTTGTAATTCTAAATCAACTCTTTTTGTTATTGAGAGGAAAGCATGCAGCACATATTTACATATTCATCTTTACGCTGCGGATAGAAATATATCAGGGCCTTAAGGTGTTTCATCTTAACAGTAAAGTACAATCAAAGAGAACTGTGGAGTAAATAAAAAATATGCAAATTGTAAGGAGTTTGTCAGCTGACCAATCTGAAGGATTTGTAAGATATTGTAGAGTTTTCAGCACAAGGAATTAAATAAAGAGTTGCTATGGCAGAGTTACGTTATCTTATGGAAAAATAAACTGTTGTGGACCATTGAGAATTCCTGTCCTTTCCGAGCTTGGTACTAGGGGTCTTCTTGCCGTCTCAGAGGTGTCTGGCAGTTGTCCTAGTATCCTTATCTGATGGTGTTGGACATTTATTTGCGTTAGTTCACAATGGTTCAGTCGAAACCTTTCTCCACTGTTGCCGTCAGAGAAGGACCCCCCCCAGAAACCACCTTAGAATATGCCGTTCACTACATACCTTTATTGATTCCTTTTTTCCTTTAAGTGCTGGTCTGTAATCAGATGTGATGGGTAAAAAAAGACTTTGAGAGTGAGAGGAAGCGTTCCTCAGGAAGAAGGAAATATTCAGGGAGTCTGAGGAAGGAGGCCTGTCAGAATGTTTGTGTTTTATTTGAATGAAGTTGGAGGCTTTCTTGGCACTCTGAGAATTGTTTCATTGTTTCCAAGGAAGTAAAGGTGTCTCCTTTCAAATTCTCTTATCATTAATGAATCATTAAGGAATGAAAGGAAGAAATGAATGAATGAAGGAGAGAATGATTAACATGTGTTACCAAATATCAATAAATACAGGCCTTGAAACATTGATTCATTCAATCAAAAGTGTAGGTTTATGTATTAAACAGGAGGAGGAGTACAAAAACTCTGTATTTTTAAGCACAGCAGTTGAGTTGCCTAGATGATAGATTGTAAAAATAAAAAGTTGTTTTTACAGGTTCAAATGTACCAAAGTCGGTAGTGAAAGGTAAAAAATGTATCTATACTATACCATAAACTACGTATCTATAATATAATCCAGTGCTTCCCAAACTGTGGGCTGTAGCGGTATTGCAGGGGGCCGTAGCTAGTCCAAATCAATATATTAAAATAACTAAAATATTCCAATTGTTCTAAAATTAGATTTTTTTGAAAGTATGTAAGGTTAGTGTTATGGATTTAAATATATTTGTAAAGAATGTTTACATCATAATTCACATGAAATTTTTACAGACTTGTTAATAAATGTATTTGTAGGTAAATGTCGGTATATATTTTTAACGGCGAGGTCGTGGAGCTTTTTTCTTCTCAGGGGGGCCTTACCCCTCTTAAGTTTGGGAAGCTCTGCTATAAAATATACCGTCATTCTATACAATTCTGAGCGTTGTCGAGCGGATTCTCAAACACTTCTGATTGGCCATTGTGTTCACACGCTCAACAGATACGTCTGTGATTGGTTACAATGATCAACGCTTCAAAAACAAATTGTAAATAGACATCTTGGATGCTCTTCATAGAGCGCTTACATAGATACACACAGGAGCTTTTGAAAGCAGACTATATAAGCATTGATCAATGTAACCAATCACAGACATCTGTTGAGCTCGTGAACTCAATGGCCAATCAGAGGTGTTTAAGAATCCTCTCAACAGCGCTCAAAATGCTAGGGGGAAATGCTGGTATAGTCATATTTTTTAAATTTTAATACCGACTTAGTACCGAAGTCAGTATGTAACAGTTAAATATTTCTTATTGTGTTGGTCTACAACCAACCATTACTATATACCCCCCTATGTTAAGTTTAAATACAGGTAGGTAGTAGAAGAAGAAGAGAGCTGTTTGGTAAGGTGAAAGCATGGCTACCTTACTCAGAGATGTCTCAAAGATGATTTCTTTTTCATAATATATATTTGCTAAGAAAATCAGTTTTCTGTTCTATTGTTTAACCTCAACCAGTTTAATTATTGTGAGAAGTTGGTATATAGATCCCTCCCAAAACCTTCAGATTAATAGTGAACTATTACTCGTAGAAGTACGAGTTTGTTATAAGTATTTTTGACAACACAAAATGTGATTTTGTTTGAAATATAGTGGATTTGGTAAGCGATTTCTTTCGAAAAAAGCGTTTTTTTTACTAATACAACAAAATTCCCAAAAGATGTGAACTGAGGTCTGTAATTTTTGCTGTATCTTGGTATTCTTACACAGACATGCGGTATTTAGCTTTATATAGGATTGTATACATGTAAAAGCTATGATTAATTAATTCTAGTTAGTGCGTGTGGATGCGTTCATGTGTGTTTCATAAATACTTGAAGATTCAGTAGACTAAAGTTATTCTTATTTAACACTGTGTCAACATTTAGTTTTTGAGCAAAACCAGTTTCAGTCAGTGGTTTTACTCCCTCGTGGAGTAGTGAGATTCTTGGGACAGAGTTTTCTTTGAGGCATCTAACCACAAAGATATTTAAATATTCATGATTTCCTTTTGGAACCCATTATAGTCACCCTTGGTGCATTCAACATTTGTACAAGCCTTGAGTGTACTGTCTCCAATCTACACAGTAGTGTCTATAGGTCCAGCAATCAGCTCCCATAAGGGGTCATGAACTATGGTAACATGTTCCCCCTTCCTTTTTTGGCAGTTGTGCTAGTAAGACCTTAGCAGAATGGTTGCTCTCACTAAACTCAATGACCATAGCACATGGCCACAAAACAGCACAGCTAATTACCATTGGTATGTCATGTACAGCTGTTGCATGTCACGTCTTTTTAGTCTCTGACTTTCATTATTACACTATTGGCAATGTGACCAAAGGTGAGGCAATTCAACTGAAGTCATACTGTCCTCTCACTCAAGACTGATGGCAAATTGAAACAATAGTGTATCTGTCTCCTAGTCAGTCTGTATTTGGCAGCTTTAGCAACAGTCACGGAATCGGAGTCGTTTATTTCTTTGTTTTTGTTTTTTTGTGGTCAGACTTCATTTTATATTTGTTGGTTCTTCTCTCGTAACCCTTGGAAATGAGTTTTAAAGGAATGGTTAGTCCAAAATCAAAATATGCCAATTTTTTTTCACCGTGATATTATTTTAAATATGTATTATTTAATCAGTGGTATTTTAGTTGCTATTATTTATACACTAAGATAGTATTTATTATTTTGAATTAGCCTTTATATTTTCAGTTTTTCATTGTATTTTTTAAGTTGTAGTCATTTTATGTAATTTTGTCACTTTTTTTATTACTTTTTATTTTTTTTAATATTTCTATTTATAATTTTACATTTTAGCTATTTTAATACTTCAACTTGTTTTAATGCAACATTTCAAATTTGTTTTTCATATAATATTTTATTTCAGTTAACGAATACATTTTTTATAGTTTTAGTTAACAATAACAACATTGAACTTTTTTTTAATGTGGAAAAAATATTCATTAGAATATTCATGCTGCACTTTTCAATACAATGAATGTGCGGAAGCATCATAAAAGCAGTCCGTGCAACATTTATTTCAATGCGATTCTATATTTAAAGTCTTTGCAAGTCATTTGATAGCTTAGTTTGAGAAACAGTCTAAATTTTAAGCGGTTATTCACTTAAGTCTTGCTTTTTCCCCGTCCCCTTTCACTTTTATTGTATAGACAAGAGAACGAACATTCTTCAAGACGTGTTTTTATTTTTGGTGTTCCACAGAAAGAAAGTCATACAGGTTTGGAACAAAATGATAAGTAAATGATTATTTGAGTGAACTACCTCAGTTTGATTTCTCATAAAGTTCTTTATATCTTTTATAGTGCACTTTTGGTGACGTTCATCACCTCTCCACTGCTATTATGACGTTAACAAAGCCTTCATTTAAATCTGGTCTCATCCCGCCACATCACCGTGGTCTTTAAAAACCGCTTTAATCTGAGTAAGCCGTTGCGTGCGAGAGACGAGTTTGGCCTCATATGCTTCCTGCTTTTTTTGGGAATCTGAAAGTAGGAGATGCATCAGCCGGTTCTTCCCTCCCAGTGACCTGACAGAAAGTCCAGGGGCTCTGGGACAAGTCTCCCCACACCAAAATCAAGTTAAGATGTTTCACAAGAGGGTGAGGTCAGGTTCGGATCTCGGTTCACGCTGGGGCATTTGGCGCGTGAGACTAGGAGTGGAATGCATAGTGGAGGGCTCGAATATACAGTTGGACCCCGTGAACAGCTTGTAGCAGTTAGTGATGTCAGGAGAGAGAAAAACAAACACAGGGAAAGCTTCAAAGACCAAGCATATCTCTTTCATTAATTCATTTCTGATTTGTTTCCCCTCGTTTCCTTCTTGTTCTCACTCATCTTCTCCATTCCGTGTAGCGACCTTTCAATTTGTTCCTCGTTACCTTTGCCAATTTTTTAATTTAATGCAGTCATACTATACCTCTCATTTCCTATCAAGTTTTTAAAACCTTATTGGCAGAGCTGAGCTGGCCCTCGGATGACTTCCGCCAGGCCTAGATGCTTTTTGAAGTTTTATGTATTGTTAAGCCAGGTCTGAATCGATGTAATGATACATTCCTCCAGATTACGGTATCCTCAAGCAAACTTTGGATGCTTACAAGGGAACGATGGTAATTGTAGCCATTAAATGGTTACATTGCCTTTCAGTAACTTAAATGACATATCAAAGACTTTGTTCAAAGTCATTATTTCTGTCATTTTACAGGTTTACAACAAATTCACAACACATTTGCCTCGCTGGCCTTGATTCAGGTCTCTGAGGCTGAGGCCATCTGTTCCTCTCTACTGAAAGAGTACGACGTCTATAGCTATTCGGACTGCATATTACTAAGTAACTTATTATTGGCACACATTAATGGATTATTCAGGGTTAAATGCACTACCGACAGCATCTGTGGCCAGAAAATAGTAGTCTATAATATAGTTCCTACAGTTACAGTTACTGAATAGTTGTGTAAAGGTGCGTGTATTCGACCTGAATGGTCACGGCACGACGTCACAGTTCGGTGCATACAGTCAGACGACAAATACAGTCAATCACAGGCGATCCACACTCCAGTCCAGAAGGGGGCGCGCGGTAATGCAACGCTGTTTGCTAACCGCCACAACAGGAAAAAGAGCAGAAGAAGAAGAGACCAACACAAAACAAGAGCTGTGTCCGAAACTGCTCCCTATCAAAAAGAAAAAGAAAGCTGTAAAGTAATCTCTGGATTACACTTGTTCACTCAGTCGTTCACTCAGAATTTGGACACCACTACAAAATGGCCGACATCCGATATAGTGGACTATATAGTGGATAGGGAGCAGTTTCGGACACAGCTCATGGTTCAAATGGAGAGCTTGCTAGTAGCCTATATGCTGAGTTTCGATTAATTTTTGTGACGTGTTCCACTAAATTCACGGAAAGGAAACACAGAAAGCGGCATCCTGTTTGTTTTCTTTATGTTATAAAAACACAATGTTTTGTTAGTTTTGTATTTATAGCCCTTTACAGTTTTGAATGAAGTATTTTAAGTTGTTTCCACTGTTATAATAAGATAAGATCATTTGGCATTGTGCCGATTTGTGTCCAGTAATGAAATATGTGTGTCCTGGAAACGAGAAGCCTCAGATGCTGCTTCACTCACTGTATCCTTGTGGAAAGGTGAAGTTTCTCTTCCATCTTTGATTTCTTGAAAATCTTGCGTAATATTGAACTTTGTGCGTCTGCCATTGTCACCGCATGCAAATCATCTCTCACGTGCAAAGAAAACCTATCTCTGCACAAGTTTTATTTTGTACTGTAATAACACAAGAGATGTTTTTCAGTTTTGCAGCTTATTGTGACCAAATACCTTTTCTATTTCATTAGTCCTACAAAAATGCAAGAGTGCGTCTGTTTACTGCTTAGTGCTTAATACTCTAAAGGAGGCTGTACTCACTGTACCAACTACCTCTTGGTGGAACTGTAATTTGCATTTCTGTCTGTTCAAAATAAATGGAAAGAAACCTAGATTTGTTGCTTTTTACCAAACTCGTATCAAACACTGACTTCTGTGTACCTTTACACCCCTAATAGTTACAATAATATATGTCGACAGAGCCTAACCTGGAATATTCCTTTAATTTAGCTTTAATTGGGGTGGTTTTGGGGCAGAATTCAAATACACTCTTTTTATGAGATTCTAGACAGGCCAAGATGGAACATGTGCCATTTGTGGATGTACAAACTGTGTAGCATACCACACATTTCATCACGGTGGTGCGTATAGGTTTTTGGAGTTGTTTTCACAGCCGACTGTGGGGCCGATATTTTTGTCAGTGTGTGTTCGTTATCCTCCCTGATGAGCACCATTGGATGTGTTTGTAGAATGTATGTGTGTACGTGACAGGGCAGGGTTGCGAGGTCAGTGGTGGGTTGGCTGGTAGACAGGTGACAGCTGCTCCCACAGCTCAGACTGCAGTCAAGTGGAGACAGCACAGACTGCGTGTTGTTCTGCCCTAAACACAACAAACATGCACAGGGCAACCATAAATATAAAGGATACATAACAGGCCAAACCTTTGCATATGAAGTGTCAATTGACTCTGATTTTCCAATGAATACTAAAGTAATAGTATTCAGTTAGTTGTTGAAAGCATGATCATTAGGTTGCACACGTTCATGCAGCTCGAGTGCTGTTGTCATTGAAGCAAAAAGAGGACCAAGAGTAAGAATTATGTTGCCATGCATCCTAAGAACTTTAAATCCCCTTGCTCTTACCTGAGTTTTGATGTGGCAGCCCGACATCAAAAGTCAGACCACATCTGAAGTTTGCCAGATCTAAAGTTTTGTTGATAGTCAAGCACAATTTTAAGCTCCATTCATTATAACTGCTCATTATACCTCTTGGTGAAACTCTTTGTGTTCTTTACTGAACAGCCTCAGTTTCAGTTGAATCGCATTTCACGTATTGTATTTTTTTTTAAGAAAGCCTTTGACATTTAAATAGCAGGAAACCTTGCACCCTGGAACACAACAATGGTTTTTTACCAAATATATTTCCTCCTTATTACCATTTGTCGCTGGGTGTCTACAAAAGAATTTTAAAAGAAACGGGTAGAATTAATATATTTAAATAATAGATTTTGTGACAGTTTATTTTAGATTAGATTTTTTTAATATGTTAATAAATATATTTATATTTTGGGGGATTATTTTCGGAATTTAATTATCAACTGCTTTATTTTTGACTAGTTTGCTTTAGTTTAATGTTGTTTTTTTTATTATTTTTTATAGTTAATATTATTATTAGTGATGGTGCTTTAAATATAGACTGGTTATGATTTATTTATTATATTTAAGAAAATTTCTTAAATAAGAACTTTTGTGGCTTTAATGAGAAATCTGATGTATAAATGTATCTGTTGGCTGGATAATTCAGAGAATGCTATTATTTTGCAGTTGTCAAATCCTAGGCATAGCGTGAATTTTGTCTCATCTTGCTGTTTTTTTTCAGCATCTTACACCATTAGCATTGCATTTTTAAGACAGTCACATTTATCATTTAAAGGCATGTCCCAAGCCCCCTATATTCTTCTCAATTCTGTTGCGTTCAGTCTAGTTTTTGAACAAAAGACGTCATATATATATATATATATATATATATATATATATGGCTTCCTGAATAACTTTTTAATACATGTAACTGTGGGGTTTTCCACATCCCTGGTACTTTATACAATAAACAATTATAAACATGAACTTTAAAGTTACACTGTGGAACATTTGGCTCTCTAGTTGTTCATAAGCAAAACTGCAAAATTTGGGGAAGAACAAGCTGTAAATCTCTGTTTATGTATAAGACGTGTCACACAGGTCCTGGGTTACTCCGTTGTCATCCCATTTGATCTAAAATGGTCCGAATATAAACACTTATTATAGGTGTACTGTAGTGATTCAGGATAAGACAAAACACGGTTTGGAAGATGGATTTATGATTTAATTGCTCATTATATATTTTTTGTACATCAAAAAAGTTATGTATTGTACATTTGAAGGGATGGTTCACAGAAGAAAATATCCCTCATGTTGTTCCAAACAAACCGGTTAATTTTCTTTCTTCTGTGGAACATAAAATATGTTGTTTTACAGAAGGGCTTTTCACACTTGAAATAGTTAACCCTGGGTCATTCTAAACCCCCGGGTGAATGGAATTGCGTCATTGCTTGTCATGTGACACACCGCAGCCACTTAATTTTTCCTTTTTTATTCAAAATATTTACAAATTTGTTGACTATAGCATGAAATATCTGACATCAAATATGTGCAAGTGGATGTGTTTTGTAGTTTAAACACCTTTATAACGATTGCGTTAGTTGAGCTATGCCGCCATGTTTGTTTGTGCCTCAGTACAGAGAATCGCATCTGTTGGATTTACAACCCACGACTTAATCCACTTCTCCCGAAATACACGAAAGTAAGTGAGGCGGTGAACTGGAAGAAGAATAGAGGACACTTGAAAGTTACTTACTCAATGTGTATCTGATATGAATAATAAGTTTCATCTAATTATAATGGGCTGTTAGTGCCACTTCCATAGACATCATTGTGTATTTTACAAACTCTAAATGTATTGTTTTGTTACTACTCGTGTATTTAAATGTCTGAAACCTAAAATAAACATTATGTGGTTGAAAACACTGCATATTTGGGATATTATGAAAAGTGCAGAGCGTGTCCGTCTCTGGCTCGTGCGCAAGCACATTTGAATTTGGCAGTTGATCACGTGATGCATTGAACGTTCTAATCGTACACGTCAAACGGTCAAGCACAGTGTGAAAAGCACAGAATGTTTAAACTGTTTTTGTCCATACAATGAAAGTCAACATTGGACCTCACTTAAATTTATTGAAAGGACATGCAGGTGCATCTCAATAAATTAGAATGTTGTGGAAAAGTTCATTTATTTCAGTAATTCAACTCAAATTGGTGGAACACAATCATGTGGAAGACTGCTGATCTGACAGTTGTCCAGAAGACAAGGATTGACACCCTTCACAAGGAGGATAAGCCACAAACATTCATTGCCAGAGAAGCTGGCTGTTCACTGAGTGCTGTATCCAAGCATGTTAACAGAATGTTGAATGGAAGGAAAAAGTGAGGAAGAAAAAGATGCACAACCAACCGAGAGAACCGCAGCTTTATGAAGATTGTCAAGCAAAATTGATTAAAGAATTTGGGTGAACTTCACAAGGAATGGACTGAGGCTGGGGTCAAGGCATCAAGAGCCACCACACACAGATGCATCAAGGAATTTGGCCACAGTTGTCATATTCCTCTTGTTAAGCCACTCCTGAACCACAGACAACATCAGAGACGTCTTACCTGGGCTAAGGAAAAGAAGAGCTGGACTGTTGCCCAGTGGTCCAAAGTCCTCTTTTCAGATGAGAGCAAGTTTTGTATTTCGTTTGGAAACCAAGGTCCTAGAGTCTGGAGGAAGGGTGGAGAAGCTCATAACCCAAGTTGCTTGAAATCCAGTGTCAGTTTCCACAGTCTGTGATGATTTGCGGTGCAATGTCTGCTGGTGTTGGTCCATTGTGTATTTTGTAAACCAAAATCACTGCATCCGTTTACCAAGATATTTTGGAGGACCAGCTTTTTGAAGATGCTGATTTCAATTTCCAGCAGGATTTGACACCTGCCCACACTGCCAAAGCACCAAAAGTTGGTTAAATGACCATGGTGTTGGTGTGCTTGACTGGCCAGCAAACTCACCAGACCTGGACCCCATAGAGAATCTATGGGGTATTGTCAAGAGGAAAATAAGGGAACAAAAGACCAAAAAATGCAGATGAGCTGAAGGCCACTGTCAAAGAGACCTGGGCTTCCACACCACCTCAGCAGTGCCACAAACTGATCACCTCCATGACACACTGAATTGAGGCAGTAATTAAAGCAAAAGGAGCCCCTACCAAGTATTTAGTACATATACTGTAAATGAACATACTTTCCAGAAGGCCAACAATTCACTCAAAATGTTTTTTATTGGTCTTATAAAGTATTCTAATTTACTGAGATGAATTGGTGGGTTTTTTGTTAAATGTGAGCCAAAATCATCACAATTAAAAGAACCAAAGACTTAAACCACTTCAGTCCGTGTACATTGAATTCATTTAATACTCAAGTTTCACAATTTGAGTTGAATTACTGAAATAAATTAACTTTTCCACAACATTCTAATTTATTGAGATGCACCTGTATACTCCACAGAAGAACGTCAAATAGGTTATGAATGAAATGATGGTGAGTAAATGAACTATCCCTTTAACAGAAGAGTCCCCTTGGGTCTTACAGGTAAACTGGTGCACCCTGCTCTCTGTTTGCTGATTGACGTAAATGACTCTTTAACGATCTCAGTGTGAATTGAAATGGGTGATCCTCTGGTCTCAGCAAATTTGATATTCAAGCAGTCAGCCAGATTGCAGTGCACTCTGTCTCTCTCTCTCACTCACTCACTCACACTCACACACACACACACACACACACACACACACACACACACACACACACTCCTCTCTGTCTTTGTGTGTGTGGTGGTATTCTTGCAATTACAGGGTGGGTAGGGGAACAGGCTGAAGGAGAGCCTGCACTCATACAGGCAAGATATAATAGCAGAGGTTTACCACTTGTATGCAGCTGCCAAGTTTTCAAAATTTCAGCCACTATTTATTGCCTCCATAGACCCACTTTTTTATGATATGGTCTCGTATACCCATTCTATGTATTTTAAATAGTACGGGTTTTACCTTGTGTTTTGATGGTATGAATAGCTTTTAGCGCAGTCATTTGTACAAGCGGCATTAACTGCCATAAGAAAAGCTTAGTGTCTCGATTAACAATTTTTCCATCTGAAATGCAGCAATTTGTGGGCTTTAATGAGTGAGGAGATTTTTATTTTCACTGCTCAGTGTTTCTCTCAGAAAGCTGTTTTGCACAGCTCCTTATTCTGTAGCCTATAATTTCTCTGTGTTTTCCAGTGATCTTCATGGAAACGTGTTCATTTGTTTTGTTTTCAGAACACCATGATTTCTTGCATGAGGCTAAGCTGCAGTGTGCTGTTGTTGACTAACCAAAATTGACCGTTAAAAGGAGAGTTCACCCAAAATTGAAACTTCTGTCATCATTTACTCACCCTTACATTGTTCCAAAGCTGCATGACTTTCTCTCGTCTGTGGAACACAAAAGATCCAGTGTTCGTTTTGGACCCCATTGGATTTCATTCTTCAAATGCTCAAAATTGTGATATTTCTCAACAAGCCTAGTGACTTTTGCTTCGTATCTGAGCAAACATACAAGGGAAGCATATGGAATGGAAGTAATGTAACTATCTGTAAAGCAGTGTTTACGTGAAGCAATGCAGAACCATAAATTCATCTACCAGAGACAGCTTTACAGCTTAAATATCAACATTTTTAATGCAAGAATTCTTGTAAATGCTTTAACAGAAAAATGTATTCTGTTTTTAAACCCTCCAGTACACCCTCCTCTATGACTTTCATTATAATTGCATTGTTGTGCATCAAACATTTTCCATTTCCCTTTTTTCTCTTCTTTTTGCAAACTCAGGGATGAGTGAAAATTATTCTCTATGGTAATCAACAGCATGACACAAATGCTTTCAACAGAGTTTAAGTCTTATTTAACAAGAAATTTCCTTCAATTTTTAGGACTGCACAGTCATGAAAGTTGTGAAACGGTGCAGAAGTCAGATGATTTGCAATTCATACTGTTCTAGTATGCCTTTTTAACCCTGTAAAGCCTGACATATGAAATAATAATGGCCTATTGAACCTTTATTATATTATATTATATTATATTATATTATATTATATTATATCATATTATATTATATTATAGATATTTAGTGATCTAATAAATGTTTGTTTATATAAGGTGTGTGTGTTTGTGTGTGTGTGTGTATATATATATATATATATATATATATATATATATATATAATTATATGTATATGTGTGTGTGTGTCTGTATAAATACAAAAACATACTAACATAATATATAAAAATTTAGTAAAACATATACACACACATATATTATGCAAACAAACTTCTATGTTAGATGCAATTAATCGTGATTAAACGTTTTGATAGCAATAAATATTATATTTGTATATTTTTACTTTAATATAATGTGAAAGTTTTCAAAAGTTACTTTAAAATCAAATGCAAACCCAAACTTTTGAATGATACTATAAAAAGTTATTTTTGTAGTAAGTGAAGTAAGTGCAGTTCTTTGTTAAAATAGAACAAATTTATTATAAATTGTAATTTTGCAATATTAACAGTTTATAAAAACTTTGTAACTGTTGTTACAAAAACAATAAAAAAAAAATTACCAACCCCAAACTTCTGAATGTATGTAGATGCATTTATTTGGACAAAAAACTATTCAGTTCAGTATGAGTCATCAGTATTTTTGTAAAATACTCCCAGCATTTAGAAGTACATGAACACATTGATGACTTTAAAGCTGACAAAACTCTTGAATTTGATATGGTGTCTTTGAATGGACCCTGATAGACTCCTCTTCCCAGCACCTTTTTTTAATCAATCTCTGCCATTGTAACATTAACTGCCAGCTCACCAGAATATCATGTTTACATGTATCAGCAAATAACTCCATCGTGTTCAAATAAACATGCAAAAGGCACAGACACAGATTAAAGAGTCCCATTAAACAGTAAAAGAACTCCCAAATTGGCTGTTGGTGTTTTTCATCTTGTTCCAGCGGCTTTTATTTGGCAAGGTGCTCAGACGGTTAACAGAGAGGACAGTCGGAGCGTCCCGCAGCGTGACGCGGGGGTCTGTATGGTGCTCATTATGAATGTGAAACACGGGCTGTGTGGCACAGCACTCCCAGCCTGATGCAGTTGGGAAGGAAGGCCTCCCGCATGGAGCGTAATTAAGGCTGGGGAAAACACGAGCCCTCATTATCTGCCTTACTGGATCTCCTACTACTGTACTTCAGCTATGACCTTTCAAAGGTTCTCCTGATGGAAGTGATGTCAGCAAGAATAGACAGATTGAACTGTTTAAGCGCATATAACATTTTAAACTGATTCACAGTGTAATATAAAAAGGTTTCTGTGAGAGTGCTTTGCATTATTTATACAACCGTTAGTAGTTTCGGTTCTCGGATCAAGAGTGTCAATATAACACTGGAAATATTCACTGTTTGTGTCACTCCACTTGTCTGTGTTTGTTCCAGGCAGACTGTCAGTTTGTGCATTAGTGGTGGGGATTTTTCAAGGACTCTTTTCGCAAATTACATAGTTACTCTAGTTGGTGTAGTATGCACTGAATCATTCTAGTAGGTGTAGAGTCACTGAATCATTCAAACAGATTCATTCAAAAATGCTGATTCATTCCGGAACGAATCACCACTGCTGTGTGTTGTTCGGAGATGCTGTGGTTTTGGCTTTGTTTGGAAATATTTGTGTTCGTTAGAAATGGCCCAAGCTGTTGTTTCTTTTGATTCAGTATCCTGATGGAGGCACAAGGTTTTTTATTTAACCAGTGGAAAAAATGTTTAGAAATCTCTTTAGTAAGGGCTTCACACAGAACACATTTTTACTTTGAAAACGCAAAGCTCTCATCATCGCGGAAACGCCACGCCGATTTTGATCCTTGTTTTATTTCTCCTTTTGTCCCAAAGTTTGCTTGCCATGGTCCATAATGTTTGAACGAAACAACATCAGCGTGCCGCTAGATGTTACGCAGCTGTTCGTGTCTGTTGCCATGGTTACTGTGCAGTACAAGCGGAAACCAGGGATAACGCAGATATTACTTCATTGACAGGTTGACGATTTAAAATTGTGAAATTCTCTGAATTTACAAATTCTTGGATAATTCTTCTCTAGGATAATGTAAGTACACAGCTGAATAAACTATATAACACTGTGCAAGTGGTTTTTGGATATTTTACTATAAAAATTTTACATATTGTACCTTTAAAGCGGCAGATGACAAACCTGCAGAATAAACGGAACAATATCGCTGGTGTGGACGCTAATATATTTATCGTTATAGTTATCGCTCTTGGTATCTGTGTAGAATTTCTGTGCTGAAGGTAAGCGGAAAAAAGATTTTGTTGATGCTCGCGAAATATTTTCGATAATTAGCATTTCCATCAGCTAAACCGTAAATATTTTTTTGCGCTAAATCAAAAATCTTTAAAAAAAAAAAATCCTTGACTACTGTTGATCTATTTCTTGTATCATTATTCCTGATTATCTGTATCTCCAGGTGTGTGGGCCAACAAGGTGGTGGTTCCTGAGCAGGTGACTGCGGTGTTGGGGAAAAACCTTACTTTGACCTGTAGGGTGGAGGTCAGCACAGACCTCAGTCTGACCCAGAGTTCCTGGGAACGCCGGATGCCTTCCGGCACCGTCACGTTGGCCGTCTTCAACCCCCAGTATGGGACCTCCATAGCTGAGGAGTACAGCAAACGGGTGCACTTCCTCAAGCCTTCAATGCATGATGTGTCCATTGTCCTGGAGGGCGTGAGTTTTGCCGACATTGGGACCTACTCTTGTAAAGTGGTCACCTTCCAACTTGGAAACATGCAGGCATCTACAACGGTGGACATTATGGGTAAGTAAATCTTTGTGATCTAACAGTTTGTACATTGTGTAATTGCATAATAGTTGTGATTTTTTTTTTTTCTCCAGGTGAATTATTTTGTGAAACCCTCTTGAACACTATAGCTTGTTGTGTAATAAATCCATCCATTTATTGGTTTAAGCCCAAAAAAGTGTTAGCAATGACAAAGTATAGATAAACACATTTATTTATGCAAGGGACTTCAACGTGATTTACTATCATACAAAAAATTCTCTATTGAAAACAGAACTGGAATTATAGGGATGTTATGATTCAGAAACATGTGTTGAAATGGCTTATTTTTGTGTATTGTAATTATAGAAAGGGGTGGAAACACCCTTCAAATGGCCCCTTTTCTGCTTCAGTGAAATGAAGTGTTGTCACAGAGATGACAAAAATATCTGTCGCACACTTGCGTCGGTTTTGTATTGCGGGGCGACATTTTTTCTCCTTGTTATTTCCTGCATTCCTGTAAAACAGAAGCTAATCTTTTCCTTATTGCAATTAGTAACCAAAAGTTTGATTTTTATCAGTCCAGTCAGAAAATGGCAATACAGATTCAGACGGCGTATTTATCCATGGCTTTTTCACAAAAAAAAGAAGAAAGTTACTCAAACCCCTAAACCTATAAAAGTCACTGGCCAATCATTTGCTTCGAGCCTGTGTGTTTTTGCACACAAGCTTAAAGCCGCCATTCCTATTCCTGTATATTTAACAGTGATGAATCATCGCTGGAATTCTCTGTGACCGTGTGAGTTTTTACAATAAAACACATCAGATGTGGCACGCAAGCTAAATGGTGTAATTTGTACCCACAATTCATTCTCTTCCTTTTTTTTAAGCATAATTATTTTGCTCTCACTTGCAGTCCATTATAATGACAGAAATTATTTGAGGAACAGTGGTTTTGGCGACAGCCGTGGTCCGCAACCCAGCACAGGAATGTCTCGGGTCTGGATTTATGTAGGCGACTGTGACCCAGCCCTAATTCCTGCCCGGTCTGATGATAAATCAATACCCAGGCCCTCTCCAGGGCCTTCGCCCACCCACAACCTGCGCCATCAGATCAGCTGGCTCTTTACTTCTTCTGTCAGGAGGGTTGGGTGTGAATGAGCTGCCAAGATGCCCCTGTAAGCTCTGAGTCAGCAGAGCCTAGCGTGATGCAGATAGGGTTCAGGTTGGATGAATGCAGGGTGGGTCGGATCTTGGCACTCGGATGTGCTCAGTGATGCACTGTGGTTCCCCCCCGTTCAGGTGCCGCAGGGCTATATTTAGCATTAGGGGTCCCTGGGGTTATTTAGACTTCTTGTATACAGGACCGGCCTGTAAACAGAGTAGAACAGGTGTGTGGAGCAGACGGCCTTGCGTGTTGGATTAAGTTGACGTTCCTGGCCCACATGGTAAAACGGTTTCTTAAGAGCACAGCTGTTGCAATTCTCTAGAGAGAGGGATGGAGAAAGGAAAGAGGGAAAAGGACAAATGAAAATAGGATTCATACGTTTTTATTAATGACGGATATTATGGCTGCGTTCACAACACACTTCACTTGTGCGCCAATCTCCAAAAATCACATTGAATCTGAACAATTTCATGCAGCGCACTACTGGATTTTTACACTTTAATACTTTTATTCAGCAAGGATGCATTAAATTGTGAAAACACAACATTATAAATTGCTATTTTAAATAAACGCTGTTCATGAACTCTCAATTCATCAAAGAATCCTGAAAAATGATGCGTCATGGTTTCCAATAAAAATATTAAGCAGCACAACTGTTTTCAACATTGATTTTATTGAGCAGCGTATTGGAATGATTTCTGAAGGGTCATGTGACACTGAAGACTGAAGTAATGATGCTGAAAATTCAGCAGGAATAAATTACAGAAATACATATATTCAAATAGAAAACTGTTATTTTAAATTTTAATAATATTTCAGAATATTAATGTATTTTTGATCATATAAATGCATTATTATGTCAATAATGTATCACGATTCAATGTAATATTGTAGTTTTATATGTTTATTAAAATATAGTTATTCAAATTTGTAATATTTTGTGATTAATTTAATCAATTAAAAAACGATTGTATTTAAAAAGAAAATAATTGTATAATGTATCCTTTTAAAACAATTGCACATTTGCAGTTTATAGTTATGATTTTTTTTAAAGCACAGTTATGTTGTCTTGAAAATGTTAATCCTGATGCATTTAAGTAAGATTATAAGATGTAATAAAATATATCACATTGAGTATCTTATAAATAAGGTGTAATACGCATGTGTGTCGCTAGACCAGTGGTATGGGCCACATTTATAAGGTTCTGGGAACATGCTCAAAAAAAATAAAAAACAATTCTGAATTAGAGCAGAAAATCTCAATTGGACACTGGTTTGTAGTGCCAGAAATAAAAACAATAGTTGAAATTGAGTCAGTTGTTTTAATTCAACAAATGTTGTGTTTTATTGCTCAGGGCAGCTGAACAAATCATGGCAGCAAAACATTTCACAATGATTGATTCAGCTGTAATACACAATATGTCTTTCCTTTTGTTGTCTGTAAATCCATGTGGACTATCTCAGTAATAATAAGACACGAACATGCAACTTTTCTGTAGAGACAGAATCCACTCAGAAGCACTCAGGGATGTTGTGGTACTCCTACCTCAGCACTCAGTAATTTCAGATCATCCATATTTAATGTGAATTTGTAGGGTTGGGGTAATCAATCAATTATGAGTGTACAAAGGCCTGTTTTGTTCCTTTCTTATTTATTCATCTTGTTGTGTATCATTGTACTTTCAATATCAATAACACTTTTTGTACAGCTCTTCCTGACCCTTCCATATTTTTATTATTTATTTCTTGTTTTCTTGAGGGATGTGCTTTAAGAGTAATCTTGTTGTGAAGTAGTACTGTAATACATAATAAAAATTGATTCATTTTATGTGTTTTCATTCAAATGTATTTTGTTATACAGTACCATTCAAAAGTTTAGGGTCAGTAAGATATATATATATATATATATATATATATATATATATATATATATATATATATATATATTTGTAGCATTATAAAGATCCTCTCTGTTGCTTTTAATTAATTTAAATATATATATACATATATATATATATATATATATATATATATAATATTTAATTTGCTGAGTAAAAGTATTAATTTCTTTTAAAAAAAAAAATCTTACTGACCCCAAACTTGTGAATGCTAGCAAATTTATAAAAATAAAAATATTTTAATTCTCAAATGCCTTCATCGATACATTAAAAAGTAGAACTTTTTTATTAAATAAAATGCATTAAAAAAAAAACAAGATTTAAAAAAAAAAAAAAAAAAAAAAAAAAAATTCCATCTTTTTTTTTTTAATGTGGTGAAAGTTTTAGCCTGTTAGCATCCCTGATTTTATCGTTCAATTGTTTTTTTTCCATCTCTTTCTCATTTGTCTCTTTAGTGGAGCCAAAGGTCTATGTGTCTCCTGGCTCCTTGTCTCTGCTAGCTGGAGATGGTGAAACACTGGTGGCGACATGCACTGCTGAAAGGGGTCGCCCAGCGGCAGAGGTGTTCTGGGAATCAGACCTGCCGGGTCAGACAACAGTCTCCTCACAGACGGAGCCTGAAGGCACTACCACCACTTCAGTACACTACCTCTTGGCCCCCACTCGGGATGCATTTGGCCAGTCCCTCAGCTGCGTTGTTCGTCACCCAGCCCTATCCAAAGATTTCCGCATTCCCTACAAGCTTAATGTGTTTTGTGAGTGTGATTAGCTTTTATTAATGTTCTCACTGTAGAAGAACGATACTTTTGTTTTGTATTTGAAGAGTTCCATGGGTTGTCTGTATGTTACTGATCGCTCACTTTTGCCACTCTCAATATAGGAGTTATTTTAACGCCTTAATCCTCGATGTGCTTTCCTTTGGCATCTTGAACTGTTGGCTCCCGTCTGTTTGAACGGTGCGCTGCTTAATGGAGGCGCTTTATGAAATATTGATCTGAGCACAGCAAGGGCAGCAACAGGAGAGGAAATACAAGTGGGAGAGTTCATACTGACAGAGGGAGGCTTTAGTACTCAATAAATCACAAATTGCCTTCCATAGTGTTTAAAAGTGAGAAAACTACTTTGGAGCTTTACAGCCTCATACATGTATTAATACTAATGGTTTAATCATAGACAGAGCTGACCAGGCAAAAAATATTTTTCCAGTAACAATATCTAAATATCCTTAAAACGCAGTACATTTTGTTTGAAACATAAATCTTACATAAATTTAGTGATGTCTATGCTTAAAATAAGAGCAAAACTATTTGATATAGCATCAAGAAATCTAAATATTATCTTAATATAGCATCACAATTATTCTTCTCAAGTAAATTAGTTTTACATCTTAAAAATGTTAATGTATTTTACTGAAAAAGAAGCTGGAAATTACTATTTAAATGGGCAACTGTGGTTTACATTTTTCAATAAGAAAGTGAAACTCTGCTTATGTTGATAAGAATTTGATCATGTTGTTGTTGTTATATAGACCGCTGGGGTTAAATCTCAAGGCTCTCTGTTTCACTCCTGAATCTCTCAATATCACACGTCAGTTTATTTTCTCAGCCCCTGCTAAGCCTCAGTATCCTGTGGTTTTGTGTAATTGTGTTAGCCAATCACGTCTCTTCTTGCCGTTTCTGGGATTCAGATCCAAAGCGTGAGAATGGGGTCATGCTCAGTTTTAATGTCTCATTAAAATAATTTATAGTTTCATTACTTCATAACTGTTATAGAAAACATAGTTTATTGTTCATTGAAACCTTTAATATTGTAGTAATGGACCATATAGTTTACAGCATTAGTTAAGAGAGATTTTTTTTTCCTTGAAGGGAATGTCGTTCCGAACCCATAAGACTTTCGTTAATCTTCGAAACACAAATGAAGATATTTTAATGAAATCTGAGAGATTTCTGTCCCTCCATTGACTGCTACACAAATGACACTTTGACGCATCAGAAAAGTTCATAAAGAGATCGTAAGACTAATCCATATGAATTGAGTGGTTTAGTCCAATTTTTCTGAAGAGAAGCGGTCGCTGTATATGATGAACAGATTTAATTTAGGCTTTTATTCACATATAAACATTCATCAACTCATACATCATTTATGGTAAACAGAAGCTCAAGCATGTTTGCTTGATGCACAAGAACCAATGAGGTTCATTCTCGTGTTACGCAGCACGTTTGATCTTCCACAAGAACCAGTAAGGTTAGTTCTCGCGCGGCAAACAAGTACGGTTGAGCTTCTGTTTATGTTCGCTAATCAATGTTTATATGTGAATAAAAGCCTAAATTCAATTTATTCGTCATATAAAGCGATCGAGTCTCTTCAGAAAATTTGGACTAAACTGCTCAATTCATACAGATTAGTTTTACAGTCCATTAATTTTTTTAAAGCGACAAAGCGGTAGGTGCATAGCTGTCAATGGAGGGACAGTAATCTTTCAGATTTTATTTAAAATGTCTTCATTTTTTTTGTTATGAAGATGAACGAAAGTCTTACGTGTTTGGAACAACATGAGGGTGAGTAATTCATGACAATATTTTTGGGTGAACTAACCCTTTAAGAAAAATGTACATATTTTGTTCCATATATATATATATATATATATATATATATATATATATATTAATCGAATCGAAATCAAATCAAGATGAAATATGTTTCAATACCCAGCCCTAAAAAGTATCCTCTTTTGTATGCTGTGGAAGAAAGAAAAGGAAATACATTTTGCTAAGCACTATATTTTTACAGCAAGGTAATATTCATGTTCTGCCTTTTAATTTCATGCAACAATGATTTAAATTATGTTACAGTTGCTCCAGATGTTATGGTGATGGGCCAGGACAATGTATGGTACGTGGGACAAAAAAATGTACAACTGGATTGTAGAGCCAGTGCCAACCCACCATCTCTTTTGTACCTCTGGACCAGGTCTGTGCTCTCATCTACACTACATTTGCTACCTCTGATTAGACATGTCAATTCAATAGTACAATCTAGCTATGGTCGTAGATGATCATTCTTTTTGCGTTGGGGTAAAGAGAATTTCGAATGCTTGGTAATATAATTTTTAATGGGAGAGAAGTCATTACCTACTGCCACTGCAGTTCTTTTTTTCTTTTCCTTCTTTCGTCTGCTGAACAATAGTTAGTGCAATGCTAGTTTGAAGGTGTTAACTAGCCAGAGCAAACTTTTCCAGAAAGTTTGCTTTGGCAAAGTGTTTCAGACTTTGTTTTGGATTGATTTTGTTGTAAATAATGTCACACCAGTTCTTTCTTCAATTTTGCTCAAAGTATAATGGGGCCTTCAAAGGTTGCTTCCGGGTGACTTCCTGCTGCAAAACTTGTTGTCAACAAGCTCTAAACTGATAATCTGTCTGTTGTCACTCCCCAGACTGGATGCACCAATGCCTGCAGGTGTGGACACATCTAATGGCAGCCTGCTGTTTACTCGTCCTTTAAAGTCGAGCGACTCTGGACAATACAGGTGTGAAGTTCGGAACGATGTTGGGCAGAGCTTTAAGGATGTACGCTTCTTGGTAACAGGTAAGAAGTTTCTTGTAACCTTTAAGATCCACATATACAAGTGATGATGTTTAGTCCATGGACGGCTGAAGTTTGAGCATTCAAATTATGTCCTGACATTTGCTCTTCCCTCTTGAAATACACACCATTCATACTTACCCACACAGTTATTTACTCAAGTGAGGCATAAACAGTATACCAAGTTGCTGACTCTGGAAGCTGGATAAAAATGACAAGGTTGACAAACACTGTTTTTTTTGTGCACCACACACATAGTTCTCCATAGTGCTTGAGAGCATTGACTCAATTGATGTTTAGTTTGCTATTGAAATGTTAACACACAAAAATAATGGGTAAAATAAATGTATGATTTCAGCTGCAGGAATGAGTTAAAAAAAGCATAAATATGTTTGCACATCTAGTATCATTTTTAAAATGTAATTTATTTTTTTGAGTTTTAAATGCCTGAAATAAAGTTGACACAAGCTCAACATATTTTCATGTTGTATTCTATGACATAAAATACAGCAGTAATACCCCACATTTTTGAAGCTGCTATATTTTGAAAAGTCCATCAAGTGGCTAACTAGACTAAAATCTCGAACTAAAAGCTTTTATTTCTGGTGAATATATTTAGGCTGTAAAATTTATAAACGTAGTTATCATTTGTGAAAATTATCATGATGAACAAAACATGTAAGAATCATACATTTTTGATGGTCACACAAATACAAAGTTCTGTCATGAAACTCTAGATGGCGCAGGCTAATAGGTCCTTTAACTTGACCTGCTCATAATCGCATCGTTATCTATAGGGCACAGCTGATTGGTTCCTGCTCTATCATTAGCCAATTAGCTTGCGTGCTCAATCTTCAAAATACTCTGGTAGCTTTGCCTTTGTAGTGCAGCACACTTCAGAAAACCTCCACCTTCCCCAGCTCCACCTGTATAGATCTGCTATGGGTAATTCATGTATGTTATATTTTACAGCAGAAGCATGTCTTACTTGCTCAAAGCAGTGTGTTATGCAAGTATTGGCAGTAGCAAGTTCCTTACTTGCTCTGCAGCAGCAGCAGTAGCGTAGCGGATCTATTCCGCCAAGACCAAACATACAACATTGTCATACCCATTACCATGCCAAACACTCCGAGAGTTGTCATGACAGAACTTGCTTTCTCCAATAATCCATAGGCCAATGGAAAAATCCTATTGTGTTTTTGTAGAGGGAACCAGGGTAATGCCAACTTCCAGGTTGGCCGATAAAATTATGTAATGCTTGCAGCACTCTATTTATTAATAGTTTTTGATTGATTTCTTTTAATTTGTCTAGATTCTTGGATATTTTTTTTTAACTTAACTTTTACTAAACTTGCAGTGGAACAGCTTGGGAAAAACATTTTCTCCGACAATTGGATGCAGTGAGACCTGTTTTCCTGTTTGTTCATTTGACATTTGACATAAAGCCTATTGTTCCCTTTGGTGTCCAAACCTGCCATTACTTCAGCAGGAGTTTGTTTTTCCTCTTTGTGATTGAAAGTTCAGTCCTTTTTGTCAGGTTTCGGGGGTGTAGGGAAGAGAGCGAGGACTCAATCGCTAGAGTAAATGGGTTCTTTATTTACAATAAAAATAAAATAAACAAACCAAAACTACCCACAAGGGGGAAAACAGACTTGACGTGACACAGACTTGACTTGACGTGACACAGACTTGACTTGACGTGACACAGACGTGACGTGACACAGACTTGACTTGACTTGACTTGACTTGACTTGACTTGACTTGACTTGACTTGACTTGACTTGACTTGACTTGACTTGACTTGACTTGACAAGAAACACCAAGTAGACGAAGGGTAACGATCCAGCCCAGGACTGACAACACAGGGAGAATAAGAAGGGTGACAAACAAGGCAGGTAATGAGGGAAGACAGGTGGGGCAAATTAACCAATAATCAGGAAACAAGATGGGTGGGGTCAAGACAATCGACAAGAGAGCACATGGCACAAGAAAACATGACAAGCCATGTGCTCACACCAAACATGACAAGAACACGAGCACATGGCTAATGAAAACAATCACAAGCCATGTGCTCACAAAACAAGACATGAACGTAACAAGAACGCGCAGCCAGCGAGCGCACTCACAGACCGCGCGTTCACACAAAGCACGACATGAAAGCACGCGGCAGATGTAAATAACCGCGTGCAACACAGGACACAACAAGACAAGACTCACAGAACACGAGAACGCACGGTGTGAGAAACACAACCGTGCGCTCACAAAAAAGACAGGAAGCGCGAGTGTCCGAATCCCGACCTGAAACCGAACCAGACATGAATGCCGGGATCCGAACATCACGCGCCCAAACATGAAACGTGACACACAGACAAGAGAGCGCACGGCTCGAGAACGCGAGACCGTACGCTCACACGAAAGACAGGACATGAAGGGAGTGTCAGAGCTCTGTCACAAAACCAATAACATTAACTAGACCGAAGTGACAGAACCCTGACACTACCCCCCCCCAAAGGGACGCCACCTGGCGTCCCCAATGGGGAACACAAGACAGAAACAAAACACGACAACATACACAACAAGACCAACACATCATGACAAGACCAACAAAACTAATACACAAAGACAAAGAGGGGAGGGAGGGAGGGAAGCCAAGTCAGAGCCAACACGAACGTTCAACCAGTCACAGAGGGGAACCAGGGAGGGACGGGCGGGTTGAGCCAGGGAGGCTCCGGCCAAACAGGACCCCCAGCAGATAGCCAGGGAGGAGCCGGAGGGACCGACCAGGGAGGCTCCGGCCAAACAGGACCCCCAGCAGATAGCCAGGGAGGGGCCGGAGGGACCGACCAGGGAGGCTCCGGCCAAACAGGACCCCCAGCAGATAGCCAGGGAGGGGCCGGAGGAACCGACCAGGCAGGCTCACGGTGGTGTGGAGACTGCTCGGTGGCCGCAACTGGGAGAGCGGGCTGCTCGGTGGCCGCAACTGGGAGAGCGGGCTGCTCGGTGGCCGCAACTGGGAGAGCGGGCTGCTCGGTGGCCGCAACTGGGAGAGCGGGCTGCTCGGTGGCCGCAACTGGGAGAGCGGGCTGCTCGGTGGCCGCAACTGGGAGAGCGGGCTGCTCGGTGGCCGCAACTGGGAGAGCGGGCTGCTCGGTGGCCGCAACTGGGAGAGCGGGCTGCTCGGTGGCCGCAACTGGGAGAGCGGGCTGCTCGGTGGCCGCAACTGGGAGAGCGGGCTGCTCGGTGGCCGCAACTGGGAGAGCGGGCTGCTCGGTGGCCGCAACTGGGAGAGCGGGCTGCTCGGTGGCCGCAACTGGGAGAGCGGGCTGCTCGGTGGCCGCAACTGGGAGAGCGGGCTGCTCGGTGGCCGCAACTGGGAGAGCGGGCTGCTCGGTGGCCGCAACTGGGAGAGCGGGCTGCTCGGTGGCCGCAACTGGGAGAGCGGGCTGCTCGGTGGCCGCAACTGGGAGAGCGGGCTGCTCGGTGGCCGCAACTGGGAGAGCGGGCTGCTCGGTGGCCGCAACTGGGAGAGCGGGCTGCTCGGTGGCCGCAACTGGGAGAGCGGGCTGCTCGGTGGCCGCAACTGGGAGAGCGGGCTGCTCGGTGGCCGCAACTGGGAGAGCGGGCTGCTCGGTGGCCGCAACTGGGAGAGCGGGCTGCTCGGTGGCCGCAACTGGGAGAGCGGGCTGCTCGGTGGCCGCAACTGGGAGAGCGGGCTGCTCGGTGGCCGCAACTGGGAGAGCGGGCTGCTCGGTGGCCGCAACTGGGAGAGCGGGCTGCTCGGTGGCCGCAACTGGGAGAGCGGGCTGCCCGGTGGACGTGTGTGTGGCCCAGACACACAGAAGGGCGAAGCCACAGCAGACGAGCGTGGCTTCAATGGCCTCCATGGCCATATCAGGGAGAGCGGGCTGCTCGGTGGCGGCCTCCGGGCCTACAGCGGGCTCTGGGACGGCCTCCGGGCCTACAGCGGGCTCTGGGACGGCCTCCGGGCCTACAGCGGGCTCTGGGACGGCCTCCGGGCCTACAGCGGGCTCTGGGACGGCCTCCGGGCCTACAGCGGGCTCTGGGACGGCCTCCGGGCCTACAGCGGGCTCTGGGACGGCCTCCGGGCCTACAGCGGGCTCTTCTGGGACCACAGTACATGGGGCCACTGGCCCAGAAGGACCCTTCCTCTTCCTCCTCCGTCTCCGTGAACGGGTCATCGGAGGGCTGGGGCCTCCACTGACGGCTGGTGGAAATAGGAAACCGTCAGTGGAGTGGGACTCCGCTTGAGGTGGGAGTTCAGGCTCCCCACGCTCAAAGACATGGTACACGAAGTCCCAAAAACCAATATTCCCCAGCTTCTCCATCTCCCACAGGCTGAGAGGCTGATCGAGGCAGATGTTAAAAACCTCCTTCATATCAGCCTCACTATAGTCCAAGTGATCTACTTCAATTAGTAGATCACGGGCAAAGTCTCTCACGTCAGCCCCTTGCTGACGAAAGTAGCGGGAGTTGACGTGCTGGATCAACCGCTGGCGGGTGGTGGGAGATGGAAAAAGGAAGATACCCATTCTCTGCTGAGTCCTCTTGTGGCTGGATCGTTCTGTCAGGTTTCGGGGGTGTAGGGAAGAGAGCGAGGACTCAATCGCTAGAGTAAATGGGTTCTTTATTTACAATAAAAATAAAATAAACAAACCAAAACTACCCACAAGGGGGAAAACAGACTTGACGTGACACAGACTTGACTTGACGTGACACAGACTTGACTTGACGTGACACAGACGTGACGTGACGTGACGTGACACAGACTTGACTTGACTTGACTTGACTTGACTTGACTTGACTTGACTTGACTTGACTTGACTTGACTTGACTTGACTTGACAAGAAACACCAAGTAGACGAAGGGTAACGATCCAGCCCAGGACTGACAACACAGGGAGAATAAGAAGGGTGACAAACAAGGCAGGTAATGAGGGAAGACAGGTGGGGCAAATTAACCAATAATCAGGAAACAAGATGGGTGGGGTCAAGACAATCGACAAGAGAGCACATGGCACAAGAAAACATGACAAGCCATGTGCTCACACCAAACATGACAAGAACACGAGCACATGGCTAATGAAAACAATCACAAGCCATGTGCTCACAAAACAAGACATGAACGTAACAAGAACGCGCAGCCAGCGAGCGCACTCACAGACCGCGCGTTCACACAAAGCACGACATGAAAGCACGCGGCAGATGTAAATAACCGCGTGCAACACAGGACACAACAAGACAAGACTCACAGAACACGAGAACGCACGGTGTGAGAAACACAACCGTGCGCTCACAAAAAAGACAGGAAGCGCGAGTGTCCGAATCCCGACCTGAAACCGAACCAGACATGAATGCCGGGATCCGAACATCACGCGCCCAAACATGAAACGTGACACACAGACAAGAGAGCGCACGGCTCGAGAACGCGAGACCGTACGCTCACACGAAAGACAGGACATGAAGGGAGTGTCAGAGCTCTGTCACAAAACCAATAACATTAACTAGACCGAAGTGACAGAACCCTGACACTTTTATCTTAAAAATAACCACCTGCCTCTAAAAATATTTTTCCTTAACAGATTTTTTTGATATATTGGATGTTTAATTATGTGTGCTCATTTCCCTTATTTGTACATTTATCTTGGTTTTGTCATCATCTGTTTAGTTAAATTCGGTTTTATAACACTAATAATAATTTCATAATACAGTTAAATGTAATCTTTAGCAAATCTCACAATGAATATCCATTTTTCATGCTGTACATTATGATGTTGTGATGCCTGCTTTAAAATAATTAATTTTAGTTTTTAGAGTTTTATTTATCTATTCAGAGGAAATAATTTAAGTTTTAATATCGTCTTGTCAGTGTAATGTAGCTGTGCATGTGAACCTCACTCCCCGGCCTCAAGAGGTTGACGTTGATGCTAGCGGCTGCGGTCTTTAGCGCCCTTGTTATTGCGCCCGCCTCCCATGCCAGTTTGAGCCCCCTCAGAGCGGGTGTGAGTAAGACCGGTTACATTTGGTGCCGTGACCCGGATAGGACTGATGTGTAGGGGGGTGAGTGTAACGTAGGCCAGTAAGAGCTGACGTTAGCGGTTGCAGTCTTTAGCATCCTTGTTAGCATGCCTGTCTCCCATGCCAGATATGCTCGGAGTGGGTCGAGTAGGATGAGTTACATCAGTACCAGACAGAAATGGTGTTGTTATAAGCATAAATCTATTTTTGAGGTTTATGAGTTATTATTTATGTTTCTATATAGGAGTCAAAGTCACAGTACAAAATAATGAAGAAACTACATACAGTTGGCATACTTTCAATTTAAAATTCCTTCAAATTTTCTCCATAAATAAATCGAATTCAAGATGTTTTACAGCAATTTTACTTCTCAGCTAAATTTATTTCATTTTAATAGTATAAATTTTAACGGTGTAGTACCGGCCCGAATTTTCTTCAAAAACTTGCCTTTAATGATCTATTTCTAGGTCTGTATTTTAATGTTTGCCCATATTTCGCCCTCTCAGAGCCGCCACCGACCACTGCAGCCCCCACCACCACCACCACCACCAAGTCCATCCTGCCTGACACCAGCTTAACCATCACAGCTCCTATCAATCAACGTGCCCACTTCACCTCCCCGACTCAGGCCTCTCCGCCGGACAGTAGTCTGGGCACTATTGTGGGCGGCGCTGTCGGTGGGATCCTGATTCTGGTGTTGCTGATGGCACTGGCGGGAGCTTTCTACATGCGTCAACGCCGAACATTCAGAGGAGACTACTACACCAAGCAGTACATCGGTCCATCAGACATGCAGAAAGAGTCTCAACTGGATGTACTTCAACCCCATGAGCTTCAAGATGTGTACGGAGACGACTCGGGCAATGGCAGCCAGGATTTGAAGCCTAAACCAGATGGAGACATTATATATCCCGATTATCCCAATGACCACAAAGACATGGAGGCCTGGAGTGACAATCTCAGCCTTAAGCGAGAAGGCACGTATTACTCCGACCACCACAACCATCATAACGTAAACCCCAGTGGGCCGCCTCTACACAACGGCTCCCCTTACCTGCAGGACGAGTGCTACGACAACGGCACAGACAGCGACTATGTGTCTCACGTGGATGGATCTGTGATTTCACGCAGGGAATGGTATGTTTGAAAAAGCAGGGGAACTTTTACTGGACAACGATAATTTAAAAGTCAGCGGAGAAAGTGTTATTTAACTCAGAAGAGTGAGATAAAGTGTACATTTAAAATGTATTTTATGTATTTTCCATGCTCTGTTTACGATTTCATCCTCACGTTTTACGCTTACGAAACGGCTGTACTTTACTGCAGATATGTTCTGGATGGTTGTCGTTCGGTGGACTGCTGTGACTTCAGGATGTAAAGGGAGAGGTTTACATGGTTTATGATCACAGGGTGGATTTACACAAAGAAAACAAGTCTGCTAAAATTAAGCTACACTGTGTGCGTAACCATTCCAGTTACCACATTGCACATAACTGTTAGCTTTAAAACCAGGTGCAGCGTATTCTTGGCTCTTTCCTTTCACTTTTATTTTATTTTTATGTGTTTATTAAATATATATGTATATGACTTCTCCAGTGTAGGAGCAAAACATCACATGAAGAGTCAGCCTGAGTTTGAAAGTCTTATGTTTTGACTGCAGGGATTTTTTTCTTTTTCTTTTTTTTAATCAGTATTTTGGTCTGTTTTTTTTTTTTTTAGGAAAAATGTCTTTGGAATAAGATACATTTTCTTGAGAAGCAAAAAACAAGAATATGCGTGAGGAATAGTCAAAAATTACATTTGGTGTTCCATGGAGGAGCATTTTTATTGTCGTTGTTAATATCTTTTTGAGCATAATTCTTTTTTTTTTGTATAGGTTTTTGTTTAAAACAAGAATGAAAAGCCAGTGGGGTGAGAAAAATATCCTTCAACATGTACTGTGCGAATTTGACTTCTCAGCTAAATTAATGTTACATATTTTATATATTAATATGACATTGTAATAAATGTAAATATCTTTATTCTGTTTATGCTATTTTTGCTTCTCAAGAAAATGCATCTTATTGTAAAGGACATTATTAAACAATTTACTTTTGGTGTTCCATGGAAGAAAGTTAAAACAAGAAAAAAAAAAAAGCGAATTAATACATTAAATATCTATTATTTTAATTTTGCTTCTCAGCTAAAGAAATTTAATATTTTAATATTATATTATAAAAAAATATATATATATTTAAAATAAGACGTTTTTTGAGACGCAAAATTGCTCTTCAAACATTTACTTCTGGTGTTCCGTGGAAGAAAGTTTTTTTCGTTTAAATTTAATTTGACAAAATTATAAACAAATGACAAAAATACTGATTAGCAAACTTTTTTGAAGTGTATGCATATAAATACAGCATGTTCCACTCAGCTCATCGTGCAGTTTAATTTTAACCCAGCTTGTCTGTATCTTGACGCATTTCATCACACACCCCTCTAACGGCAGTGTCTTTTTCATTAATGGATAAGTTAGAGAGCAATGGAAGGAGTCTGCTTTATGTGGTTGTGCTGAGGACCTGTCATGGGCTGATGGGGGGTTGACGTTCGCCACGACAGATCAAAAGGACCACGGTCGGCCCCTGAGGTTTTACCGAAGCCTTGTGGCCTTTGCCAATTTAGTTCACTCCTTTTAATTTTATGCTGATTTCTTTTTTTCTCTCCATCTCTCCACCCTTGCTACTCATACACTCCCGTCTCTGTGTCGAGAGCTTCGGATTTCCCAGAATAAACCGTCTGGCGCGCAGCAGAGACATGTGCCGCATGGGCTTCCTCTAGCATGCTTCACCTCAAAGATCGAACTTTGTAATTAATATTTTCTGCTCGCTTGCAAACAGACCTCGTTCCATTCCATCTTAGAGTTGTGCTGAGCATCTGTTCGCAAGCACGCAAGGTTGTTTTTCTCCTTAAGTCACACGTTGCATGCCTGTTGAAAAAGATACGGCAGTTGCTAACGTCTGGATTCATTGTTCATAAATCAGCGGCAGTGTTGCTACAGCTGTGGTACAGTCTGTTTTGAGTTTTCAAGACAAAAATCGGGGTTTTTTTCAACAAATTGGGCTGCTTCTCATCTTTATATTAATGTAGCAGTTATTTATATCACTAATTATCACACAGAGTTTTGTATTTTTGTCATTTTAATTGCGTTTTTTTACCATTTCATTCAGAAAGTCATTTTAAACAGACAATTTTTTTTTTTTATTCTGACTTGCATGCGTGTTTAATGTAACACAATTTCATGAAGTTATAAAAATGGCAAAACTGAGCGAAAGTTGGCAGTTTGGTTATAAGGTTGAATTTATACCTTCCTTTATTTAAAAAAAAAAAAATACAGTATATTTACAAGCATAGTGCCTTTGGACATGCATAAAAGCATAAGATATTTATTCTTTCACCATTCAATGACATGCTTTTGTCTTCTGTGTTATTTGTGTTTCCCACTATTACTGTATTTTATGGATTTTATTTTTTTGCCTTTCTTTAACAAGATGACTCTTGTAGTGCAAACTCACTGGAAATTTACAACAGTAGCACTTGCAAGTGTTACGCTGGCCAGTTGTGGTATATATTATTTCTTTTGTACATATTCTGGCGGGAGATATTTGTCTATGGAATAAACATATTTTTATAAGAGGCCAGAACATTAAGCAGAGGATGTTCACACTTAGTTAACATGTGCTTTTTATCTTCATGTTCATTTTTTATATTTAGTTCTCAGGAGTTTGAAAAAATTATTTTGTACATATTAGAGTTGATTGATGACTTGTAAATCATTTTGGAAATGAGGGACAGACATTGCTTTGTATTTGATGCCTTCTGTTTATAATAAAAAAGTTCTTTTTGAACATGCCAAAGCGTCTGTGTGGCGTGTAACACTAATACTGTGATAAATTGCAAACAACGTGTTTATACTTTGCTCCATCTTGGCCACCGTTATTATTTACTCACTTTTATTCAATTCCAAGTCATTTTTTTTCTTCTATGCAACACAAAAGGAGATGTTTAGCACAATGTGCAAGCTTCTCTTTTCTATGCAATAACAGTTTTAGCAAACAGTTGTTTAATATATTCCAAGTGCTCTGAACTGTGTGAGGAATGCAACAAAATTGAATTCATTATTCACACTCAAAGCTTGATATCTTGAGTTTTTCAAATGAAAGCATGCAGGCAACTGTGGACATTATGGGCAAGTACATCTTTGTGATATAACCGTTTGTACATTGCATAATAGTTGTGAATTCTTTCAGGTGAATCATTTTGTAAAACATAAGAAACCCCAAGCATGGGGTTGGCATGTTGAGTTATAAATTAACTTGCTATTAAGATTCATTTTGGTCCGTTTCATCACAAAATGGACGACGCTAAATACAGGTGTAAACGGGGTCTAAAGCATTTTGAGCTTGTCTACATTTGACCACTTCCAGAGGTAGTCGAAAATGCATTAAACATTATGGGAAGTGCGCTAGCCAGATTTAAACTTTGTCAGCTTGAGACCCAAGTTTGGTTTGAAGACGAAAAACATAATGTCCTCACAATGTCGTCTCACCATTCCTGATTTCTAACACACACTCACAAAGTTCTTGTGGTTATCAGAGCAGAAATGAAAGCCGATGCTCTCTGTGTGTTTCTCCATCGTCTCCGGATGCATTCATATGTAAACTGCACATGCTTATTTTGTCCATTAGATCGAAAGATCTGAAAAAACTCATACTTTTACCCACCCATAGACCCTCCCCTCGAAGAAATCAGGACTGAAGTCGTTGAAAGTGGACAAAAGAGACATCAACATCAAACAGGAACGTGTCTCTTTTGTCCACTTGTGATCCAATCAACCAAAACACCAGACAGGATTTAAACTTTGTTAGCTGAAGACCCAAGTTTGGTTTGAAGACGAAAAATGTACCAAGCACAATGTTCTCTCACCATTCCTGATTTCTGGTGTTGCAGCTGTCAGAGCAGAAACGGAAGTTTGTTTTTCATTCGTCGCCGGTCCGTTAATATGTAAATTGCGTGAGCTCATTTCGTCCATTAAATCGAAAGCTATGAAAAATCCCATAAATTTACCCACCCAAAAACCCTATCCTCGAAGAAATCAAACGGGTAAACGGGTATGTGTCTCCCTCGTCTACTTGTGATCCGATCGACCAAAACGTATCGTAATATCAGGTTTAAACAGGACCTTTGATGCAACAAAGTGGTAGTTGTGTGGATTGTAAATGGAGGAACAGAAATCTCTCAGATTTCATTAAAATATCTTCATTTTGATGATGAACGAAAGTCTAAAGCGTGACTAAATGGTGCAATTTTTCATTTTTGGGTGAACTAACCCTTTAAAACTAAGTTTAAAAACAAGTGAAAAAACTGCCAGTGGAGTAAAACAAAGACACAGTCTATCCAAATAATAATTTATGCAGTGTTACAGAGTAAACTGATCATTTTAAAGTTTTTTTTTTTTTTATTATTATTTTAAGCAATTTTTACAATGAGTGAAGATAAATATTCAACAAATAACAACTGTTCGTCACAAAGCTATGGTATGGATTCAAAAGACTTGGAATATAGATGAATGTACAGTGCTTTTTGGAAGCTTGACAGCAGTTCAGAAAGGAAAACAACAGTTTGCACTTTCTCCTTTTGTGTTCAATTGAGGAATTAAAGTCAAGTTGGAAATGATATGAGAGTGAGTAGCCTAAATGATGGCAGAATTTTCATATCGGCTGAACTATCAATTTAAATCTTCACATTTTATCAATAACCAGATAAAGCTGTTGGAGGCAGTGAGGTCCAATCAGTCACGGACACCAACTATGCGCTTTTTTGTCATCGATTTGTACCATTTGTGTCAGCAGAATGAAAGGATTAAGGACATTTATGTTTTGGAATACCAACAAAGGAACGTATTTTTTTCTTCACTCCAAAGTTGGACCTGATTAGATTTAAAAACTGAACTTCAGCATAAAATGGGACCCAAAAGCCCCATATAAAAGAATGCTTCGCACCTGTGATTACTGGCTACTGACCCGACACATCACCCTCCATTAGGTCCAACTCAGCACCCTCTCCATCACTGGGAGGGAAAATAGATTTTTGGCAATGAGAGGTAATCGATCACATCAGCACAGCCCTGATACATCATGCTGTCTATTCTTCTCTGTATTGACCAACCACACAAAAACACAGACACAACCCACACACAACGTCAGCTCTGGATCTGCCCCACCGCTACAGTCTTGAGTATTTCTCCCTGCTGTTGATTGATCCTGCAATGTGATCCTGGTAAAATGAGACCCCCAAAAGCTTATTCCAGTAGCCTTCGCCAACGTTTTTTTGTTACATTTAGGTGACGCTTTAATCCAAAGTCACCCATTTGAAATAATATAATTTAAAGTTAAAGTTAAACATCAAATTCATCCCTGTGGTTAATCAGCAGCTTCAAAGTTTTTGCAGGGAAAGCTACAGGAGGACCCTCAGTCGCCCTCATGTCCTACCCGCTGTCTTGCTTTCAACACTCAAGTGGCGTTAGTGTCTTCTCTACAGCGGGACAGCTTTTGTGCTGTCGTGTTGTTTCACCGCAGTGGCCCCAATCTCATCCATCACTGCTTTCAGCAGCACGTTTGTCCAGTTTGAGTATAAATATCTCTCTGCTGGTGGCCTCAAGTTACCATCACACTACTTCTGTAATTTCAGCTATCTTTCATAAGCATCACCTCCTCTATGTTTTACACAAAAAAAGCGAAAGGGACTAAATCTGTCAGGGTTTATCCAAATGTTAGCTAATCTATCTAGAGTGGGGGATAAAATTCTGAAACCTCTAGTGAAAAAAAAAGCTTCAATTTTGCATTTTTTAAATAAAATACACATTTTACTTCAAGTTATTTTATCATAATACCGTAATATTTGTTGCATTCTCCCTTTTGCTTTACTGACATCTGCACTTGAGCAAAGGAATAAATACGTTTTCATTTTAATTTAATGTAAATTTGTTTTCTTTTTTTTACCTTTTTTTAACTTGCTTTCCAGTAAAAATCCTTTAAACAGTATAAATTTACTTCAGGTGAAACACTGCTTAAGAAATTTGCTGTATATGTATATTTATATGACATTTCAAGGAATTGTTGAGATATTACATATTATATTATATTATTATATTATTATATATATTTATTTTTAAAAAAAAAAAAAGGTTCATGACCCACAAAAATATGTAACAGTTATTGCGACTTTTTATCTCACAATTCAGTTATAAAAACAGTCAGAATTATGACTTTATAACTCGCAATTCTGACTTTATATCACACAATCTGACTTTACAACTCGCAAATTCTGTCTTTATAACTCACAGTTGTGATTTTATAACTCATAATTCTGAGTTTATATCTTGCAATTCTGACTTTACAAGTCGCAATTTTGACTTTATATCTCGCAATTCTGTGAAAAAAGTCAGAATTGTGAGATAAAAAGTCACAATAATCTTCTTTTTATTTTATAAAAATGGTAGTAAGTGTATTAATTATATAAGTTCATTATAAATTTGGTGTTTCAAGGAATTGTATAAAAATAATTTTTTTAAACGTTTAAATTATATATATATATATATCTTTTTTAATGTAGAAGCAAGAAATCTGACACACACACACACACACACACACAAAAGTTATCATAAAAATATTGATTTTATGTTTTCAGTATAGTGACCTAGAAAATGCACTAAAAACTATTCTTGATGTTTAAAGTCAGATTCTGAATCCCAGATGTTCAGTGTGGTCTTTCGGGCTTCACTGTATCTCCAATCAAAGGATGAGCATCAGGCTCTTTTTCACCATGCGCTCCTGTAAGTACTTAAGTGTTGTTCAAATTTTCTCAGGTCAGAAATTGGGACTCCCACTGCGTTCCAGTAGCTTGGATTTAAAGGTTATAGTGCAGGCTACACTCATTCTTGTTATTCCTAGAAAAAAATTGAGCACAAGATCACACCATTGTTGGCTAATGAACACAACCCAAGCATCGGGGAGTTCACATCAAAGGCCACAACTGACACAGCAGAACTCACAAATTGTCTGAGCTCATGGATTTGGAAATAATGAAATGATTCAGAGGGTGAGAGAGTGGGTGATAGTTAAAACACAAAGTGGGCTCCTGTGGAAAGAATGCCTTATGTGATTTTGGTTGGAAAATTCATCCAGAAAACTAAATAGAGTTACACTCTACCTCTGTTTTGAACAAGTGTTCCCTATGGGTCAATGCTTCACATCTGATTATGTGAGTGACTCTGGAGGTAAATGCGGGAATGTGGGGGGTTTGAAGAGGTTCTTCTTGCATCAGCAGAAAAATGCTGTCTCCATAGAAACTTGGCTTACTGCACTCTGTGAATGAGGACAAGTCATTGAGCAAGACAAGCCTCTCCAATATTTACCAAATGACTCCCACGACTGTTTGTTGTTTAGAGTTTCTTCACTGAGAGAGAAAAAGCAGCCAGTTGCATGCTCATAAACTGGAAAAAAAACATCTTGTGAAATTAGCAGTAAAAATTTAGCATGTTTGTCTTTAAATAGCCAAATGCTTAAGAGTGATTGGATGAGTATTGCAGTGATTATTATGTTTTATGTTCGGTAACAGTTCTTCTAACCCTAATTGATGGAGTGTGTAGCTTTTCATTTCTTAAACAACCATGTAGGAAGACGTCATATACCTGTCACAGCTCTGCCAGGCTCAAACACCCACCAATCACAACGCACACCTTCACCAGAATACTAAACACGCTCACCTGCACCTCATTAGCCAATCACCACGACTATATAAGCACACACCTCACCTCACCTCATTGTCTGGTCTCGTTCATGTGAAGAGGATGTCCCTCTATGCTCCCACATTACCTAGCTGATTCTCCGTCATCCTCCGCTCATCAAGTCAGTTGACCTCTCCTTCTTGGACTGGATGTGTGGTGAATATAAGTTGCCTGACTTTCTGAGCCATTTAACTACCAAATTACCTGTGTTTGCACCAATGCTGTGAATAAACAAACTGTTTTATGAAACCTCTGTCTGTGTTGTCCCGTAACAATAGAATGACAATGTCAAGATTCATCAGGCTGTGAAAGAAAGGTTGGAAGGGAGCATGAAGAATCATTTTCACACATGAATTGAACCTTTGCTGGCAGTTTGATTGACAGGCAATCATAACCCCGAATCTGCCATTTTGTCCGACAAAGCAGTCAGGGGAGTTAGTAGATTAACGTTGGTGAACTTGAACTTGAAAAATTGTGTGTATTCGCGTCTTTCCGCACTTGAAACAACATTCCTTCTGATGTTCATTCATGTTTATTTGATGCTATAAATGAACTAGTATGAAGAGATGATCGGTTCACGAGCCGCTTGAAGGAGCTACAGCGATCTGTCACGACACATTAAAGAGACACTATACGCTATTTATTGTTTAAACTTTTAAAAATTACGATCTTTTGAATATAAACTGTTTCATATCAAAACTAACCTGCTTTGTCAATAGAAGATCTTGACCAAAAATGTACATACCTCTAGATGGAAATAACGTCACATTTATTCCATCAAAAGGTGCATCAATTTTTTTACATTTGTTTTATAATCGATTACAAGAGTACTGCCTGTGTAACTTTGACTATCCTAAACATTTGCATGGACGATCAAATGAGATGTTTGAATGACTTGAAATTGCTTTATATATGAGCCGTTTTATATACATAAATTTAATGAATACAAGGTTACAAACCCTGTTTGGGTTTTTTTTTTTTTTAAACCCCTGAGAACAAAGATGATGGAGTTACATTTCATCATTCATGCATGGATTTCTGGAGGTTTTTTCAGGGTAAAGACAAAATGTGAGAAGTACTGCAGTCTCCATGAGAAACCTCAGAAGTCTTGCACAGAGTGGCTCCAACCATTTGACTAGTCTTTGAGTCTGTTGAGAACCAACACCTAAAAATACAGTTCAGTAGTTTGTGGTTGTGCTAATGAGAACATGTGTGATTTAAAGCTTCTCTCATGACCTGGGCTCTAATTGGGATCATGGCATGCAAGCCCTGTGAACAATTTGGGTGGGCAACAATTTCACTGAAAACTGACAATATATTCTACATCAGTGTATAATCCCACGTGAGTGTAAATCCTTTGAAATAATATATACCCCCAAGTTCTGGACTTTTTTTTTTTTTTTTTTCTTTCCCCTAAGTCAAAGTCGATTGATTGTAATACCCTGTACAGCCATCTGTCAATCTTGAAATGTTTCTTGGCACTTGCTGGAACAGTTTCCTTTTGTCACTGAGGGATTTTAAAGTGTTTGTCTCACCTGTTGCGCTGCTAACAGGTGGAGAGTAACTGAATGAGAACCACATGAAAAGACAGAAGATTTTACACAGCATCATCTCAGAATAAGCTTTGAGGACTGTATCATTAGGATTGAAGGACCGTATCATTATTTTAATGTCTTAAAGCTTCTTTGCCATTGCCATGAGAGAAATTGTAAGATTTTACATTTTCTTCCATGTGTTACAGATTGATACAAATACATCTTTGGATATTAGAAAGAAAAACAATACCATCCAAATGTTTGGGTTCAGTAAAAAAAAAAAAGACAGCAGTAAATACTTTTATTCAAGGATGCATTAAACTGATCTAAAGTTACAGTAAATGCATTTAGGCCAATAATGTTTCAAAACATTTCTATTACAAATAAAAGCTGTTTTGAACTTTCTTTCAATTCATCATAAAATCCTGAAAATTGAATGTATCACGATTTCCACGAAAAAATAAGCAGAAATAAGAATTTCTTGAGCACAACTTTTGCATATTTGAATGATTTCCGAAGAATCATATGACACTGGAGCTGAAAATTCAGCTTTGACATCATAGACATATTAATTTTTATATATCACACTGTTGCCGTTTTTACTGTATTTTGTTTATAAAAAGCAGCATTTTTGAGCATAGCAAATTATTTAAAAAAAATAAATAAATATATATATATATATATATATATATATATATATATATCTATATCGTTAATGTCCGAACAGTTAAAGCACCACTAAAATATTTATTAAGAAATAATATATCAACCGAGTACAATAAAAATGTAGTAGTAGCAGTAGCAAATCTTCGTTAACGTTAGAAGATAAACACAGTTGTTCATGTTAGTTCACAGTGCATTAACTAATGTTAACAAGATTTTAATAATGTATTAGTAAATGTTGAAACTAACATTAACAAAGATTAATAAATGCTGTAGAAGTGCAGTTCATTATTAGTTCATGTTAACTAATGAACATTATTGTAAAGTGTTACCATTATTATTATTGAATAATGGATGATGGTTCTGGTGTAAATATCTGTCCTTTGTAACCAGCAGCCTATAAAAAAAATGATGTTTAAATTTAAAAGCATCTTAAATTTAGACAGCCGAAGAAAAATAATGGACATCCAAAAATTGCTTTGCCTCAAATAAATAAAGTTCACTTTTTCACAAAGAAGAACAATTTCATTACAGTGCAAGCCCATATATTTGCCCACTCCTCAAGCAACATAGCAGCTGTTCAGTAAAAATATTCTTGCTGAAGTCATTTGCTTTGATTAATTGGTGTTCCTTCTTGATTCTTTTAATGAAAGCTTAAGACACCAGTGATTAAGGCATCCCCGTTTTAAAACGGTTTCGCTATTTTAAAAGTGGTTCACCACAAAATACATTTCTACAATGCCGGGGAGGAGGATGAGGTTAAGGAGTCTAATAAATTGCTCATGATAGAATGTGAGGAGAACAGCCAGCCTTTAAAAGCCATTAAAGGCAAGCAGCTTGAAGCCCTAATTACAGGGACTTAATGTTGGGCTGTGCTGTATTCATGCTGTGACGGTCAGAAGTTAGCCTCTGTTTTGGCCTGCTGCGCTAGAGGAAGCAAAATAGACTCTCCCTGTCAGAGCAATGAAGAGTTGCGCAGCACATTGCTAAGATTTTCAATCACATTGCCAAGTAACGTAATGAGGAGAAAAATTGTAAGAATGCAAATTCAGACTTCAGTGTTTAATAGCACTTGACTTTATCCATGGTTACACCCCAAAAGCCATTAAAACATATAATAAATAAGTCTAAATTGCCTGTGAATGCTCTATTATGTGTCTGTGCCAACTAAAATTCCACAGGAAGAAAGATGAACTGTGGAGGAGACGGAGAAGAAAAGAGTTGAGCGTTACGAGTCGAAAAAGCAAGTATTCACGTGACGCCTCTTAACCTTGGCCTAGTCTGTTTTCTCTCCTCTGGGTCCATGTTGCAGTTTTCTAATCAATACCACATTGAGGGGAAACTAAGTCATGCTTTTTATGTAATGTTATCAGTTGCCAAAATGTTTTAGATGGTGCATTAACTAAAAGTTACTGAAATTCTATATAACAACATATCCCAAAAAATCACTCAAAGACAAAATATAAAACCTCTTGTGTCTTGTTTAGCCTAGCATTGTTTGGCAAAGAATACAGGGACTAAACTATTTATTGCAAAAGGCAAATGCAGTTTAATTTGCCTGTGAAGGCTCGGGTTTTAATTTATCTAATGGCCGACGCAGGCCTATATATTCAGTTTTCTCTTCGTTTGTAGAATGATATTAAATTCACCATGTAAACACGAAAAAAAAATCAAAATTCTAACAAAGACTATAGATATAGAAAGACTGTTCACTCCTGTCAGTTATGAATAGGAGAAATTTTCTGCAACGCGAAATATGGCGGAATACGTCCCGCCTTCTAAGTAAAAGAGCCAATGGCTGATTGATAAAGTCATTGCGTCATCGCAGCTGCAGTTAGACGCTCCAGACTCGCGTTTAGGATTGCACATGCGCATTGGTTCGTCTCTCCAATAGAATCTGTCTGCGGACTGCAAGAGGGGGGCGTAACAGTAAGGGGGCGTAACTTGAAGTTGTCCAAATCACACAGAACCACACGAGATGTCAAAAAGAGATGATGCGAGAGCTCCTAACTCGATAAAGACTAGAAGGGATACAGCGCAAGTGAATATTGCGTCACTTAATATTTATTTATTTATTTATTTAAACCGATAACTGTATTTGCAGTATTGTAAGGGTAGGTTTAGGGTTGGGGTAGGTGTAGATGTTAATAAAACACAATTTAATTAGTAGGACATTTAATTTACTGTTATTTATCCTAAGATTTTGCCTCACTTCTGGCCGTAGCTGTATCTCTTTTAGACACAGTATCATCTTCTACTTCACTTTCCTTGATTTTTAAGCTTCACTATCGCCACCTAGTAATAAGGCATCGGATCGTATAACAACTACAACGCCATAGTCATCCTGTTTGTTTTCGTAAAGTATTTTAACTGTGAAACTCTGCAGTATATTTTATTTTTATGGAATGGGTAGTTTTAGGGTAAGGTTTGGGTGTGGGTGGTAGGGTTTTTTTGAGGAGTTTGTATTAATTTGATAGTATTATTTATTTTGTTTTACTACTAGCTGTTGTTTCATACTTAATAAGATTCTACAGCAATATAAGCTCATCTTACTCACATACAGTTCATGAAACATAAAATAATTTACTTTAAAAGATTGTTTAAGTCAGTGATGTCCACGGTTGTTTCTTTGCCGAAGGCGTAACTTGAAGTACGTTGTTGTACTGCGGGTTGCAGACAGACCCTTCTACGTCTAGCCTGAAAATTAAGCTTTTTAACGCTATTTGCGCATAAGAAACAACATTTATGGCAGTTCGTTTCAGTTTTTGTTGCTGATTTGAAATATTTTATTTAATTGTGAATTCGCCAAGCAGTTTTTTGAGATTTCAGGATTGTCCCAGTCAAATAGATAGGACTTGGTCTTGGATGCCCGGAGGCGTTGCAAATATGGCCGCCGAATGAACAACTTTCCTTGAAAGGGATTTTGATACTAATCAGTGGATATACAGATGTAAAAAACAAAAAGTTCTTAGACTGAATAGATGGGTGTAGATGCATTTTCCAACGTGAGCTCGATTTTGTTCTTTTAGCATACGTGTTGCATCCTCCGCGATGCCACAAGGGGCGCTTTAGATATTTACAGCAACAAGTTTTTTCTTTCAACTACCATCATGGCGGAGCAGCAGAAGAGAAGCAAGGAAATAGAGTCAGTATGTGTACAGCAACTTGCCTGAATCCGGTTTAATATCAAACGGACATCTGAATTTAACTTTATCGCCCTATTGCGTACTTGGGTTAAACTTTACAAGCGTAAAGTATGTTTCTGCCCTCAAACAACCAAGTAAATAAAATGGCGCAACCTTACATTTATATCTGTAGCCCACTAACTGTAAATCACTAAGTAATATAATAGTTTCAATTAGTTCTGTCTCGCTGCTGGCACCTCTGGTGTCTGAGTAACAAAAGGCCTTCTGACAGCTCCGCGCGTCCCCTCAGTTCCTGTGTTGCCTGGGCGCCCAGTCACGTTATTAAATTCACCACTGGCAGCGCTACCTGGAGGGCTCGTGCGCTTATGTCTCTCTGTCATTGGGATAAGGGCTCTGGAAGCCGTGACAATGCAATTTCATTTCTCCCAGCTTTTGTAATGCCAGAATGCAATAAAACTGTCTGGCTCCAGACAGACTGTTTTACTGACCTAAAATTCTAGTCCTGAAAACTATTAGTAGTGAAATGTCAGCCTCTAAAATGTAGAATAATGGCGCCTTGTTCCTTTAGGTTTAGCTGTTGGACACCAAAGAGCAGCTGCTGGAAAAGTAACTCACTAACTAGGCTACCTAAGAGGTAGACCTCACGTTTTAATGACTAACCTATACTGTAGGTTGGGCCACAGGTCAAATCAAAAATCTGTTTATTTGATTTGGCAGTGGTAACTTTGGTGTTAGAGGTCTGTTTGTGGGTATTAAATGTCTTATCTGTTAAAAGTTTATAGAGTCATTTTGGTTTCTTGCTTTTGGTAGAATGAAGCTGATATTTAAGTGAGTAGAGGTGGCAAAATTTTCCACTGTAGCCGGTTTTCATTTTGGTGGTTTTGCATGATTTGTTGGAAGCTGGAGTTACGAAATGTCTCTATTCAAGTGTTTTCCATTGCTATGAAGAAGCAAGAAAGTGCTGCAACGTATCAAAAAAGACTCAAAACCTTCAGTATTAGCCCTTCTTATCTTCTAGATACCACATGGATCTTATAGAATCATTTTTATCTTTATTCGGGGATGATTAAACAGGCAACCAGTTTATTTGTTTAGTCAGAACGCCCTTGGGGAGATAAATATATTCGCGGGGCTTATCAGCCCCACTGATGCAGAGCATTTGCTTTAAATAATTAAATTTCTGGGAGTGTTCTGTATAGAGATGTTTTGACTGAATTATGGCTGGCTTTTGCCTGAATTGCAAACCAGGAAGGTCGTTCAGAAGGTTTGTAGTACAAAAATAAATGAATATAAATTATCTGATTTACTGCCCATTGATCAGAACTTTGGCTACCGCTGTGGCAAAAAACTACAATATTCAAAAAAATAAATAAATAAAAAATGTGGGATCCACTTCTTTCTTTCTTTCTCTCTTTATTTGTCATTATCCAGATATTTATATTACTTATATTTTGATTTAAATTTGTATTATTTATTTATTTAAATAGGTCACTGAAATAAATATATTAATGTACACAATTATTCAAATTGTGTACATTAAATTATTTATAAATTTTTTATATATAAATTTTTTATTAAATTATTTATATGTATTTATTTATACAACTATATATATATATATACATTATATAGTATGTATCTGTATGAAAATATTTACTCAGATTTATATTACATATATTTTATATAATGTAATTTGTGTATATACATGAAAATATTTACATTTTATGCTTTTTATATTTATTTTATCAAGTCAAACTCATCAATATTAATTTATATATGTATTACATAAAACATATATACACACATAATGCATTTATTTTTAATTAAATGACATTTTATTAAACATTTTATTTTTTTATTTACGTTTATTTTAAATGCATTTACGAATTGTGCATTTATATAATGCATGTTGCATAACGTATGCATTTATAAATTGATCTAAAATTTCTATTGGTATTTTATCTGCTGTTGTCGTGAACCATTTTTCACATTTTTCTGAACCATTCCCTCCTTTTTTTTATTCATGGTTCAGTTTCATTGCATGGTTGTTTATGGCATGAGCTGAAACTACCTCACATTGAGCGTTAATAGCACGACTAATTACTTCCAATTAGCATCGGCCTATTAGGGAAATCGATCTTGCCATCGGCAACGATTTACTACAGCTGTTGTTTATAAACATCAACAGCAAGGTGCTTCTGACTGATACTCCTGGCCACGTGTATTTCTACAGTCAGCACAAGCAAACTGAGAGTAAATAGAATCTTTTGTCTCTGTTGTATCACATTAAAGCTTGAGCAGTGATTATGTGGGCTGGAAGCTACTGAAGCTGACAGTGCATTTGCTCTTTCTAAACATTTGATTTGTGATAACATCAGTGCAAGGTCATCATTTAGCTGTTTGACACTATCGGAAGCCTGATAGTGGAACTAGTTGTGGAACCAATATAAATGCATTTGAAAACATTCAAGCATACACAAGGACGCTGACAGTAAAAGCTGACTGTAAGGTCATTAAAGCCAGATCAATAATGCTAATGAACAGACAGTTGCAACAGCAAGTGTGACAGACCATTTTAGATGAGCACCACTTTGAAACTATTAGATCAGCACGGACGCTCCCATGGGAAGAGATGTTTTAGGGAGATTTTATCTTGGTTTATTCGTGCATTTAGTTATTTTTAAAATCTGAGGGTATGAGATGCTTTTTTATTCTAGCCACACTGCTGATTACACCTAATGCACGTGGTTAATACTGTTACAACTGCTAAATGAATAAAAGTACTAATGTACCTTTTTCCAAAAGTTAATTTAATGCCATTTTCGAAGGGTCCCTAATGGACATCTGTGTCAGGTTGAGTTTTTACCCTTAGATGGCAGTCATGAGTTGTGCTTGGCGCTCTGCATGACCGATGACTTCAAATTTCCTTCTGAAAGTGACACTAAGCTTGATTAAGTGCCTATTGTAAAAGACAAATTTTTGGAAATGATTAGATCTATTGCTGGAAACAATAAAAAAAACATAAGATTTTAATTGCCTCATAAAAATACATGATATCTGGTTGGGCGGTCAGGTGGAGTGCTGACTATGTTTTAAGTACATTCCCCAGGGAGCAAAATATAGCATACTTAAGTGAGCATTTATGTATGATTCGGCTTCAAGAAATGTATTGATTATTCCCTCCGATGCCCTGCCTCTACACGCAGTGCTTTATGCTCTCAGAGGTTGCGTGTGGATTTTCTGTTGTGTCAGCTTGAAGAAATAATAAGGAATGCTTGCATGAAAGGAGATGTAATTTTAATTACTTGCCACTTAATTAATAGCATTCTGTTCTCAATCTGCACAAGCTCATCTACTCATGCAATACTTTCATTAGAATTGGACTGAGATCACTTCTTTTTACAATCTAGATGTATGAATGAATGATTTTTTTAATAATTAAACTCTGCATGAAATTGCAACCCATTTTACTTCTGTAATCTAAGATTGACTTGATTTTATCCATCGGTCATCGAGTGGATTCAGAAAAATGGGCTTCGTAAAACGTCCCTTGAGCTCAACTATAAGAAGGGTGTTCTGCTGACATCATTCCTTGGCTGGAGAAAATGTGGACTCCCCAATGTTAGGACATCAGTGCTAGTTGGCATGATAAAAGCTTCCTAGTTTGCTGGTTTTACACAGTGACAGTGAGTGGTGAACGACTTGCCAGGTATTGGGGGCGAAAGTTTGGCTTCCTCTCAGAAATGCATGCTGTGGACACCAAATCTTTTGCCATCTGTTACCATCAGTACTTGATGTTTCTATGTAAACATCATTCTTCCTTTAAAATTATAAAAGTACAAGTTTAATGTTCCCACTAACACTATTTAAAGTCTTGGTTTAACTCTATTTAGTGTAGTCCTAAATAAACCCCAAAAAAGTGTTAACTTTGACACTGCGGGTGTGAATGTAACACTGTAACACCGTGTACCATTTCAGACTAGTAGCCACCAAAAAAATAGAGGTGGTAAACGAGAAGGCCACACTGGCTTAAAATTCATGGCCATTCCATTAACAATGGCTGATAAACATGTACAAAACAACATCATTTACATCCCAGTGATGGACATTTTACTATCCCATGAGCCATGGAATGTGATATGTGAAGCGACGCAACGTAGGTCATGTGACGATGACAACATGGTGAATGTGGTACATCTGAATTACGTTCGCACTACACACACTCATACTGTATAGAAATTACTTTTTCAGCGTTCACAAAGTAAGTGTTTATTCAAAATATGTGTGTAAGCGATTTCAGATGCAGCCTTCTTCTTCTTCTTCAGGGTTTATAGGCATCTTGGGTCCAAATAATGGGTGTTTTTACTCAAATTGATGCTTCTTTGGCCCTGTCCCATATGGCACACTTCATGTGCACTTTCGGTCTTGAGGACTTACAGGGGCAGCTGTGTGCGCGTGTCCGTTAAGTCCACAAGACCGTAGGGTGTTCCATTTGTCATTTTAGTTTAAAGAAGGGTGCTCGTGAGTGCCCTTTTTGCAGCCGCTATGCGCCCTCAATGCGCATTCTGCTGAGCCCAGAAGACTGCGAGCAACAGAGAGGCTTCAAACCGGCAGTCAAAGCGGCATTACATCACGAAAGTGTGGACTCAGAGGAAGACCTTGAGGGTATAGGGTGCCATTTGGGACGCAGCCGTTGTTTCCTTGCTATACGTCCTCCAGCCCGTGACCTGCGAACACATTAAACTCCGCCATCTTGAAAGACATCTCAATTCTTTGGGTGTTTCTGAAACGGAAGGCTGCATACGAACGCTGCATTTCTTGGCTGCTACGTCATCAAACGTTGCTGGAGGTCATCTCAGTTTGAAGGATCCTTGAAAGGCAGCCTTCGTTTCTCTTTCTTCGTTCAGCTTGTTTTGAAGGATGCATCGGATGTATTCTTCATGGCCTTAAATCACCAACAATCCTTTGCACACACCAATCCATGAAAACAAACGGACGGAAAATGAGTCGGTATTGAGCTTGTCTGAGTTTATTATGAAATGTAAGACAAAAATAATGATTTTATCTTTTGTTTTGCTGTAAATTAATGACTTAACACTAAACTGCCAATAATGTAATCCACTGGGAGACCGCAGACGACCATCATTCACTGTATTTCATTAATAAAGACCCAGTTAATATAAATAATTGTAATTGTAATTTTTCCAAAATTAAGTTAACAGTATTTTCGTGATGTGACCACGGGTGGAAACATTCATGATGTAGCCTCATTCTAGCGTTTAATTGCGGAGAACACTAGCCTACAAGTCTCAGAAGGACTGGACTAGGAAGGATGTAGTCTTAGTAGGATGCAGCCTTCTGTTTTGTAAAACACCCTCTAATTACATCTTGAGGAGCAAGAAAGCTTCCTGATGAGTCATGAGGGAGGATACGCAGGTGTGTCCTTCCCTCAGTCAGTATTTATGATAGCCACCAGAGGACACTCTTTCCATCTTTGTTATATCATCATGAACTGCACTTCCCATAACCCACTGCCAGACTTATTATTGTTTGATCACTTCCACCTGTGTGTCATTACCCTTGTTAACTCTGCCTATATAAGCCCTGTTTATTCAGGCATTTGTTGCAAAGTCTTGTTTGTGTCACGCTGCAATTCTGGTTTCCTTGTGTTCATGGCTTTGACTGGTTTGGATTGTTTGCCCATGTATTTTGGCCTATTGAATGTTTAATAGATTATGCTAATATCCGACTACATTTTGGTACTCAAAGTCTCGGAGCAGTTTCATGACACCCTCACATCCAAACGGGGTGGAGCTAAGACGCGAGGAAAGGAAATGGGGATGCGCAAATAAGAAATGAGAAGCACCCCAGTCCTCGTTTCATTTGTCACCTTCTGATTGGCTACTTAGTACATTTGTCTTGTTTTCATTGGTTTGTCTTGTTACCTTGTTATCATTTTTTTCATTCATTGTTTTTTTTTTATTAGTTCTACTTCGTCACTGTTTGTTGTTGTCAAGTGTGCATGTATTTAAGCTCTCATGGTTGCCATGTTTCCTTGTCATGTATTGGTTGTCAACCTGCTTCTAGCAGTGTTGTCAACTGCTTTTAACTGAAAGTAGCTAAAACTGGTCGCTAAATGTCGCTACATTACATCATATTGGCGAGTCCACGGATCTATATTAATACTAAATAAATCGGTGGGCGAGTCATGGAATAGATACAGTTCGTCCTAGAAGTTGCTAGGCTTTTGAAAAAAGTCTCAAAAGGGGCGGGAAAGTCATTAAATCTAGCAACAAAATCGTTAAATTAGCAGCACTGGCTGCTAGTTTCATGTTTCTCAAGTCATTGACAAGTCATCATTTTGTTTTGTTTGTATTTGTTTTGCACTTAACTTGCACTTGGGTTTGTACAACTTTCCTACGGTGGATTTTGTCAGTGTACATTGCTGATAAAAGTCATTTTACAGTAAAATTACATGTTTTGGTAACTGTAGTTTTTCCACTTTATAAGGTAACATTCAGTTAACAGATCTTTTTTTACAGAAGCATTTTACACTTTTTTTTTCATTAAGAAGAATTTTAGTGTTTGCCTCACTGAAAAAAAAGTGTAGACAATTTTCACTTGTAAACTTTACAGTTAATTACAAAGACGCAAAGTATGAATTGAATTAAATATGAAATAGTATTTTCTTGTAAAACATACTCCAATTTTTTGGGAAAATTGTACACAGTATAGTGAGCTTTTCATTGGCATTTCGTCAAAATGCATCACAATGTATCGCTAACCAGTTTATCTCAAAAAGTAATTCTTTTGAATGGAAATTTCTTTGATTCTGAGAAAAGATAGCTATTGCAGTTCATACAGTCCCTTCAAACTGGTGTGAAAATGATACAGTATCATTATTGACCAATATAAGGACATTCAAACATAAATTAAGTTATGAACTGATAAAAACTCCAGAAAGTGAAAACGTGACAAATACAGAAGGCCTATTTTGCACAAGCTCCACTGACTGCCTTTAAAGGAGATTTTCAAAGTGACTGACAGGAACACTGTGCTGAGGTTGGTATCTGGCTCGTAGTCTTCCTGTTTACCTTCATAACTGCCATTCTGTGGTGTAAACGTGTGAGAAAATATGTCTATGAGTAAATGTGTAAATCTTTCTGTGCCCATCTCAGACTGTTTTAGTGCACAGTAATACTCAGCAAGTTACAGAACATCTCAATAAAACAGATGGCAAACGCTCCTGCCACCCACTACTTAAAGTAGGAAACTGAGAAACCTCAAGCCAAGTGTCTGCCGTGGACTGAAACTTCTTTCTCATTGTTCGGTGAATGAGTAAAAATGCCGTTGAAACCTCAGTATGATGAGTCGACAGATTTAGTGTAGTTTCCTTAACGGTGACCTCTATTCTCTACACCTCACTTTTCATATGAGATTTACTGAAAGGGGATGTATGACTAAGAATGATAACTGACAAATTGACATTTGTAAGCAACTGTGAGAGGTTACTTTCTCGTGACGGGGTGGAAATGCTTGACTGCTTCTTCAGACACTGCGTCTCAAAAATGCTTCTATTTTTCTATAAAGCCAAACTTAATCTGTTAACTAGTCATTTTAATGTTTGTTATTTCACACAAAATTATATTAATGGGACCAATCTTGTGTCTCCAAATATGACTTTGGTCTGAATGGTTGGCAGTAAAATGGAAATGGAAAGTTTTGTGGTATATCTTTTTAAACACATACAACTCATCATGTTGTCACACCAGAACATACATAAAAAAAAAGATACTCTATCATATCTATGACCATAATAAATGGGCATGAGATTCATTTTGAAGTATGATTTAAAAATATAGTGGAGACAAACAGGTATTCAAAGTGTGAGTATTTTGGGGTTTGGGGTGAGGAGCACACACACATGCACACACACACACACACACACACACACACTCCAATGGCAACTGACTATGACCTCTTCTGTCCCACAGCCTAACAGATTCAACCACACACACACCCTGACACACACACATTCAAGTGTTTTTTGCTCCAGTTGCCTTCTTTAATGATTTCAACATGGGCCTGCCAATATTTTTTATTTTAGGAATGGTTCTGAATCTTGCACACAGCAGGGAATTGCAAGGTAGGTTCATATCCTCTCAGGTTTAATCATTTTTGGCTTAATTTGTGCTGCTTGTATCAGATGATGCTGTATTTTTTTGGCCCTTCTGAATAGCTTGCATATTTTATGGTAGGCTAAATATATAAGAACAGACATCTTTTGGATGGAATAATGTAAATTAGAACGTGAACACAACCAGTGAATTTCATTTGAATCTGTGCCACTTTGTTCACACTGAGAGGATAAGAATAAGAGATTAATGGATGGAAAGATAATTTTCTGCAAATGTGCACATGAGGAAAATATTGTTATTTCTTTGAATTGACATCTCATTTGACTTCTTGGTATTGGTATTTTGAGCTTTGGTTGTTATTGCAGCAGAATTTTGAGTATGTGATGCTTGTCATAATGATATTATCTATCGCTCATTGAGAAGAGCTGCATGCAATGAATGAATATTCTTTCACGCATTCTGCTTTAGGCATTTCCACTGTCCTTCGGCAGACATCCTAATTTGGAAAGAAACATTTAACCACATGTCCCTCTCGTTCTGAAACCAATAAATGCTGGGGCATGGAAACGATAAATTCTAGCTTGTATTTATTTGGAAGTACTGATCAAATTAGATCCTGAGAAAAGATTAAGTTCTTTAAAAAAATGTGGTTTAAATTGTACAGTAGTAATACAAGATGCATCTTATTTTATACACTGAAGTGAATAATACCTAAAAATGTTATATCTAAAAAAGGTTATGTAAATGCATTAAATCAGTGTAGTGGTGATACATTCTGCAGCTGTGATTTTGAACAGAATTGTGTTTTCATGTAATCAGTTAAATGACGATGAATCAGGGACAGTGGTGTGTGTGTGCGGTTTACAGCAGCACGCAACATGCGTGTACAAGACCTGTGTTGGAAAGTCGTGTCACATGATTGAAACCAAAAACATCTGCTTCCTTTCGTGCAAAGCAACTCACTTTCCATCCAAGACTCGTTGCATGCTGCATGTGATGTCACTTTTCTTTTTTTTTTATCATTGCCTTATGTATATTCTTTGAACACTGTAAGCAATATTGCCTGTGCATTTTTAAAAAAAATTATTTTGGCTTTTCTGAGCAGTGTGAATTTGTGAATGGTCCTAATAGTTAAAATTCTGTCATTTATTTACCTCATGTAATTTCAAATCTGGTATGATTTTCTTTCTTCATTGGAACCCAAAAGGAGATCATTTGAATAATGTGCTGGCCGCTCTTTTCCATCACAATGAATGGAGACTGGATGCAGAAACACTACTAGTCGACAAGACTTCTCTGTTATTTTATGGTGTTTTTTGAAACTTGACAAGCCCAGTCTCCATTAACTTTCAATGTATGGAAAAGCGCAGCCAGAACATTCTTTAAAATGTCTTCTTTTGCCTTCCACAATGTATGAAACCGCATGAGGGTGAGTGTAAATAATGACAGATTGTTTCCTGGGCAAACTATCCTTTTAAGAATGTTGTTTCCTAATTTACTTTGGGTTACATGATATATGCCCTTCTGGATTCATTTCACAAAATGTTAGGGAGTGTTAAATGGACATGTCAAGAAATCCTTTCGTTGGCCGCCCTATCATGAGTGAAGAAATCTGTCAAAGTTTATTAAGAGTGCCAAGCATTGACACTTCCTTCTACTGTGCTTTATATATTTGGGGTTAGCAGGGGACACAGTGAACATAAACAACAAATAAAACTAGTTGTTGCCATAATGATTATTGTAATGGACTATGACATTAAATCTTTGAGTAATATTCGTCTCCCTCCTTCATCTTTATTTTTATTTTATTTTTTATAGATTCAGAGCCCAGATCCATGGTTCTCTACCAAAGAGTGACAGCGATTTTGGGGGAGGAGGTGTACCTGCATTGTCTGTACCCTGGACAAAGTGATATCGAGTACTCCTCCTGGAACCGGCTGGATTCTTCAAAGAGGTCAAAGAAAATGGCAGGCTACAAAGAACTTACACCTTATAAGAAAGAAAACTTTGGCTTCCCGGCATCACCTAAAAACCTTACCGTAAAGCTGAACGTGACAAGTCTCGATCAAGAGGGAGAATACACATGCGTCTTCAACACCAATGATGAAGAACTGAAGGACAGCATCCTTCTCAAAGTTATTGGTGAGTATGAATAAAGATTGAAGAGTGCTACATAATCAGTCCATTTAGGCCACAGATTTGGAGTACAGTTCTTAAAGGAATAGTTCACCAAAAATTCTAATCATTTACTCACTCTCATGCCATACTGAACCTGCTGTTCTTCCTCTGTGGAACACACACACAAAAAGAGTTATTTTGCAAAATGTTGTGGATGCTCTTTTCCAAACAATGAAAGTGAGCTGATAAGTTCTAAATAGTGAGTCCGAAATTTTCGTATTTGTCGTATTAATTAATCTGTTGTGAAAAAATTCGTAAAACAATTCAAAATAGATCCTCAAGCATTGAGGATGTTGTCCTCTCTCTTCTTAAAATAAAATATTGGGTCCATCCACCTCCTTAACAAGGAGCTGTGGGATTATCCCAAAACAATCACTGTAGGTGTAGGAAATGCTGGTGTTACACAGTCATAACTTTTACATTCCATCACTTTTTATTCCACAAATGTCAACTTGTCAGACCCCATTTTGGATTTTGGCCTTCGCATGCTCTGAATTGTCAAAACACCTCTCAAAATGCTCGCTGCGGATGCGAAATGCAGAAAATTGAACCCGATCCGAATTTTTTTCCTTATGATGGACGAAAATTTCGGAGCCAGTGTGTAAATGTGATTGACACAGCGTGAGGTTGCGTTTATTTTTTTAAACGGACGTGAATTTCGGACTCAGTGTGCAGACCTTAAAAGACACGTCACATCAGGTTTGACCTCAAACATCATTGGTTCATGCAAGGCACAAATCAAATGGTTTTCTTCTATGGTGCTTTTTTGAAGCTTGACAGCCCAAGTTCCCCTTCACTTTCATTGTAAATTTGAGTTTTCACCAGCAAAAATGTATGTAAACCACAGAAAAAAGAAAGTCCTACAGGTTTGACATTAAGGGTGAATAAATGAAGACAGTTTCAATTTGTTGGGTGATCTATTCGTTTAATTTTGTGATTACCTTATACTGCAAAACTCATCAGTATCTCTGTTTTGTCTCTAAGCTCGACCTGATATTGATATAGCCGCGCAGAAGGAGGTTGAGAACGGGACCCTCTACCACGCTGTCACTTGCTCTGCCTCCAGTGCCAAGCCTAAGGCTGTGATTAGATGGGAGATCTCTGGTGCCCTTCCAAGAGATGACATCTTCTCTGTGAACACGACTAATACAGTTCACCCCAATGGCACAACCAGTTCAATCAGTGTACTGCACTTTCCCTTAATTATGAACAATGAGAGCACTGTTACCTGTGTGGTCAATCATTCAGCTTTTACTGAACTTGAAAGAGTCAACATTGAGGTGGAAACATTTGGTAAGTTCACTTTTGATAGGTACAGTAGAAGAGATATCTCTGTTAGGAAAAGTCAGAGCGTGCCACAAATTACCTTTTTGTTCTTGTGCATCAGCTGAGTTCAGTATGAAACCCAAAAGACAGAAGTGAGAAATCAAGTCGGTATTCTACTCCTGTCTGCACTGCGCTAGTGTTGCATGTGTTTCCTGCGGTAGTTTCATATTTGCAGCAGCTGTCTGACCACAAACTTCATATACTCTGAAGCTACAGCATAGAGGTGTTTCTTGAAGAATATGAAAACTGCAAATAATATATTTCAGTAGATCTTCACAGAACGCATAAAATATAAAAAAATGGCTGCTAACCAAACTTATGAATACTGGTGAACTCAGCAAGAACTGTTCTCAGAGTTAGCGTTTTTAGCATTTTTTTTAGCGCCTGAAAATCTGGGATCCAGGCTCGTGAAACTGCTTTTTAAATGCAGAAACTGTCATGCATCTAGATATACGCCCTGTTATAATGCTGTTCTTCATCACTTGTTCAATTACAACAGCCATGATTGATAGAAAATGTACATAAACGTCTCTTTAAAATTCTGTTTACCTGTCTTATGTTAGCGGTAATAGCGCGATTTGTAATTTAACTTACTTCCTTATAAACATGTATACTTATTTGTATATAAGACTTGATATATAAAGGTCTATTTTACATATAAAGTAGCAATTGCATAAAGAAGTAGTGTTTGGCCTGAAAAGAACAACAACAGCTTAATTTAAAAACTATTTCAGTGCATTTACTGCCTGGCAAAGCTAGATCACAGGTGGTTAGTGAATTGGGTTTTGCACTGAAATACAAAAGTGACACTACTTTTTAGTGAATTCACCCTTTATTATTTCTTGAAACATGACATCTAAACCGAGTGTCCTTGTTTGAGCTATAGTTAGCGTCTCCAACAGCTTGGTAAACAGACGGAACAGCTGATAAAACTCTGTTAAACTCAAATGTCAGCTTGTTTAACCTTAAGATTATACTAACAGATACTCTTCTCAGTTTCCTAAAAAGAATAGTCTCTTAGAGGATTTTTCATGAACTTCCCTGTTCTTATTGGCACTTTTCCTCTCTTAAACAGTTTCTCCTAATGTGAGCATGGAGACAGTCCTGGTCCACGAAGGAGGAGAAGAGTTTCAAGAGGTCATCTGCACAGCAACAGGGGGGAAGCCACAGCCAAATATCACATGGAGACTGCCTGAATTCAAAAACACACCACCTTTACTGAGAACTGACTCCAAACCAGATTCAGTTATCAGTTCTTACCGGTTCCCATCAGATCGTTATGAAGGAGAAAATATCTCTTGTGTTTTTGGCTACATGTTTTTCCCTTTCATAAACACAAGGACAATCACTTTGCCAATTTACTGTGAGTACCAGCACTATTTAAACTGAATAGATACACATATGTAAAATGTATGAAGCACTATCTAATTTATAAATCATTGTTCCCTCTAGATCTTTCCTCACTTCAGCTGAAGGATGTTGATTATGCCATTAACAGTGAGAATCAGACTTCACTGGCATTTGAGGAGGGGGACACGGACGTTACAATCAAGATGCATGTTTTGGGCAATATACCAAGTTTTCAAATGAACTGTTCCAGGTAAGATTAGTTATTAGTGTAAAATGATAATTAAAAAACAGCACTGATGCAACACAGCGATAGTTATAGTCAGTTTCATTCACATTACAGAAATATTGGACTCTAGTACAAGACACTGAGACAAGTTGTGAAATGCTTGCTCTGCACTTTTGTTTCATTTCATCAAGGGAAGGCCAACCACTGCCTGAGGATGTGGATGTGGTTGGCAGCAATATCTTTCTCAGAGGACCTGTAGAGCTGCACCTCGCTGGCCAGTATCTCTGTCAGGCTTCTTACCGTAGACATCAAGTTTCCTTGGGATTCACAATTGAAGTAAATCCAAAAGTTCTATTGCCAGGTACTGTATTTGCTGTCATAATGTTTCATCATCAAACTGTATTTACGTTCTATACTGTTTACATTTTAAAATTGTTTTTGTTTTTAGTGACATTTCCCCCAAATATCAGTGTGAATTTAGTGGAGAATTCAGATTACATTCGCATTGAGTGTTTGGCCTCCAATGCTATTCCCACTGCAAACGTGTCCTGGATCATTTCACAAGAGGTGAATTTTACAATTCAGTCTGAAGACACATCCTATAATGGATCTTATTCTGTCAAAAGTGTGTTGACTGGGCCCAACTGCATGGCACGTGAATATGTAGTTGAGTGTGTAGTCGACCATCCTGCTTTCATGGAAAAAGAGAGGCGGCGGATTGCTCTTCCTGTGTGTGGTAAGACACTGATGGCTACAATCATCATTAACAATGCCTCTTTGTTTTCTAAATTAGTTTTAAATATTGAAACGTAGCAGGGTTGTGCAGCATTCTGAACCTAATTGGGAATGCCTTTTAAATTTAAATTCAATTCCTGAAATTGAATCGATGTAGCAAACTGGATGTTGAATTGTGATTCAGAATTGAATGTAATTGAAATTCAAAGACCGAACTGTAATTTTTAAAAGCAAAGTATACACAAACCACTGAAAACACATTGGCTAATGTTTTTAAAGAAGGTGGATCGATGGATGGACAGAATGATGTATGGATGGATGGATGGATCGATGAATGAATGAATGAATGAATGAATGGATGGATGGACATAACAATGTATAGAGGAACAGTTGGACAGTTGGATGGATGGATGGAATAAATTATGGATGGATGGATGGATGGATGGATGGATGGATGGATGGACCGAATTATGGATGGATGGATGGATGGACAGAATTATGGATGGATGGATGGACAGAATTATGGATGGATGGATGAATAGATGCATAGATGGATGGATGGACAGAACGATGTATGGATGGATGGATGGATGGTTGGATGGACAGAACGATGTATGGATGGATGGATAGATGGATGGATGGATGAACAGAACAATGTATAGATGGATGGATGGACAGAACGATGTATAGATGAATGAATGGATGGATGGATGGATGGATGGATGGACAATGATGTATAGATTGATAGATGGATGGGTGGATTCATGGATGGACAGAATGATGTATAGATGTACAGATGGATGGATTGAACAATGGATAGATGGATGGATGGATGGATGGAACGATAGAAACAATGGATGGATAGATGGATTGATAAATGGATAGATAGACATAGATGGGTGGATAGATTGATAGATAAATGGAAAGAACACTCGACAGATAGACTAAGTTTTATAACAGCTATCTATAAAACATTCTGACATGTAGTTAATCTTATCTTTTCTTTTTTGCAGCACCACCAAATATAACCCTGCAGTCTAGTATCAAATGGGACGGTGGCGTTGCATACACATGGCTGGTGTGTTCAGTGCAGAGCCAGACTCCAGCAGCGCCCATCACCTGGGCCGTAGACTGCCATGGCACTGACAATGGCTCTAGTGATTTCATAATGAGTCAGCCCGACTTTCAGCCGAGTCATATGGTTGCCGCTCAGAGTGTGGCGCGTATCCCTATTTACTCACATGCCGGATGCAGCGTGACCTGTGCGGTTGAGCTTCAGGGGTTAGAGAAACCAGAGAACAAGAGCATTGACCTCCCACTCTTAAGTATGCTTTATTATTATATTAACCCCAAAACCTCACTTGAACCTCAATTAAAAATGTATTCATTTGATTGCATTAGGAAACTAAATGTCAAACCATTCATACATTTTAAATGTGACCCAATTGTCACTGTATGTATGTCACTGTACAGATCTGTATCCTGTGCTACTTATTGCTTGAACTTAAAGAAATATTCTGTGCTCAGTAAAAGTTAAGCTTAATCAACAGCAGTTGTGGCATAAAGTTGATTACCACTAAAATTTATTTGCTTGTCACTCCAAAAATGTGGGTTACAGAGAGGCACTTACTTAAGAATGGAAGTGAATGAGATACTATCTATAAATGTTAAAATACTCATTGTGAACAACATAGACACAAGATGTAAACTGTATGTGTGTTAAAGGGACAGTTCACCCAAAAATTAATATTATCCCATGATATACTTACCCTAAAGCCATTCTAGGTGTATATGACTATCTACTTGCTGACGAACACAGTCGGAGTTATATTAAAAAATATCCTGGCTCTTCCTAGATTTATTATGGTAGTGAATGGAGCTCAAGATTTTGAAGCCCAAAAAAGTGCATGCATCCATAATAAAAGTAATCAATATAGCTCCAAGATGTTAATAAAGGCCTTCTGAAGTGAAGCGATGGGTTTTTGTAAGAAAAATATCTATATTTCAAACTTTATGAACTATAATAACTGGCTCCCAGCAATGGCCGTACATGAGTCTAGTTCCGGTGCAACTAGTTGGATGGATGGATAGATAGATAGATAAACTGAAAAATCAACAGATGCATAGACAGATAGACTAGGTTTTATAGCCAGTGATTATATTTTATAAAGTTTTAAATATGGAAATTTTTCTTACAAAAACCCATTGCTTCGCTTCAGAAGGTCTTTATCAACCCCTTGGAGCCGATTACTTTTATGATGGATGGATGAGCTTTTTTGGGCTTCAAAATCTTGGTCCCCATTCACTACCATTATAAATCTTGGAAGTGCGTCTCATCTCAGACATTCCATGACCAACAAATCCCAATTAAATATGTTCAATGAGTGAAATCAAGCGCTGATGAACACCAACAGACGCTGACTGGGGTAACACACTGATCCAACAAAACCTTACGAATGTGTCTGTTGTCGTTCGTCAGCATCCATGTGAATTGGCCTTAAGATTATATAATGGGAGCACTGGTCAACACACCAAGTAATGAAAACCTCTTTGTTATTAGGTCCTTCTGCAAGCCGCGTGTTTGTGGGTGAAGAGAGATACACTCATGTTTGGTATGCTGTGTGCGAGTACAGCGGCGATGGGGTGAAACCCAACATCTCCTGGGTCCTTCCTGATGAAAACACTGCAATTCAGCCAACTACTGAGTCCAAGTGTGATGGAATTAAAGTAGATGTAAATTCAACTTTTGAATTTGAACTCAGTCAGTATGAGGGGAAGAATTTGACATGTCTGATCCAGAACAAGCTCGGCAGGGATGAGAGACGGACGATGCGTGTTCCAAAATACTGTAAGCTTTCCCAACTTTCCCAACAACAACAACAGCAAAAAATGTATTTTATTTGCTGATTGCCATCTGCTGTTTCTTCCCCTCAGTTATCTCATCTATTGAGGTTGTAAACAAAACCACACTTGATCGTAGAAGTCATGGCCAGGATGAGCATCGATTAGCATTGCAAGAAAACCTCTCTAATCAGAAGATACTTCTCAGAGCCCATGGCAATGCACCATCTTACAAGACAACATGTTACAGGTATGTTGGGTCATGCATGCTTAAATAAGGCACAACATACAAAAGAATTCATAGTTAGAGCCCATTAAAAAACAGTATCACGACCTAAGGTGCAGTTCCATAGCACTCTGTTAAAAACTAAAAGTAGCACATTGATTTTTCTTTCATGTTAGACACCCAGAGGGATAAATAGAAAAGAGTAGGGCTAGTTAGTTTTCACAGTAATGTTTTACTGCATCAGACTGTGAAGTTCTAGAGTATTCATTTTTCTTGACACATCACATAAACAATAACAATAAATGTGGTGCCTTTTCTACTCTTAGCACAGAGCAATGTTCCCTTAAATCTGCCATTGCGCTGTAAATCTGAAAGGGATAGTTCACCAAAAAAATGAATATTCTGCCATTATTTACTGACCCTCATCTCATCCCAAACTTGTATGATTTTCTATGAAACCCAAAAGGTTTCAGCAGAAAGCTCATGCTGCTCTTATACACACAATGAAAGTGAATGGTGACAGATGCTGTCAAGCTGCTTTTGTTATTGTTGACTAAAACCAAAACTATGAACATTGCAAATTGTTTTTGGCTAATTGAAATAAAGCTGAAATATAATAAAATATGAATGTGAATATTATGAATATTAATGAATTATAATAAAAAATTTAATTAAAAATGTTCCCTCTGCAACCAATTGAAAACAGTGAAGTACTAAAATTACTAAAAATAAAACTAAACAAATATTGGTAACACTCTACAGTAAGATTTCATGAACATTAGTTAACATGTTCTAACACGTTGCTATTATTAATGATGTTTCTAGCATGTTTTAACACATCTCTTCCATTTAACACATTGCTAGCATGAATTAACATGTTTTATTAACATGTTTTAACACATTTCTAGCATATAACACATTTCTAACATGAATTAGCATGATTTGGTAACATGTTTTAACACATTTCTAGCATAAATTAGCATGATTTGTTAACATGTTTTAACACATTTCTAGCCTATAACATTTCTAGCATGAAATAGCATGTTTTAACAAATTGCTTTTATGAATTAACATGTTTTGTTAACGTGTTTTAACACATTTCTAGCATGAATTAACATGTTTTGTTAAGATGTTTTAACACATTTCTAGCATATAACACCTTTCTAACATGAATTAGCATGTTTTGGTAACATGTTTTAACACATATCTAGCATAAATTAGCATGTTTTAACACATTGCTGGCATGAATTAATGTGTTTTAGCACACCGTTAGCATGTCCTAAGTTAGTTGCTAGGCTTGTTGGCGATATATACTTGGTGGATGAATCTTAAATACTCTATTAGAGTTATTCTATAAAAGTTTTGATCCCCTCAATGAAATTCTACAAACTTTTTTTGTAGATTTGATCATCCGTTCAGTGAAAATCGTTAGTCGGATCAGTAAGATAAGGTATAGCATACTGAGTCATAACAGTCAGAAGTTTGGTTCTTGTTGCTTGAAAGCCCTAGTAAAATTAGTGTCAGAAGAAGATGATGATTAAATAATAGATCGGTATGTTGCTTTTTAACCAAAACTCTTGACTTGACAATGTTCCACGAACAAAAGAAAATCAGAGGTTTCAAAGCACATGAGGCTGACTAAATGATTACAGAATGATTTTCATTTCTGTATAAACTCTTCCTTTAACCTCCAATATCCATTGTAATTTGTTGTTTTGCATGGGCTAATGTCAGACAATTTAACCAAAACTCTTCTCTATGTTTCACCCATCAGTTTCTTGACTTTTTTTGCACATACACCAGTGTTGCTGCTGTTTCTGAGCCATGCCTCTGAATTGTTCTTATCCCAGGGAGGACGGGTCAGCATCACACACTGTGGGCATGGCATTAATTTTTACAGAACCAGTGTCTGAACTGGATGCAGGACTGTACATATGCCACGTCTCGTACCACCACCACATGGCTAAAGTTTTCATTCGTGTGGAAGTAACTAGCGAAGAGACTCAACACCGTGAGTTTTGCACATATCATCAATCCTACTCCAGATGATCAATATTGGTAGTATATAGATATGAATCAGCTCACAATTGTTTGATTTTCCAGTGATATTCATCACCATCTGCTTCACATCAGCCGCCGCAATCACCATCGTCTTGATCATCGTTTTGTTTGTCCTCTGGTGAGTAGAATCTCAAAAATCTTTTTTGGATATTACCATACAGGTGAGATCCGTGGAGGCAAACAGGAAGCAAGGTAGCTTACCTAGACCGAATAACATGCAGTGTTCATAAACAGGATACATGGTGGCTTGCGCAGGCTGGCAGAAAAAAGCCACATCTACCGCTACTCTGCAATTCATGCGACATAAACAGATTGTTCATGTCTCAGTGGTAGACACTGATGACGTCAATGAAAATTTGTTACACAAACCTTAAAATTAACATGTCTTATTCAATTATTTTTTTTCTAGTAAAAGTGGGAAAAGCCATTCATCACAAAAGGTACTTAAAAGTGTTTGTCAAATTATATATCAATGGCTCATTTAAATCCAAGTTTTTAATTTTTGTTGTTGTTTACAAAAGAAAAACAGGAAAGAGCGTGAGTCTCTGTCAGCTCTAATGCAGGACCCTCGCTGCTCGGAGAGGATGGTGCTTCCAGACGAGGCTCAGCCAAACTATGCTGAACTTGTGCACTATTCTATTGTTCTTGATGTTAAAAGCACTGTGTGACTCACCTGTTGGGTTTAGTGCAGGTAATGTATCAGTTTTTGCACATACTTGTGGAATTCAGGTCAGCTTGAGTGCATGCTTTCAAAAAGGGGGACGTACCTAGAAAAACATTCATTTTCATATAAAATAAAGTAACTGAAAACCGAATTATGGAAATGTCACTAGTGGTCTCAGACTTTTGGAACCAACTGTATATATACACATTGCAATTGGCTTACATCAGTGTTTTTGACATATTTGTTCTTATTCTTCAGTTACAAATATAGCGATTACAGGGCAAAGTCCCAGATTTAAGTAGCTTGGTGATATTTTCAGCATTATGATTTACTGTGAGAATTAAGGAGCATTGTTTTTATAAATATTATGAGCATATTTTTTTTACTATCATTTTAGATTGATATTTTGATCTGATTTGCACAGATCTATACTTTAAATGTCTCGTTGGTGTCTTCTATCTTGTTTCAATTCCAATTGGACTTGTAGCGCACAAACTGACTTAATCTGTAACGCTGTAGCACCCTCTGGTGATCGTGCAGTATATGGATGCGGGGAATATACACATCTGTAAAGTAAAAGAACCTGGTGTAGACTTGGTAGAGCAACTGTCCAGTCCGACATCATACCTTCACAGTCTTTGTCTGGTCTTCCTATTTGTTGTTGATGTTCTGCTGTGGGACGTTTAGGTGAAATAATGCCACTGTGATACTTCTAAAAACAGAATAAAATACTTGACAAATTGAAATACGTATTGAGTCAGTTTTTTCCAGGTAAATGCTTAATCCGATCATGAGCAAATATATAACAAATACAGTTTCACAAAGGACAAAATATCACATTAAACCCTCCCTTTTTTATCAAATGTTCATTCCTGTTACATTGATTTACAAAACTTACAAATACAATGTTAAGAGGAGATTTGACTGGAGTTAAAATGAATTATTGCTGATAAAACTTTCATAAACAGTCCAGCCATATAGAAGCAAAATATTTACTTATATACATTTATCGTTTCTTGTACAAGCAAGGCCTCAGTTGAAGTCCGGCTTTCTTCACATTTTCTGGTGCTTTTCCAGTCTTTATGAATTCAAAAGAGTAGAAGTGGCTGTTTTCTGTGTCCTAAAGAAAAATAAGTAGAAATAAATTACTTACATTTATTATGTAATCAATTAAAGATACATTTTGATTAATAAAATTATGATCTGATGCAATCCGTTATTTTACTGAAAAGCTGAGGAAGTACAGCATGTTATGTTAGTGTGGTTGTTAAAATATTACATTATTGATTTGCATACTTGCAGAACAGCAAAATCCTAGTCTGCAACACTGCACACTTGGCCTGACTTTCCATCCCTAATACAGCATTAGACCTGAAACTAACAATCATTTATGATAACTGAGGAGATTATTCTAATGACTGGATAGATTTTTGACAGCAGTCCTTTAGTGAGTCTGCGGAAAATGTTTGAACGAGTTTTGCACAATCATCTAAAGGTACGTTTACACGACAAAACCCGAAATAAAAACTCAAAATACAAACAACTGAAAAGATGTACTAAAAACTCAGATATCAATGACAACGTTGTCAAAACTGCATTTTATATATGAATATACATTACAGTTCGAAAGTTCAAAATAATGATTTTTTTTATGTTTTTGAAATGCTTTTTAATGCTCACTAAGGCAGCATTTATTTGATCAAAAGTACATTATAAACAGTAACAGTGTGAAATATTATTACAATATAAAAACTTTCTATTTATCATAAAATTTGTATTTTAATATATATGTCATTTATTCCAGTGATCAAAGCTGAATTTTCAGCATCATTACTCCAGTCTTCAGTGTCACATGATCCTTCAGAAATCATTCTAATATAATGATTTGCAAGAAACATTTATGCATTTAACATGAATACAAAGTTAATAAATGACATTTAGTTTACCTTATTGACTATTTTGAAGCCCAGGCTTGACAGTGCACCAACGAACGAACGCACGTTTTCAAATCTACTGGCCACTTCAGCAATTTTAAGAACACCCCTGTGTTGGAGAAGAGGATACATAAGGGCTAATTCTAGACACACAATGCTTTTGGACTTTAAAATAAAAATCGTTAATATCAATAATACAAAACATTTACCCCATCACCAGGACTCGGTTTGCCTCTGCCAAAAACTCTCCTAGATTCGTCCCCATCAGAGAAAGACAGAAAACAGCAATATCTACTGTGGAATCACGAAGTGGCACCTGTGAAAAAGCAATAAACAGTGCTGCCTTTAGTATTCTTGGCTGCTTTACAAATCAAAGCTTCATTACTACAATAACTTACTTTCGCCATGTCACATGCCGTGGCAAGATCACAAACCGGCGCCAAATCAAAAGAGTGTACTTTATTCTTTACACGCCGTGCAATTTTACAGTCTCCACAACCGAAGTCTGCAACAACTAAAGAAGCTGGTCTGAAAAAAGAAAAGAAATTCATTGATATTTAGTGACATCCAAAAGGAAAGATACCTTAAAATGTTATATTTTTATAATCATGGAAGATCTATCCAGGTATGATCACTGCAATTTAGATAAGACAAGTTTGGCCGGATGTTTCAAAACAATTAAACTGTAGTTCAGACAACTGTAGCAGCAATGACAAAAATATCATATAAAGCAAAAAAATAAATAAAGTCCATGCAAAATTCACCTGCTACAAAAATCTTGTGTATATTATTTTCTAATCTTGCCATTTTTTTTTTTTAAATATTGTATGGATAATAATAATACATATTATTGTTATAAGTAATATTATACATCTAATATAATAATTATTATACATACTATATCAGTTACAATGAAAATAATATATGATAATAAAAGATTTTAAAAAATATTATTCTGTTATAATTAAAAGTAATTGCGAGTGTATACGTGCAATATATTAGAACTGTCAAATGATTAATCTTGATTAAGTGTATCTAACATAAGTTTGCATGTGTATATATCATTATATTTATATATTATGTATATATATATATATATATGTATATATATATATACACTATGTAAACAAATGTGTTAGATGCGATTAATAGATTTGACAGCACTTGTATAATGTGTGTATATAGTGCTTTAACTATAAATTTACAATAGTATTGTTTTTAGTACTAAATATAGTATTTACTATATAGTATTAAAGTCATGATGTGTGTGTATATTAATGACTATTAATCACATCTAACATGAGTTTGTTTACATAAAGTATATATATACACACACACACATATATATATATATATATATATATATATATATATATATATAAATATACATATGTAAACAAACTTTTATGTTAGATGTGATTAATAGCGATTAATCACTTTGACAACATATATGTATATGTGTGTCTATATATATATATATATATAAACTATGTAAAGGCAACAAAAGGCAGGTTCTCTCACTTTTTAGAAATATAGGAAATGATTGAATCCACAGGATTTGTGGGCCACTGTTGAACTTGTGTCGTGTAGCCCTTGTGGTAAACCGCGATGGCCTCTGGGTCCTGCTGAAACATGCGTTTGGCCTCACCGCTGGTCGAGGTGTACAGCAGCTCATTGATGTAGCGGAATCGAGCGGATTCTAACTGCTTCTCCATCTTCATCCTCAGCACAGTAGAGGGGTCAGGAGCCATTTGCTCTTCATCACCCTTCAAATTCACTCCTGTATCTTTTGGTTCCTCTGTGGCTTTATTACGGTCATGGGTAAAATGCGACTTTAAAATATGACGCAATTTCTCTGCCTGTAATTGTGACTTTTTCGTCAATTTAGATGGTTTCCCTTCTTTGGCCACTTCATGCGAGATGTTATTGTTGCTGAGAGAGTGGTCTACTTTTCTGGAAGTTTCATCTGTTTTAAAGCCATTTTCAACATTGTCCGAGACGGAGGAAATTCCATTCTTTTCAAGAAAATTTTTCGTTTTTTTGGACTTTTGTTTCTGCACTTTCTTGGATGTTTTGATGTCCTGTGTTTGAACTAAAGGTTGCTTCTTTGCACCGGCATCATCGACACCTGTCGTTTTCGTGAGATATTTGTTCTTGCACCGTCTTTTGTTCTTCATCTTGTTCTTCCACTGTTTTCTGCTTAGCTTCGCCTCTGCTTGACTATCGTTTTCCTCCAAATGAGGTCCGGCTTCTTTGTCATTATTATCTTTTCTGGACTTTTGTGACACTTCAGAACCTAACACAAACACAAATTGATGTGAAAAAGTCAGTAATGTTTAAAAGGGTGGATACATATAATAACAAGTACAAACTCTCACTTGTTCCTTTCACAGTCTTCTTCAGTGGCTTCTTCTTCTTCGTGGGTGTTTCAGGCGAATCCACTTCATCCCGCTGCTTCCCTTCATCATCGGCGTTAGACTTTCTTTTACGCTTTTTGCACCTTTTCTTTTTCGTTGTCTGGACAGCAGCAGAGGTGTCTTTCTCCTCGTCGCTATCCTCAAAAGTTTTCTCAATTTCCCAGTTTGGAACTGACCCCAACGTTTGCAAGGTTCTCAAAAGACTTTTTTTACCCACCTTATCCTGTTGGGATAGAGATTCCAGGTGAAAAATTTAATTCAAGTGACAGAACTCTATTAAATAAGGGGCAAAAACCCAAAATACCTTGGAGGGGGCAGGAGACACTTTAACAGTGTCAAATGATCCATCTGCTGATGGAGAATCAGTCCATTCCTCTTCAGCAAACATGATTGCAAATGCTGTTAATGTTGGATAAACAATGTAAACCGTGATAAGTTAAAACGAATATCAGTTAAATGTACAGTGAACAGTTATGTGACTGCTTATCTGGTCAGATGATAAAATGAATTAAATTTTTTATAACCCAAAACATAAAAAAGTTTTATTCCACAACACATTTCAGATTAATTTACGTTTACGCCGTACTTACATCTTACTCCCTCTCACATGTGCAAAGCACCGACACGTGGTTTTGTGTACATCCGGGTTACAGTGACAACTTCCTTTCTAAACTGGGATGGTGCTGGATGTAAACGCGCTCAATTTTTTACTATTTTAGTACATTGTAAATGATACATGGTCCATAATAATGGCAGTAAGTGAAGCAAATTTGGAAGCTGATTCTAAGTCTAACTAACACGAATGTAATTATCGTGTTTCAACACTTTGGTTTGTAGTGAGGGGACGTCCAACTCGTTGGCGCGAGTCGACTCTCTCGAACGATTCATTTCAATGAACCAGGATTTCAAGAAAATAATAAGTGAATGACACATGGTCCATTATATGGGCAGAGAGTGAACGAATTCCTTAAGTTTAATTAATGATCTGATAAAGTCATTACCGTGTTTTAACACTTAACGAGTCCGAGTGATTTTCCGCGAGTCGGTTCTTTTGAACAGTTCGTTTTAATGAACCAAAATGATAGCACTGATCATTCTGTTCAAATTTATGTCCCCATCATATTTAAGTACATTGTGTGTAGTCTAGAATCTCGATCCTCCAAAAAAAAAAATAGTCTCTATAAAGTTGATAATAGTTCAGCACCGTGTCAAGGATTTTCCTCTAGATGGCACCGTTTGTTTTCATTTTACCCACGCTGAGTAATTCCAACCGTGATTTATGAAACAACGTAAGTTTTTTAGGCTTTGTTTCACAGACAAGGCTTAAACTAAGCCTTAGTTCAGTTAGGGCTTTCAAAAACATTACTGGTGTGCATCTTGAGACAAAACACCATTGTTTTTTCGCTGGTATATTTTAAAATATGTCAATGCAAGTTGCTTTCAAACAGCTCAAACATGCATTTTAGTCTGTGAAAACGGTGGCTAGTGCTATATTTAAGTGTTTAAATGATCGTTTTCTGTAGTAACGCATACACACGACGTTATCATGTGCTTCCTGTTACTTTTCTCAGCGCTGTTCAGACTGACCCAATCATTTGTAGTTACTGGAAGAAGACTTTTACAAATCATTCTCAAACGGACTGTCTTGTAAAATCATTTCGATTATTAAATGTGAACGATAACACGTTTTAGTGCGCAAGAGAATGAACGCGATCCCATAAAGAAAACACGTTTTTTGTCTCATCTAACTTGGTTTGCCGCTTGATGTGTTCACATCCGTTGCAGTAGCTTCAAGCGGAAGTGGTCGAGTTTACTATCAACAATGGCGTCGCAGCAGATGAGTGGAAACAATTCTCAGATGGGCGTTCAGCAACCGGCTGTTTTACAGCAACCGCAAGCTCAACAGCTCAGTCAACAACAAGATTTTGACCCCGTTCACAGATTCAAAATGCTTATTCCACTGCTCAAAGACAGTTTACAGGTTTGTTTAGTGTATTTCATTGAGCATGCGAGCTAAAAGTACTTGTTTGAAACAGAAACCAACTTTCATTTACAATTTTATGTTTTCAGAATGTCATGACCATTGCGTCATTAAATTTTGGGCATAATACTGCTATTGACAACGGCTTAAGAACATCAGAGTAAGATTCCTTTAAAACTTTGTTATCTATCTATCATCTATATCTATCTATCATCTATATCTGTATATCATTCTATCTATCTATCTATCATCTATATCTGTATATCATTCTATCTATCTGTCTATCTATCATCTATATCTATATATCATTCTATCTATCTATGTATCTATCTATCATCTATATCTATCTATCATCTATATCTATCTATCTATCTATCTATCTATCTATCTATCATCTATATCTATCTATCTATCTATCATCTCTATCTATCTATCTATCTATCTATCTATCTATCTATCTATCTGTCATCTATATCTATCTATCATCTATATCTATCTATCTATCATCTATCTATCTATCTATCTATCTATCTATCTATCTATCTGTCATCTATATCTATCTATCTATCTGTCATCTATATCTATCTATCTATCTATATCTGTCATCTATATCTATCTATCTATCTATCTATATCTGTCATCTGTATCTGTCATCTATATCTATCTATCTATCTGTCATCTATATCTATCTATCTATCTGTCATCTATATCTATCTATCTATCTGTCATCTATATCTATCTATCTATCTATCATCTATATCTATCTATCTATCTATCATCTATATCTATCTATCTATCTATCATCTCTATCTATCTATCTATCTATCTATCTGTCATCTATATCTATCTATCATCTATATCTATCTATCTATCATCTATCTATCTATCTATCTATCTATCTATCTATCTATCTATCTATCTATCTATCTATCTATCTATCTATCTATCTGTCATCTATATCTATCTATCTATCTGTCATCTATATCTATCTATCTATCTATATCTGTCATCTATATCTATCTATCTATCTATCTATATCTGTCATCTGTATCTGTCATCTATATCTATCTATCTATCTGTCATCTATATCTATCTATCTATCTGTCATCTATATCTATCTATCTATCTGTCATCTATATCTATCTATCTATCTATCTATCTATATCTGTCATCTATATCTGTCATCTATATCTATCTATCTATCTGTCATCTATATCTATCTATCTATCTATCTATCTGTCATCTATATCTATCTATCTATCTGTCATCTATATCTATCTATCTATCTGTGATCTATATCTTTCTATCTGTCATCTATATCTATCTATCTATCTGTCATCTATATCTATCTATCTATCTATATCTGTCATCTATATCTGTCATCTATATCTATCTATCTATCTATCTATCTATCTATCTATCTATCTATCTATCTATCTATCTATCTATCTATCTATCTATCTATCAAATAGTATTAAATCTTAAATAAATAAAAAATATATATCTAATGTGTATGTATGTGAGTGTGTGTGTGATGGTTGAATTACACAAGATATATAAAAATGTATATTTCACCTCTCTAAATGTAGGCAAGGTAATGATGCAGCAGTTCAGCGGTTTGACAAAAGTTTAGAGGAGTTTTATGCTCTTTGTGATCAACTGGAACTCTGCCTGGTAAGGAACTGTTGTGTTTCTGTTGAATATGTCATTGTTATATTTTATTAAACTGATGGTTTTAATTTAAGTCCTGGCTCAACATCGTAACATGAACTCATTTCTTTTTCTGCAGCGGCTGGCCCACGAGTGCCTCTCACAGAGCATCGACAGCACAAAGCATTCTCCCAATCTCGTACCTACAGCCACCAAGCCAGACACGGTGCAAACAGAGTCTCTGTCTTACTCTCAGTATCTCAGTATGATAAAATCACAGATTTCATGTGCTAAAGACATTCATAATGCTCTCTTAGAGTGTTCAAAAAAGATTGCTGGGAAAGGTCAGGGAGCTTGTAATTAGTAGCAGGCAATTCTATTTAGTTTCCTTTTTTTTGTCTTTGTGTTTTGCATAACTTTGATGCCGAATTAAGAATATATATATTTTTTGGTATTTTTTGTTTATTTACTACTGTGACAAATGCAATTAAAATGATAGTATTTTCAAAAGGTAATATGTGTGTGTTTTAATGTGCTATTCTGGTCTAACAAAACCTCTCCCACATTTAACTGGAATCTTTTCAGTGTTATTTTAGTAGTGTTTTAATACTATTATAGTATTAATATTTTGAATTTCATATTTTGAATTTTGTTTTTTTTATAAATTTTAGTAATGTTTCCAATTTCTTACATCTGTAATGGTGTATATATATATATATATATATATATATATATATATATATATTTTTTTTTTTTTTTTATATTTCTCTTTAGCTTTAATGTTTTGTTTAAATTTTTAAGGAATTTTACTTAAACTTGTTTTGTTATTGACAAGGCAACATCTAACATGTTTTTTTTAAGGGAAAGTGACCCAAAAAAGAAAATTGTCATCATTTACTCGCCCTCGAGTTGTTCCAAACCTTTTGAGTTTCTGTTGAACACAAAAGAAGATATTTTAAAGAATGTTGACAACCAGACAGTTGACTGTATATCCACTGACTTCCATAGTATTTTTTTTCCTACTATGGAAGTCATTGGCAACCGTCAGCTGTCTGGTTGCCAACATTCTTTGAAATATCTTCTGTGTTTAATAAATAATTTCATTTTTATTTCAATGAATGTTTTTTTTTTTTTTTTTTTTTAGCTATAATAACGCTGGCTCTTGTGGATTAGTGTTTTCACTGTACTCCATGCTTGTCTTTGCTTGTCAATAATAAGATATCATTTGCAACCCATTTGGGTAGCACTTTATTTTACATTATTGTACGTGTGCTTCCCTGGTACATATATAGTAATTATGTTATACATGCAGGTAAAAGAGTAGTAACACAAGGTGATACGTATGTACATGGAAACTAATAAACACTGCTGTACTTTCCAGTGGTACATACATGGTAACTACTTTGTATCTATAGACAAGTGTTGGGTAATAACAGGCACTTACTTATGGAGTCCGTATATGGTAACTAACAGACGTTACTGTATTTACTAATGGTATGTACATGATAACTATTGTACTTATGGACAACTGTAGGTAATAACAGGCACTTGTTTATGGTAACCATTAAGACACATTACTGTACTTACAAACAATATTTACACAGTAACTATGAAGTACCTATGTGTACAAGGGTTTGTGTCCACACTTGTCCGAGAGTACAGCATAGTAACCATGTATTTACCATTAGTTAGTACAGTAATGTACTAGTTAGCATAAACAAGTGCCTGTTATAACCTACAGTTTTCTGTAAGTTCTACATCGTTACCGTGAAAATACCATTAGTAAATACAGTAACGTCTGTTAGTTACCATATACGGACTCCATAAGTAAGTGCCCGTTATCACCCAACACTTGTCTATAGATACAAAGTAGTTACCATGTACCATTGGAAAGTACAGCAGTGTTTCTTATTAGTTTCCATGTACATACATGTCAGGTAAGTACCTCTTTTACGTGTATGTATAACATAATTACTATATATGTACCAGGAAAGCACACGTACTGTAAAATCAAATGACTTATTGTACAGAAACAGAGTTGTTGACTGCTTATATTGTTATTGAGGTTTTCCAAATGTAAACGCAACACGACCAGTGAGGTGAACTATAACACCAGAATTCATCGCCCAGGTCAAATTATATGATTTTATTACATTTTTAATACTATTTCGAGTCCCATTGTTCCAGCACAAGAGTTATTTGAGCGGATTATGCTATTCAATAGAGCATTTATTATGAAGAATCTATTCATTATTGATCTGGAGTCTTAAGGGCTCAATTAAATTAAGAAAGCTGTTCAGTAATTTACAGTCTGTCACATATAAGTTAAATATTCAGTGTGTCGGTCTAGTTAACTGAGAGCATTTGTGCCTGCGCATTATACAAACTGGTCATATTGTGATAGCACAATATTATTATAAATCTATTATTTACAATTATCGCTTGCAGTTAGTCAGTTAAGGCCTGCTTTATTAAGTTTGCATAATATTATAAACAATATGTTCCTATTTAATTGTTTTGTGAAAGTAAACTCTTTTCTAATTAACTTTGCATTATATGAACAAAACCTTAAATGTTCCTGTTTAATTGTTTTGTGAAAGTAAACTATTGTTCACAGTTTAATTATTTTCTAATTAACTTTGCATTATATGAACAAAACCTTAAATGTTCCCATTTAATTGTTGCATATAATTATTTACAGTTAAGTGGCATTGCATAATATAAACAAAATTTCCTTGAACGTTCCTATTTAATTGACAAATCGAAGTATATTATTTATTATATTAGTTAATGTAAGTGTACATTAATGTATGAACTGAATAGGTATAATAAGTAATTTAACATTTTGGTTTTAAACGTCTGCTGTGTCAGTTTGTTCCCCTGTAATCACAAGCAGTTCCACATAATTCCTGTAGCGGCGCTAGAAAATCCTCTGACTGATCGTCAAAGCAAAGAGAAGAAGTTGTTCTGGGATCTGATTGGTCGTGCTGTTGCTCAGCGGTATTATGTTTGTTAATGCAACTGTCAAGAAAGTATGATAGTTTGGATTCATTAATAATATTATTTAGTACACTCTCGATGTGAGGAATGAAGAATAAAAAGGTGAAACCCTCAAAGGGTGTAAGCAACAGAAAAAAAGGTAAGTTATTACATTAGTGTGGCGGTTATTTGTCGTTAATCCAACAGTGTTTTAAAGAGATTTCGCGACGACAAAAGCTGTGGCTCAAAACTTAGTAAGCTACCTACATAGACAGCATTTTTAGGGCATTATTGGTCCGTTTTGAAATAGACTGATGCCTATTTGTTGTAGGATCCGTCGTGTGTTGTTTGTTATAAAAACACTAGTCAACTTGAATGGCTTTTCCACTGTATGAGCTTCATATCTTTCTTCTTCTCCACACTCTGCAGTGCTCAGTGATGTGTCTCCATCCACCAGTGTTCCTCCTCTGGTCGAAGGCCAGCTGAGATGTTTCCTGAGAGTGACAGTGAGTAAAGTGCTGTGGACAATCATCAGACCTCCTCCTGTGACTCTGATCAGGCTGAGATGGTGGGGAGAGTCTTCCAATGGCACCTTCTTCAGACCTAGAGATGGACACGCTGAACAGAAAGGGGTTAAATCGACAGCCCGCTTTCCAGTTCGATGTGGACCGAAACAGCTGACGTCATATTTGACAGGTTAGACTCTGTTGCTGCTATACAGGTCCATATATGAAGGTGTATTTGAATGATTGATTGTTGGTGGCCCCCTATCCTAAAGGGATAGTTCACAAAAAAATGAACATCCTCTCATTTACACTTTAATGTAAAGCTGCTTTGCCACAATTTGCATTGTAAAATGAACTATATAAGTAAAGGTGACTTGACTTGACTTATTTACACTCCCTCATGCCATCCCAGGGGGGTATTCCAGAAAGCAGGTTATGTGACATACCCAGGTTTAAGAGTAAGTAAAGTTTTTGAAACTTTCGGTTCCAAAAACAGAGGTAACTTTCAGGGTATGTAAGTAGCCATAGCAACTTACTCTAAACATAACCTGCTCCGGAGCAGGTTATATTTGAGGGTTAGTTTTCTTAAAAGGTATTTAGATGCTTGTTATTTAATTAATATATTTTTATTAAGGTAACTACATTTCTAGATTTGTTACATAGTTACTGTGTTTATATATATATATATATATATATATATATATTTATATTTATATTTATATATATATATATATATATTTATATTTATATTTATATATTATATTATACTATACATATGTACATACATGTATAAAAGTGCTTTATATATAAAGTATAAAGCACTATTATAATGTTAAAACGGTTATTCAATTTATATATAATATAGTATATGTAATTATTTTATTTAATCTTTGCTTTTTTCCTTTTTATAACAGGACGTTTTCTATTCTATAATTTTTTATAATAAAATGCATATGTGATATCTTATTAAATATTTAGCATCAAACAAACAATATCAGTCTTATTCAATAAAGATTACTTATTCAATAAAAAGATTGAAAAAATTATTACACAACCACCAAATAGGTGTTGATGTGCACTAAGTAGGTTATGTAAATGGCCTTTAATCAAAAGAAGGGGGAGGAAGTGGAATGGCGCGCTTTTTCTCGGCGTCTGTTTCCATGATGAATCATCGATTCGTTGCTTGGTTGAGAATGTCTTGTGTGTTAACCGGGAACATACTCTGGGTTGGCTGAACTTACTCTCTGATGCGTTTTTGGAACCAGCATAACTTGAGTAAGCAAGGTTTGGGTTAATCAACCGAGAGTTCAGGGTATATGTGACTATAAGTTAACCTTGCTTTCTGGAATACCCCTCAGGTGAATATAACTTTCTCTCTTCAGAGAAACACATAAGGAAACTAATCAGTCCATATGATGCAAGTGCCGCTCGTTTGACGCTTAAAAAACGATTGTGATAGTAATCCATACGACTCCAGGGAATGAATCGGTGTCTTCTGAAGCAAAACGATAGGTGTGTTAGAAGAAAAAGAAGAAAAACTAAATTTTCGCGATAAGTGATGTGGAAGTACAGAGGGCCGCCACTTCTCGAGTATCACAACATAGTTTTTTTTAAGTGACACCTATTCACTTGCATTATATGGACATTATATCGACGTCACAGTTACATCACTTGCAGCTCCGCACGCATTGTGGTGGCAGAAAAACAGTGGTAACAAGTTCAAGAAAATGGAAAATGGTCAAAATCAGAATGAAAAAAAAACGTAGTCTTCATTTTTATAGAATACCGTCATTGAAGACGCCCTTTGTTTATGTTGTAAGTCATAGACTGAACTGATGAAACCTGCAATGATTAGTCTACTTTTAAAGCATGAATTTGATATAAACCGTAAGTCTACATAATATTCACATATGCAGTTCATAGGGGACATACACGTATAGTGATACAATTTCAGAATGAAATAACATTTAAACCAATAACAGTTTACATAGATAACTTTTAAATATATATAACATTTTTATCTCAAAATTCTGCCTTTTTCCCTGTATTTGTGTGTTTATATCTCCCAGTTCGGACTTTATAACTCGCAATTATGAGAGTCACAATTCTGAGGGGAAAAAAAGTCAGAATTGCGGGATATAAACTTGCAATTCTGAGGAAAAAAAAGACAGAATAACAAGTATATCTCACAGTTTTCCTTCTAAGAATTATGAGATATAAACTTGGATTTGTGAGAAAAAAATGTCAGAACTGTGAGATATAAACTCGAAATTAACCTTTTTTATTCTTTTATTCCGTGGCTTCCACAGACTGAACTATCATTTTCTGCCACATTTACATTTTACATTTAATCATGTGGCAGACACTTTTATCCAAAGCGATACCAAGTAGACTTGGTGTCCACAAAAACATAATTTTTGCAAATTAAATGGTCTGTTGAGATGGATTATTTTTCTTAAGTTCAGTTGTGTTTATTTGAAGAAAGAAAGTCTCAAGAAGGTGAGGAAGTGATGAGAATTTTCATTTTTTTGGGTGTTTAATGTTGGGCAGTTGTGGCCTAATGGTTAAAGAGTCAGACTTGTAACCTGAAGGTCGCAGGTTTGAGTTTCAGGGTCCTCAATATCTCATGTGGTGAATGAACTGAATATAATGTTTGTTTGTTTGCAGATATGGGGTCATTGGTGCTGGATGTGCTAACAAAGGCTGATCATTTGCCTATAGCTCGAGCTCAAATCCCTGGGATTTCCAGGCTGTCTTTGTCTCACTCCATAAATGGATATTTCACACTTGTTTCACCGACATCAGAAAAACTTGGCGAGCTTCAGGTTGGTGACATGCTAAGCTGTAAGATTGAGCTCAGCTGAGTTTGCATTTATTCAGCTGATTAAATTCACAGCACTCTTTAGGTTCTCAGTTTAATTGTGTGTGATTGTTTCACGTGTACTGTAGGTCACACTTGCCCTGGAACCGTTAACAGAAGGATATGACAGCAGTAGTTCAGTACCCACGACTGACATGAGCCTCGATGCACAGGCTCCTGTTGTTGTTGACCAGAACATGCCTGTTCTGCCATCTCTGGATCAGGCTCTCCCGAGTGTGAAGGAGACAGCTGGCAGCAGCTCCGGTCGCATGCCCAGGTTTGTTTTTTATGTTTTGGATGATTTGATTGTTGAATGAACAGTGTGGAACTAGATCACTCAGTTGACATGCTGTTCTACAGCAACAACATTCATCCGTATGTATCATCCTTATCTTGTAATCAGTGTCAGACTTTACTGTGGTCTCTGAACGGACAAGTTCAATGACAAAGTTCAATACAAAATATTTAAAAGATCTTATTAAAAAATTTTTTTTTTAAAGTGAAAAATGTTTAAAGTAATTCTTTGGAAATGGGTTAACCCCTAGTGTTAAATTTATGTCATTATATACTATTTATTAATATTTTAATTTGATTTTATTTGTATATTTTCAGTGCTTTTGTCTCATAAGCTAAATAAATTATATATATCAAAACTTTTGATATATTGCCTTGGCCACTATTTTTTTTTTTTTTTAATTTTTAACAGTTAAAGCTAAATTAAAAAAAAAAAATTAATTTAAAATAAATAAAAAAAAAAAAAATATATATATATATATATATAGTTTATTTTTTTTAAATCTAATATTTATATATTTTTATTTTATTTCAATTAAAAAAATTGAAAAATGTTTTAACAGATTTGGTTGTAGTTAACAATAAAACATTTTTTGCCCCCAATATTCTTGTTTTAGAGGGAAGGATTACATGTATTTTCAAGAAAGTGGTAACGTCATGCCAGCTTCTTCCACTGGAAAACCAAAACCTGCTTCTGCCCAAAAACTCCCAGCAAATAGCCGTACACCTGTTGACCTTTTATCAGGTAAAGCACATTAACTTGATTCTCTGAATATCATCATACATCATACAAAACATCATATTGACATTAATGTTGAACACTGCAAAAGTTTGGCTGAAATACTTTGTTAAATAAATAAATTTTTAAGCATTGGTCAAATTAAAAAATACTAATACTAAATTAATATTGCCAAATTCTGCAAGTTCTTCTTTTAAATTTATTCAAAAATAATTTACATGCTTCTTTTTTTTAATAGTGCTCAGTTTTCATGTTGTCAATACAGATCTATGCCAATGACAATTTTTTCTCTCATATGACTAATTAGTCAATTTATTATCATGCATAAATTATGTATTTATTTTTCTTTAAGTAGTTTATCTATTTGCGATATATTTTACTTTTATTTTTTGTATTTTTCAGTTCTTCTGGAGCGTGGTAGCAAACTCAGAAATGCCATGGTGGTTTCAGCCTTAAAATCTGATGTGGAGTCAGATGTTCCTCTGAACGTCGTTCCCCTGACCTTCTTCAAAGACAACACTGACGCTTTGTATGAATGCTTTTGTTTCATTTACACGAGGAGTCAAAATAGATTGCGAAATAATTGGTAAATAAATGGTAATGATTAATACTGTTAAACATCATCTTCCTAAAGGCCAGAAAGGCCCTCGTCAGGACAGTTTCTGGAGAATATCCTTCAATCGGAACTCCAGCATCCTGCTCAGGACCTTGAAGAACCAAGTCAGAATAGAGTCAACACAGAGGACATGGCAGTGGATCTGCTGCTGGGAAGGTAGTTAAGGCTACTGTTACTTTTACATTAAAGGGAAATTTCACCCCAAAATGAAAATTATCCCATGATTTACTCACCCTCAAGGCATCCTAGGTGTATATGACCATCTTCTTTCAGACGAACACAGTCGGATATATATTTAAATATATCTTTGCTCTTCCCAGCTTTATAAAGGTAGTGAATGGCATGGTGGATGAAACGCATCCATCCATCATAAAAGTAATCCATATGGCTCCAGGAGGTTAATAAAGGCCTTCTGAAGGGAAGCGGTGGGTTTTTGCACGAAAAATATCCATATTTAAAACGCAATCTATCATAACTGCCCCTCTGGTAACAGCCGTACACGAGTCTAGTTTCGGCGGAAGAGTGACCTCTGACCCGACACACGACGTATTGACGAACATGGAAGTGCAGAGGATAGAGCAAAACAAAACGTAGGTCATGATTTAGAAGACTAAAATGAGAATTTTAAAGAGAAATGTCAGAGGATTTTGATGTAACAGAAGAGGAGCTTTAGTTTGTTGCTAGCCTTATTTGTTTGAACCGCGAGAGCTTACTCTACTCCTACACCATACATCAGAGGTCAGTCTTTCACCAGAACTCGACTTGTGTACGGCTGTTACTGGCCGTCAGTGATTATTTAAGCCAGTTTTAATATAACTCCGATTGTGTTTGTCTGAAAGATGTATACACCTAGGATGGCTTGAGGGTGAGAATATCATGGGATGATTTTCAGTTTTTGGTGAACTATACCTTTAAGTGAAGAAAATGTAACTTTGCTCACAACTTTTAGATTGAGTTTAATGCTTTTGTCTGTGTTTGCAAAATATACGATTCAATATTTGTAATGGCTCTGTTCCTCAGTGTTAATGGATCTGTGCTGCAGTTCTGGGATGGCGAGGGTTCTCTCCCAGATTCTCTGTCTGATCACAGTAGTGTGCTCATGGACAGTGAGCTCAACGACCCTCAATATGATCAGAGTCTTCTGGAGAACCTCTTCTACAAACCTCCTGTAAGTCATGCAATGTAAAACAGTACACTATTATATGTAGTTTCCTTAAAGTGCCCCTATTTATTTTCTGGATATTACCATTCATGTAGTGTGTAATATAGCTGTTTGTGAATATACAGTAAAAGTTCTGCAAAGATCAAAGTGCTCGATAAATGGAGTTATTGTCTCCCCCCCCCCCCCCCCAAAAAAAGAAGCAATTCTGAAATGCCTGAAATGAGTACTCAGTAATTCCAGTCTTACTTCCTGCTCGAACTTGATTGTAACAAATTTGCTGAATGCACGCATACTGTCTTCATTGGCTGCCTGTCAACAACGTCTACTTCGATCCGCCCTCAAACACTGTAGTTGTAGCTGAGGCCTGGAAGAGTTTAGATTGTGTTGTCAACATATCAAGATGACATTGTTTTCTGTGCTGTGAAAGCAATTCCACTTTGCAAGCACTTCTAAGTGATGAGGACTCGAATTTATACAGTAAAACCAACTGCATCGTTACTGTTCGCATCACTGTGTATACAGTGCTTAAAGAAGAGCTGAAATCCAGATATGGTTATGGGTGTTTGGTTTCTGACACGCGCTGTAAGCAGTAGACCAACAGAGAAGTGTAGACTCTCTGAGGAGAGGTTTAGAGAGACTGAATCCTTTATCAGACAGTTTTTTTGACACTGTGAGAAAAGAGGTGATGCTGCAATGTATATTATAAGAAAATAAGTCTTTTTTTTTTTTTTTTTTTACCTTGAATGCATGTAAACCTTTTGTAGCAGACATCCGAAACTAAATTTGGAGCCTTTAAAAATAGAATAATTGGGACATTTTAAAATTAAAACTTTGTATTTATTTATTTTTTTCCTTTTTAAGATATCAAATGAATGTTTGGAAGAGGGCCATCTGAAGAAAGGCCCAACAGGGAAGCCAGAACACACAAGCTCAGCTAAAAATACCCGGTCAGTTGCACTAACACACAGTACTCAAAGCTCAATATCCTGAAGTTAAAAGAAAACTACATGAAAAGTATAATAATTAATACGTGTGAATGTTTCACATTTGTGTAAAGGTACAGAATATAATACATTTTAAAATAATTTGTTCATATCTGCTGTTGTGTAAATTGCCTATTTTTTTGAAGGCTTGATTCTGATGATGTGCAGCATTCAGAAGCAGGAGATGAACTCGCTGGACTTAGCGTGGATAAAATATCTTTGCTTGGAGATATTCGTTTTGCCAGAGTTACCGTCAGTGAGTTAAAAGTGCCTACTGACAGTACTTCAAGAAGTCTCTCTAGAAAAGGAAGGCCACCTCGCCCCCTCACCACAAAGAAATGGTACTACATTTAGGATATTTAATATCAAATAATTTATATATATATAGATGGTTATGGCTAGAAATTTTAGTTTCAGTGTTTTAAAACTAATCTGACTTGTAATTGTCCTTTTTATATAGTTTTTATATTGTAGAGTACCTCTTTCCACTGGTCTCTGCTGGGTATGAGGATGTTCAACAACTACCTTCAGAGATTACAAAAGTTGTCTCAAGTAAAGTAATAGAGGGCGGTGAGTACATTTGTTTTAGGGAACTTTAAAGGGATAGTTCACCAAAAAATGAAAATTATCCCTTGATTTACTCACCCTCAAGCCATCCTATGACTATCTTCTTTCAGACGAACACAATCAGAGTTATATTAAAAAATATCCTGGCTCCTCAAAGCTTTATAATGGTAGCGAATGGGGCTTGAGATTTTGAAGCCCTAAAAAGTGCATCTATCCATCATAAAAGTAATCCATACAGTTCCAGGGGGTTAATACAGGCCTTCTGAAGCGAATCGATGAGTTTTTGTCAGAAAAATATCCATATTTAAAACTTTATAAACTATAATAATTGGCTTCCTTGACAAACTCAGGCTCCTCTTTTCTTATATCAACATCCTCAGACTTTTCTCTTTAAATTCTCATTTTAGATTCTCTGGTTGTGTTTTTCTGAAAGAAGATAGTCTTATACACCTAGGATGGCTTGAGGGCGAGTAAATCATGGGATAATTTTCATTTTTCGGTGAACTTTCACAAAAGAGAGTTTAACCAAGAATTAGTGTAACAAACTGGTGATTCGTTTTTGTTTCAGTGGTGACATTTCAGCACCAAAGCTTGTTTCCAGTGAGGTTCAGTAGGTCGTCTATAAAACAGTGGTGGGAGATGAAAGTCACATTCAAGATCTACTCCAGAAATAGCCTTCAAAAGACAGTAAGTGCAGTGTTTGCCAAACACAAAGTATACACACCTCAAACAAACTTTAAAAACAGGCTCTTACATTATTTTATTTGTCTTATTTGTTGTTTAGCCTGTTCTCATTGGGTCAGCAATGTTTCCTCTGAGTTCAATGATACAGAGTGAATCGCTGAGCATTTCTGCTGCCCTGCCTGTTCAAAGACTGGATGGAAACACTGTTAAACAGGCAGTTGGTCCTCTGAAGGTAATCATTCACTCATAAGAACCAAATCTAGGAGATTTTATTGAAACCACCCATTCGTTCCCCACATGTTTGTTCTGTACTTCAGCATGTTCTTTGTTTGTAAAGGTTTCATTTGAATTGACGGCAGACAAGCGTGATTTCTCTACCAAAAAGAGACCTACAAATCACATGCTGAGTCCACAAAGACCTCTCTCTTATTGTCTGACTGAAGAGCATGGTGCGAGCGACCACAGGAGAGACCCGTCTACTAGTGCAGGTGTTCAAGTCCACAGTATCCTGATACCTCCAACCAGATCTCGATCCACATCACCACACGTCAGATACCAGAGCTCTCTTCATGAGCCTCTGCGGCAGGAAGTGGAAGACACTGAGATTTTGCTGCATATGTTGCTCATGGTGCCTGATGGGAAAGATTTTAACTGCGCACCCATGAAGCCCAATATCTACTTAAACTGTAAGCTCCTCGAATCTGATGAAACTGCTCGATCGACAGTGAGCTGGGGCCATAAACATCCAACTTTCAGCTTTATTCAGGTTTGTGCATAATGGAGAATTGAGGAAATATTAGTTAGTGGTGGAAATCATCAGGAGTCATCCCATAATACAATATTATCTAGAAAATGTGAAAATCCAGTGTATGTTACTTGCTTTTAACCTAATTTTTACATGATATAGGTGGCTCCAGTCACACTGACCAGCAGACTATTGGAGAGAATGAAGAATAACATGATGGTCATTGAAGTTTGGTTGAGGTCCAGCAGCTCAGATCATGATAAACTCCTTGGTTTAGTAAAACTACCTCTCCACCAGTTCTACATGTCCTTCAGGTAGGTCTATTATATTATATTATATTATATGACAGTAGTTACTATATATGCAGTATATTAATTATAATGTTTTAATTATCATTGTATACTGTTAACATTTCTTATTACAATAAATATTTAATCAAATATCATGTTATATGTAATAAAATATTTATTATATAATAATATATAATATAAACATATTAATATTAACATTTTATTATATTAGTTTTATCATATAATGAATCACTTTGTCAAACATAGCAGTGTTAACTTTAATAAAGCTAAATCTATTAAATCATTTTCTTTAATTGAAATAAAATAAAATATAAATATTAGGTTAAAAAAAATTAGAAACATTGCCTTGACAACTAACTGAAATAAAATACATTGAAGTTGAACTACTAAAATTACTTATTAAATAGAAAAAGAAAATAATAATAATTACAAATGCACATAGCAAAATGACTAAAAATTAAAATGAAAAGTGAAAATATAAAAATAAAAGCTAATTCAAAATATCATAAATAATAGTAAAATTACACTGGAACAATAATTTGTCTTTTTATTTTGTCTTTAGAGACCCGAAGATCTCTGAGCTGCTCTTGCAGTCTCAGTATCCAGTGGTTGGAGTGGACAGTTATATGCCCGTGGTTGATGTATTCACCGGCAGCACTCGTGGAAACCTTAGGGTGTGTCTAGCAATGGGTCTAGCACAGCAGATCACGGCACTGCAGCGAATGAGGGACGACGAGCTGGCCCACGTGTCACCACTGCCCCGACCTGCGCACATGTTAGACCACCGGCCACATGTAGAAACCAAGGCTAGTTCATTTTAAAACTCCTGAAAGCAATACTGATGCTTAAAACTGAGGCCTAAATTGTTTGTTCTTTTAGGCCAGTACCATTGCAGATGTTCTGCGTGAGCATGTCTTCATGATTCGAGTAGAGAGAGTGAAGGGTCTAACGCCTCTGCAGTCCACAGTGTGGGGAGAGGCTGACTGTTACATCCAGTACTCCTTTCCTGCACAAAATGAGTCGAGAGAGGACATGGACCCACATGTTGTTGAGAGCAGTAAGCCGTTTTCTTGCTGACTGTACCAGAAAGCATTTTCTGTTTAGCTCAACCAACTTTCTTTTCCACAGATGTGGACCTCAAGGCATACCGCACTGAGACCACTCTCTGTGTGCCTGACCCTGTTTTTGGACATAATGAGACTCATGTCCTACTGGCTCCTCCTGACTTCCCAGTGCAAAGAATACTGCTAAGCTCACTGGCCAATCAGGGAGTGAGGAACGGGGGAGGAGTGCAGTTTGAGGTTTGGTGCAGGTACAGTAAATGTAGAAATTGTAGTTTAGTCCTCAGTTTTAATTTCTTGGAAACTTTTCTTTACTTTTTTACATTTACATGTGTATCTTTTATTTGGCAATATTTTTATTTAATTTTATTAATTTATTTTTTGCATTTTAGCATTTTGAAACATGCCTCTTATTTGGCAACATTTTAATTTATTTATTTATTTGCTTTTAGATTTTAGCATTTATAAATGTGTATCTTTTATTTGGCAATATTTATATTTAATTTTATTAGTATATTTTTTTACATTTTAGCATTTAAAACCATGTGTATCAATTATTTGCAATATTTGAATTTAAATTTATTACTTTATTTTTTGCATTTTAGCATTTGAAATGTCTCTTATTTGGCAATATTTTAATTTATTTATTTGCTTTTACATTTCAGCATTTAAAAATTTGTATCTGTTATTTGACAATATTTTTTAATTGTATTGATTTTTTTTTTTGTAGCGTACATGTTAAAAATATGTATTTGGCAATTATTTGCTTGTTTATGTGAAAAATATGACCTATTTACAGGCCTATTGAAAAACATTTTTCAGGTATTATTATCCAAATGTTAGAGATCAGCTAGTAGCCAGAGGACTGCTTCCCATGTCCAAACTGTGCGCCATGGTAACCATGCAGAAACAAGGTCAAACCGACACACAACTTTTCTCCCTCCCTCTGTTACCAAGAACTGATCGACCTGTTGACACACAGCCTCAGTCCCCTGGTATTTGTATACCAAATTCTTTTAAAACCGCCTACAGATAACAATATAAAATAAATTTAAAGCAAATGTAAATTTAAATTGCAAATTGTCTGTACTTGCCTGTAGGGCTGCTTGAAGTAAGCATTCAGTACAAGTCTCGACCAATGAGGAGTGTCGGAGTGAAGAGTGGGGTCCTGCCCTCCCGCAGAGTGACACTGGTGGTGCAGGTGCACAGAGCAGCCGGACTGCAAGCTGCAGCCAAGTGAGTCAGTCTACCGCAAATTGCCCTTTAAGTTTTTAACAATTATCCCCAATGCTTTCCACATAGCAAATCAAATTTTCCTTGATCTTTTGACATATAAGAGGTCATTGCACCATTAAAACATCCTGTAAGTGTCATAGCTGAAAACGTCCCCCTCATTATAAACAAAGCATTCATTTAAAGGGTTAGTTCACCCAAAAATGTAAATTCTGTCATTTATTACTCACCCTCATGTCGTTCTACACCTGGAAGTCCTTCGTTCATCTTCAGAACACAAATTAAGATATTTTTGATGAAATCTGATGGCTCAGTGAGGCCTCTATTGCCAACAAGACAATTAACACTTTCAGATGCCCAGAAAGATACTAAAACATATTCAAAACAGTTCAACAGTGGTTCAACCTTGATTTTATAAAGTGAAGACAATATTTTTCATGCGGCAAAAAATCAAAATAACGACTTTTCAACAATATCTAGTAATGGCCGATTTCAAAACACTGCTCCGAATCTTTTGTTTTCAGTCAGTGGTTCGGAGCGCCAAAGTCACGTGATTTCATAAGTTATTCGAAATTTCAGGAGTTCACGTGACTTTGGTAGTTGGATAAACGATCCAAACCACTGATTCGAAGCAGTGTTTTGAAATCGCCCATCATTAGAAATTGTTGAAAAGTTGTTATTTTGTTTTTTTTGGCTCACAAAAAGTATTCTTGTTGGTTTATAACATTAAGGCTGAACCACTGTACTCAGATGAACTGTAGGAGCCTTCCCTTAAAAAGGGATCATTTCAGAATGTGCAAAAAACTTTATTTACATTATATGTGAACCTCAAGGAACATATTAAAATATTTAATATTTCCTCTTATCCATGACCTCTTATCCATTTTTTTATTGTATTTTTGTTATTGAGCATCTTTCTGTTGTTTCTCAGCGTTCTTGCCGATATAGACAGCTCACTGCAGTATTACTCTGAAGTGGGGCTCAACTCCTTCATCACCATGCAGTTGTCCTTCCTGCCGGACAGTGAGGTTCGAAGCACACGTGTGGCAGCCAGAAGTTTCTGCCCAGAGTTTGAACATCACGCAGAGTTCTGCTGTAACCTGCTGGTGCAGAGAGACAGCGGAGAGAGCGTCAGTCTTGCTGAACTCCTGCAGGAGGCAGTGGCCGTCTTCACCATTTACAACAGAGACACACGCAAACGTGAGTTACTCGACTTGGAAAGGTAGACCGATATGTGGAGATGTCATTTTGTCATGACACACTTCTGTCAAGGATGTTTTGATACCTTTAGGTTACAAATGACTCCACAAAACATGACATGCAGCCATTCATTATATAATCCCATCATGCAAAAGATCCAAGGATGTGTGTGGGGGTGTAGTTCTGTGTTGTAAGGAATAAAAAACGGGAAGGTTAAGTTTTGTATGCCGGTTCAACATGTCACTGTATATTACATTAGTGCTTCAGATGATTTTAATTTTTCAGATGATATTTTATTTTTTAGAATTCTGTTTACTTATTCATATTTTCACAAGCATTTTTTAATGTAAATCAAAGTAAAAAAAAATTTTTGTACTTTTTTTCTTAACACTTACCGTTTAGTATCATTTTTAACATTTACTTTTTAATTACTAGTATGATCACTGCATTTCAGTGTTGTAACTACTATGTATTGTAAGTTTCTTTAATCTCATTGTAGTGGTCGATACAACAAGATCGAAGGATGCTGTCTTGGGCACTGTGAAAATTAAGCTTGCAGATCTGATTCATAAAAGAAGTGGTATGAAACTATTGAATATTAATAGAATGTTTATATATAATGTCATTGAATTATTTGCATTTTAGCATTTAGAAATGTAACTTTTATTTGGCGATATTTCTATTATTTATTTGCGGTATGAAAGACTTGAATATTAAATAATAGGATTTAAATGTTTTAGATTGTATTCTTAGTTATTTTCTTTTAACATTTTAGTAAAATTATGGTCACATTTTTATTATTTAATTGTATTTATGAATCTTATGATATGAAGGTTTTGAATATTAATAGGATTTTTTTTTTTTTTTTTCAGGTATATCTGGCTGGTATAGTCTCTCTCTACCTCAGAGCACAACATCACCTCATAGTCTGACATCAGCAGGAGGACTTGAAATCTCCATCAGTTTTTCCCATCATGCAGATAGAGAGAGAGTCATCAGTTCGGCACGTGGACTCGGATGGGACGTGGGGCAAGACAGTGAAGATGAGGCCGATATAGTGGACGAAGATACTTTGGAAGAAAGCACAAAGTCTCTGGCATTATCACTTTCCATGCCTAGAGTGTGGCTGCCCATCCATTCCCTGCTGCTGCCTGGACACGAAGACTTACAGCGTTCCACCTACTGCTACTACAGATACAAACTGTACGACCAGCAGACCTTCTGCTCAGAACTTAGACATCCTGTTCCAGAAGAGAGCGAGGGAGAAGAGGGTTTAGCCACAGTGGCATTTCAGGGGAGCAGAAGCGTGATGTTGAGGAGGACTCAACCCCTGCGCTGGTACCTGAGGGAGGAGAGGCTAGAGGTGCAGTTGTGGGTGTCCTTTGGGAAGGAGAAGAGAGTCCGACCTCATAACGCTGACCGTCTGGTGGGCTCTGCCTTTGTGGATCTCTCTGCTCTTACTGGAACCTTGAAGCACCATCAAACAATCAGCGGTAGAGTTAATTCATCTTTTTGTTGTTTACATGTAAAGAGGCTAAATTTTGTTTTTCCCCTAGTTCACAATAATATTAGTCAGAAACAACTGTAATTTAGTTTTACATGACCATTTCTTTTTCTTTTTATTTTAAGCAATCAAGACTCATTCTTTAGAGGGGGCTATTGAATTGGATATTATAGATAAACTGTTATTTAATTCATTTGATATTATTGATAAACTATTATTTAATGAATTAGATGCTTTATAATATATTACTATGCTGGCATAATATATAATCATTCTAAAAATCTCTACAGCAACAGTGTTACCACATGATGATTTCCCCTTTATTTAACGGAAAATTGCAAGACAAAAAAGGATTAAAAATACACTATTTATTTTATTTTTAAAATAAAAAATTTGGGACGGTAAGATTTGTTTTTGAAAAAAGTATTTTATAGAAATACAGTAAAAATGGCAATATTGTGAATTATCACCATCAAATAAAATAATTAATTTCTCTTTTAATATACATTTTTTCCACAAATGTTTGTAAATACAGACTGCATGGCAAGGTGCTTGATTTTATACACCTGTGGCAATGGGTCTGATATAAACATCAATTCATTAATTAGGAGGTGTGTCTCAATGCATTTGTCCATATAGTGTTTTATCATTCAACCCCTTTACCAAAGATAATTCTTTCTTACAATAAGAATCAGTTGGTAACTGGGTTGAAAAAAACTTTCAAACTGCATATAAAATAAAACAGAAAATGTGATGTAAATTAAAATAGCATTTAAATTATTTTCATATTTTTTTCTGAAGGTTAAGTACTTCCTTTTTCTGACACTTTGAAATTTGATTTATTTTTAAAGAGTTTCAATCCCTATTTTTGTATGCCAGAAGTGCTAGAAAAATCCTTTTTTCTTAGTGATGTCCTTTGCTCATATAATATTTTTGTAACATCCCATCTTTATTTCTTCTCCTCTGGCTAATGTTTCTCTCTCATTTTAGGTGTGTATCCCCTGTTCAAGCGCTCTGCTGTAAACCTGAGTGGTGCTGCCGTCAGAGTCCATATCACTGTGACAACAGACTCCGTGCCATATGAGCTTCAAGCCATTGAGGAGCTCAACAGTTCAGAAGAAGAGGAAGGGGAAAAAAGCCTTCCCAACACACAATCTCAATCCCCCAGCAAACAGCTTATCAAACCAATCCTGAGCTCTGATTCTCCACCATCTAAAGAACTCAACACTGACGACACCTTCGCAGCCAATGTTACTGTGGACAGAGCCATGCATTTGAGTCTGAAGGGTACATTAACCACATTGATGTTGTTGTTTTTTTGTTTTTTTTTTGCTTCATTCTCATTTGTAAGTAACATGACTTTATAACATTTTAATGCTGTTGTCATCCTCAGGTTGTCCTCTTGCTGAGCGTGGTGGAGGGTTGCCTAGTTGTTGTGTTTCTTATGCAACCACCGATCCCCCGGGCACAGTGACCACAGCCTTGATCAAAGACAGTGACTGCCCTGTGTGGGACCACCAGCAAGAATGCCGGTAAACCCATTTGACATGCAAGTCTCCCCATGCAATTCTCATGGATCCTTTCCACAAACTGTGATAATGCATTTCCACAGTTATTAACACTGTGAATCTAGAAAAGTTTTTATATATACTTATTTTCATTTTTAAAAAATGGTTGATTAGTTCAACCAAAAATGAAAATTCTGTCATCATTTACTCACCGTTATGTTGTTCCAAATCCGTAAGACTTTTGTTCATTTTCGGAACAGAAATGAAGATCTTTTTAATGAAATTTGACAGATTTCTATCCCTTAATAGACCGCTACTCAACTGACAGCTTGACACTTCAAAAAGTCTTTTCTGAAGAGACTCAGTTGCTTTATATGATGAACAGACTGAATTTAGGCTTTTATTTACATATAAATATTCATAAAAAGAACCTCAACAGAAACACATTTACGCTCGAGAACAAACATCTTCCAGAAGCTCAAATGAGCTGCGTAACACGAGAATGAACCTTATTGGTTCTCGCACGTCAAACAAACAAGCTTGAGCTTCTGTTTACCATAAATAATGTATGAGTTGATGAATGTTCATATGTGAATAAAAGACTAAAATGATCGAGTCTCTTCAGAAAATTTGGACTAAACCGCTCATTTCATATGGATTAGTTTTACGATCACTTTATGAACTTTTTGAAGCGTCTATAGAGGGACAGAAAGCTCTCAGATTAAATTAAAAAGATTGTAATTTTTGTTTCGAAGATGAATGAAAATCTTATGGGTTTGGAAGGACATAAGGTGAGTAAATGATGACAGAATTTTTGGCTGAACTAACCCTTTAAACGCCTGGCTGTTTCTTGTTTTCAGACTGTCGAAGGAGCTACTTTTGGATCCCCAGCAGTCCTTGGTTTTTAAAGTTTGGCATAAAGGAGGTAATTACACATAGCAATTATTCACAACACCCTAGCGTTGCCGGCAAGTTTAACAACGGCAGGCACCACTCATATTTTCTTCAGAAAATGTAAATGGTTTTACAACGCATTTTCTTTTGCAGAGGTTGAGCGGGTGATTGGATTCGTGTCTGTAGACCTGTCACCACTTTTGTCAGGATTTCAGTCAGTTTGTGGCTGGTATAATATCACTGATTTCAGCGGGCAGTGTCAGGGACAGCTAAAGGTGTCTGTGTCTCCTCTGAGGGCAGTACATGACCTCCGGGCACAGAGACAGACGGCCCATGAGACTGTTGCTTCAGACTCGAGTGTAAGCCATTAATGTATTTTGTTTTCTTGCTGATTTGCTGCTCAAGAAACATTGTTGTCACACATGGTGATGATTGTCTTTTGCAGACTCTCTTTAGTGCACTTCCACTCTGCTATCAAACAACAGCTACGTACAGCAGCTTCCCCAGCCACATTAGTCGATTCTCAGAGCAGAGGATCAAAACACCTCCTGATCAGTTTGAAAGACTGCTCTCTGACAGGTATTTATTTAGGGAAAATGATATAGATTCTGCCTTATCAGATTTACTATGTGAAATTATACCTATGGGTATGTTTTGTCAGTTCCAGTGTGACAGATCGCCACGATGAGCACATGGACAACATAAGAATGTTCCATCAGACTTTGCATGAGGGTGAGAAAGCATCTCGCTCCTCTTTGGCTGGAGATTCCCACCCATCCAGTTCAACACTCTTCTCTGCCCTCAGGTAGCCACACTGTCCTCCGCTTCCTGGCTGAAAGGTTAAGATGTCAGAGACAATCAGAAATGTTCAACACATGTATGCCAAATAAAAGTTATGGAACTGGCATTTAATGTCAGCGAAACCATATCATAAGTATTAGTAAAGGCATGTACAGTGTTGCAAATCATTTCTATTTTAAAAATGCTGTTCTTTTGAACTTTCTATTCATAAAATAATTCTGAAAACAGTTTTCATCAAAAATAATAAGCAGTTTTTAACATTGATAATAATAAGAAATCTTTCCACATCAGCATATTAGAATGATTTCTGAAGGACCATGTGACACTGAAGACTGAAGTAATGATGCTGAAATTTCAGCTTTGCATCACAGGAATAACAGGATTACAATGTTTTCAGGAAAAACCTCAGCGAGCTGGATGATATTCAAAGATATTTCAGCCGGAAGTTGTCCACTCCAACTTTCCCAAAGCTCAGTGAGCTGAGAGGAACCTCCAGGCAAGAAGAGCACAGGGACACAGAGACGGACACGACACAACTCCTACTGAAGTCCAGTCAGCTGGTAGGAGAGGTCAATAACATCATAAAAGGCGAGTTGTTATTATCAGTTTGTGTGACTTCCTGTTTAAGTTAAAGGGTTAATTCACTCGCCCTCATATCATTCCAAAGCCGTAAGACCTTCGCTCATCTTCGGAACACAAATAAATATGTTTTTGATGAAATCTGAGAGCTTTCTGACCTCCGATAGATTGCAATGTTTTTACCACTCTCAAGGCCCAGAAAGGTATTAAAGACATTGTTAAAGTAGTCCATGTGACTACAGTGGTAGTGTAAAAACAAAATAAAAATAATGACTTCACGTCAACGGTGTAGGAGAATGACTTGGAAGAGAAGAAATTGTTGACTAGTGAACACAGTTCAGCGCTTCCAGGTTCTACGTCAGATGCCGGCTCATTATTGGCACATGAACAGCGTCGGTCAATACTGAGCCTGCGTTTGGGGGTACAACTCAGCTGTGCTGTGTTTACTACATGATCAGCATAGGAGATTGATGAATAAAGTTGTTTTAGTTTGGGGTTTTTTTTGCGCACAAAAAGTATTCTCGTCGGTTTGTAACATTAAGCTACACTGTAGTTAAGTCGACTATTTTAATGATGTCTTTAATACCTTTCTGGGCCTTGAAAGTGGTAAAAACATTGAAATCTATCGGAGGCCAGATAGCTCACGGATTTCAGCAAAAATATCTTACTTTGTGTTCCGAAGATGAACTAAGGTCTTACAGGTTTGGAATGACATGAGGGTGAGTAATTAATGACAGAATTTTCATTTTTGGGTGAACTAACCATTTGAGGACATTTTTTAATTCTGTATTTATTTTAAATCAGGCTTAAGTGAACACCAGACGGAAGAAGCACCAACTAGCCATAAAAGGTGCACCACTCCTGATGCGGTTGATAAGCATTTAACATCTAGGGGTGGTCAGCTGATATTATCGGACTCTGACAGCTGTGAGATGGAGCCATGCTTTCATAAAGACTCAAACATTCTGTTGGAGGATGAAGATAAAGTCTCGCCCATCGGGTTTCTTACTCCTACAGACATCAGACAGTCACCGGCTGCACATGAAGATGAAAAGCTCCATCACAGCTCCAGCGATCACTCATCTGATGAAGATGAGTGTAAAGAAGAGGATAAAGACGAGGATGAGCATGAAGACTTTGAAGAAACTTTAATACAGCCCCGAGCACTTAATGAGGTCACTTCAGTCACAGACAGAACCAGTCCCTGGACCAGCCTACTGTCTGACCCAGATATGGGATCTCTGGAGAGTCTGGAGTTACTGCATGACGACACCATCCACACTCGAGGAGAGGAAAGAAACGGCAGAGAACTTGTTCCAGCCATTAACCCGCAGTCATTGACTGCAGAATCACAAGATATTGATTCTGATTCAGATATCTGTGAAGGATCTGAAACTGATCTGGATACATTTAGGAGTGAAAGCGCAATTGCCACAGATTATCGGCAACAGCAGCCCTCTCTAGATGGTCTGGACGGAGATGGAGCTCTTTCTAGCATTAGTGAGGTTGATGATTATGACCTAAGTAAAAGTGGGCCTGAAGAAAAGGATGAGAAACCAAACTCACATCCTTCTACAGAGTCTGGTTCAGAAACGGATGATAAAAGTGTTGAAAGGAGAACAAAACCGTATCCTTCCAAGCTTTATATGACACAAAACAGCTTTTTCTTTTGATAGCATATGGGCATGCTGTTGACTACGTCTGAAAAAATTCATCCTGTGCCTTTATAAAAAGCAACAAAAAAGTTTTAACACTTGCCCCAAAGAATTACATTATAAGCAGGGCTTTGTATTAACTTTTTTGCCCACCAGTCACTGTGCTATTGCTTTTCCAAAGTTACTAGTTTCACTGGCAACAATTTTGATATCTATACCATGGGAATAACTGCCATATAGATATTTTTAATATTATCTGCAAATTTGGCATCATGTATGTTAGACTGACATCACTTTAAGACCTGACGCACTGATCCATTATACTGTTACACATGCGTTTTCTTTCTCAAATGTTTACGTTCATTTAAAACTTAACTGACTGTGTTAACGTGAATACTCACCAAGACATTTTGACATTATTTTGCGTGTATTTGACTGTTTAAGCGCAATAAGCAGAGAAAAAAAGCTCATTTTAGTACTGAGAGGCGGCATTATGTGCACGCACTTTGGCTGTGAACACAAAATCTGCGGGAATGAGTAAAATTATGCACAATACGTACAATCACACGGCTAAATTCAAGTCTCGTAACACCAACAATACTCATCCGGAGCAAATGAAGTGAGTGAGCGAGGGGAGGCGGGTTTGTGTGTCGCTGTCGGAGAGATGAGAGAGTGAGAATGTGTTTTTATTACATGATATCTGTGTTATTTTTGGCTAAACCCCTCCTTGCAGTTCAGAATCTGTAGAGATTCCAAATTTCTTCTTATCAGCGCACCATCTGGAAGCGTCCATGAGGGCTTTGAGGATGGCACCTGTCTTTCCATCAGCAGCAACTGAATCTGTGAGTACTCTCCCATTTTTAGAAGTTTCAATAAAGGTCCTGCTACTATTTGGTAAAAGACTGTAGATTATAGATAAAACAATACTTTTTGATATTTAATTAATGCACTGGAAATCAGTAAATTTTTTGTTGTGATTTTCTTCTTTATCATTATTTTCTGTTCTTAAACTGTCAGAGTATATAATTGCGGATATGGTTCTAGGACAGTGTTATTTTAGTTTTTATTTTTATTATGGTTTTATTACTGTTTTGAATTAGCCTTAGTCATTTCATTATGTGACATGTTATGATTTTGCCGTTTTATTATTATTATTTTTTAATATTGCTATTTATGTTTAATTTAATTTTATTTCCCTTTTAGTTTTAGTTTGGGATGCACCGATATGAAAATTTTGGTCGATTCCGATAACCGATAAATCTATATATTTGAAAAACGATATATTGGCCAATTAATATAAATCCAAATTTTTATAGAATTTTTGAGAGCCTTATTAAAAAAACAAAAGTCTCATCATTTAAAGCCATGTCCAAAGCTCACAATTCTAATGTTCTCATGATTTTATGTACCCTTTATGATAGACTTGCACTGCACATGTTGCGCGGCATTTAACTTTTTTAAGTGATTCAAATCATATTACAAGCAATTCAAAACAATTATGGCGAACAGTGCACATCTGAAGTGTCTCAGCTGAAAGAAATAAGTCATTTTCTGTTGGCTTTAATATATCGGCCAAATTTTCTTATCGGGCCGATAACATTAAAAATGAACATATATCGGCCGATACAGATATGGTTGTGCATCCCTAGTTTTAGTTAAGTTTAGTTTTTACTTATTTCCAGTTAATAATTTTAGTACTTAAACTTGCTTCAGTTTATTTCCAATGCAACATTTCAAATTTTAGCTCATATTTATTTTATTTCAGCTTTAAATCAATGAACAGAAATGTGTTTAATGGTTTTAGTTTTAAAGCCGTCATGATTTGGTCATTCAAAATTCTTGCTTTCAGGAGACTGTAAATCCTGTAAATCTACACAGAAGAATGCCTCGGTCAAGACCCAGCATCCCTCCATCACAGAGGACTGAAGAGACCAAAAGAATTGCAAAAATATTTGCTTCAAAGTTTACAGAAGGAAGTTAGTACATTCTTCTGATTAATGTGCGCTTGTTTTATTATTTTTTTTTTACAGTTTGTATTTAAAGTATGTGCATTTTTGATGCTTATTTATTTCTTACATAATGCAATATGGCTTTCTAACAGGAATTTTGGATAATGTAAGCATTAAAACAGTTGTTTACAGTAATAAACTATTTTTGTAATAAATAATTTTTTATTTACATATACGGGTAATTGTTTTTGACAGTCCAACTATTTAGTTTTACATAGTCTGTTGTCTGTGGCAGGTAAAGGCTGTCAGACTGAGCTGCTCAAAGGCTTTAAGCATTTAGCTGACAGATGAGAAAATTGCCCAATTTGAGCTGCTGCAGACAATAGCACATACTGACAGTGATGTAACCAAAGTATTATCCAGAGACAAAAGAAGTCAACGGTCAGACAAAAGCCTCTCTTTACCCTCTCAGCCTGTTTAATGAGCTCTAATTAGAGAGATGAGTCTGATCAAGGAACTGGACCTCACTCTGACCTTCTTCTAAACCAGATGAACCAATTGACAGCCTCGAAGCCATATGACAGAGAATGACAGCAAATTAGGCTAAATATAAGGGATGAAAACTATTAACCATACCAGCCATTAACAATTTTAATACCTAGAGTGAAGCCTGAATCGATAAATACTTGTAATGTAAAATTACAAATAGTTTATTTAAACTGTAAAAGTGCTTTGATGATAGAAATGCATTGTTTACTTAATATTTTTTAGTGGTTGTATCTATTTATTTATTTATTTGGAGACCAGAACAGACAGTGACCGATATATATATTTTTTAATGATGATTAATGGGACTTTTCCGTAAATTTCTGAAGTGAAATGGACATTCATTTTACTTAAAATTCACAAAACTAAAACACAACACTTTTGTTTAGGGTCCAATTCTAACTGTGAACTAGTTGCTTATTAGCATGCATATTACTAGGATATTGGCTGTTTATTAGTACTTATAAAGCACATATTAATGCCTTATTCCTGTATAATCATATTCTACATCCCTTAATCCTACCTAGACACTTAAAATTAACAACTACCTTTCTTACTATTGTTAAGCAGTATTTAGGGGTTTATTGAGGTAAAAGTCGTAGTTAATAGTGAGAATTGGACCCTAATCTATCTATATAAGAAACAAAATGGTTTTAAGTTCCCAGATCACCAGCACAACTTTACTAGGGAGTCTGGTGAAAGTTGGGTTGAATCTTGTCAAGTGGCTGTAAAGCAGCGTGTCTTTGTGGCCGTCTGCGAGTCTCGGTGCATTTACAAAAACCTTGTTTATGGCTCCATTCATTTTTGGATATCGAAGTCGAGCATTTATCAACACAGCCATGATGCTTTAGAGGAGGAAGATAAAATGTTGGAGATAAATGAGGATACTGGAAACCAGGCAATAAGAAAACAGGATAGATGCCACTGAAAACATTGATCGCAGCCGGTGAGTACCCGAAGTTTGGATGATGCCTGAGACAGGAAAAATCAACATCTTGACAGTATGTTTGTGCTTGTAGGATGAGGTTCTGGATCTTCTCAGCTTGAATAAGATGTCGATGGCATAACGTCTGCGAGTTTTGAAGTGATTCCACAAAATCTGTGAGCAGAAGTTTTCCTTCTGTGAACTTTAGCCAGAGATTCTGAAAAGTGGAAGATGGAAATCTCAATCAAGGCTTTGAAGTGATGATTAAATCTTTTAAATCTGCATTTCATGAGTCATATCTCAGATGTACCTCAGACTGACTCAAGGACTGTTTGGTCTTCTCCTTAACAAGTTTATGAATCGCTCTAAGGCTGAGTTTCTGTTGTAAAGTTTCTGCATATGGCACAAGCAGCATTACATCAGTTGTACGGTAGAAAAAAAGCATCATATTACAAGTCTAATCTCACCACACAGAGAACTTACCCAGCCTTCTCTGTTTGCGTCGCATTGAAGACACCGTTTGACCAAGAATCTGGTACTTTTCAGCTAAGAGAATTTTAGAGTTGTTCAGATGTGGCTGATGTGCTAAGTTCTGTTCTGCGAGCCAACAGTTGGAGGCCATCAAGATCATTTTACACCTTTGAAGATGCTGTAACTGCAGGCAAGTCCTTCAGATCAAGTAAGTGCACCCCCCCGCCACCACCAGTTTTATTATTTCATCTATATAATATAAATGACCATATAATCTTGTATATTTTTTAAAATAAAATAAAAACTTGATGGCGTACTTATAGTTTGGTACCTTTGAATTGACCCTGACGGTTTCTCGCATCCTTTCCTCGTCTTCCAAGAGCTCCAGAAGCTGAGCGGTGTTCAAACACTTGAGATAGTCCAAATTTAGCATTGAATCCCCTTCATGAGGCATTGCAGACCATTTATAAAGACACTGCCTCTGACTCTGGACTTGCGCTACTGGTGCTCTGAGGTCATTTGTACATCTTGTAACATGATAACAAGCTCTAGAGAGGTTGGTTATACTAGGGATTTCTGAGCTTACACTGGAGCCAACATATACCAGCATAGAACACATACTTTTACACACACTTTATAAATGGAAATGAAAAAAAAAAAACATAAGTCAAGACCTCTGTGGTCCTTCAGCACCTTGGACAGCTCTAGAATATTTAGAATAACCTTAGAAAAACTTAATATTTGTCTACATTCGACTGTTTAAAGCTGTTGTCTGTAACTTTTTTTGTTCAAAAATTATAAAATGAGAATGTACAACATGAATCCATTTTTCAAACCGTGTTTTTGTCTTACCCTGAATCATTATGGTACACTTATTATAAGTGTTTATATTCGGACTATTTTAGACCGGTCGGGTCAGCACCGCTGCGGAGTAACACAGTACCTGCGCGACTCGTCATACACATAAACAGAGAGAAATAGTTCTGGCTACAATGTTCTTACGCAAGGCGCAAGCAGTTCTGTTTAAGTTACGGACTGTAGCTTTAAATATGAGTTATTGGTAACACTTTATTTTACAGTGTCATTGTTACATGTATTTACAATAGTAATAACTAGAAATTATGCTTAATTACATGCAAGTAACCCTAAACCAACCCTCATCCTAACCCTAACTCTATAGTAAGTACATATAGTTAATTGTCATTACTGAGTACTTAAATGTATTATTACACCGTAATACTGACACCTTAAAATAAAGTGTAACCGAGTTATCTATGTTTCATTCTATGAAATGTGTAAATAATTATCAAACAATCACCCACACCTACATTTACTGTCTGTTAAGATAGACAGACAGATAGATATAGATTAAGATAACAATGGTTCTTTTATCGTTATTTATGCATTCCAAAAATTGAAACATAAATAAATATTCTACTGTTTAGATATGACTCTATTTACTTGCATATTTATTTACTTGTTTACAAATTCTATTTTTTATATTAGCAAATGTGCACATTTTATTGGAAAAATATCAAACATATAGGACATAAAACTAGTATATGTATCTTTCAATATGACTAGTCAACCCTGTTACCATTTTAATTTCCACCATTTTATAAATAAACAAAACACATAATGATATCATCCTTTCAGGAATTAAAAGTTAGATTAAGAATAATAAAGTGTCTCCTCTTTTTTTGCATTTTCTATTTAATTTTGTAAATTGTCAACCCTGTTACTGTGATTTTTCTATAGTAAAGACTCTGTTATTTAAAATCGTTTAAAAACCATCTTTCTAATAAGACCACAAACACAATGTAATAATGGCCAAATGATTATAAAACTGTCAACATGGTTATCGTCAACCCTGTTACTTTACATTTAGTTATATTCAAACATATTACTTTGCCAAATTACTATTACCATTGCCAAAGAGGTCATATTTTAATCTAAATGAATGAAAAGACACCCAATTGATAGAATTAAGCTTCTCATAGTATTTTCCAAACAGGGGGAAACTATTAAGGATTTGACGAATGCCTTCTAAAACTCGCAAGACAGACAATGCTCCGATTATAGAGAGCTTGACATGTTTGTTTTGGATTAAATCCAATCTTACTGTCCAGTAGCATGTCCTTTTATGAGGTTATATAACACTTGATCTTCTTCCCCACTGTTTCAAGTTCATATTACTTTAACCTTAAAGTGTTATCCTGTTATACTTTGACTTCAAGAGATTCAAGCACTTAGCCATTCATTTCCAAGCCACCCTGCAACAGGAATAACTTGTCATAATTCGGGTGTTCACACCTTAGGTACTTACCAAGGCATTACCACACATGCCCCCCCCAGTATGACGTAGCTTGGCTCATTGATTACTGTTGTTCATGTCCTTTCACTGACTGCACTTAATGTAAACAGTCTTTTGGAACAGATATAGCCACGGTAGACTAAATGTGACCATGCTAGCTAATCCTCTTTGCTTCTGTGATCCCAAAGAGTCTGGAGTCCTCCAGGATTCAGGACTCAAAGGTGTTTTCTGCCTGATGAGCGGAAGAGCATGCAACAGCAACACTATGGATGGCGATACAAATTCATGTTGCCCCATGTAAGTAATTACAACCACTATAAGAAAATCTAGAGACCTGTAGAAATAATGCTCTCTTGATTGTGGTCATCCACTTATACAACATTTTCATACATTTCAAAAGCTTTGTTGTTACATAAATGTACAAGATGATATCATTTTCTATTTTTAGACTAATTTTTTTTTTAGAATGTTTTCTAGGATTTTGTTATAGTTAAAATCAGTGTTATTTTAGAATAATTTTGTGATTTTGATTTTTTTCTGTGTTTTTGTCATTTTTATTTGTTTCTGTCTATATAGTTTAGTTTTCATTCTGTTAATACTTCAACTAAAGCTAAATGAAAATGACAGATGTTGCTGTGGTAACTATAGCTGAAATGAAATAAGTTTTAGGGTTTTTTATTTCAGTTAATGTTTATTTTATTTCAAGTAATACTTTTTTTATGGGTTTTAGCTTTAGTTAACCATAATAAACATGAAATATACTGGTGTTTTGGACCATTTTTGCTTTATGCCTCATATAATGGAACCATTATCCAGACTATTTACAATATATTTTCTCTGTTTATGCATGTTTATAGAAGAAAAACAGATGGTTTTGAGTTATTCTCTTTAGCAGTGTTTCATTTTTTTTGTACTTCAATAATAACAGTACAGAAAAGCAAAGCCTATTTGATGGCCATATGTGAGAATTTCATGTATTAATTGATTTTTTTTATTTTTTATTTTTTGCACCAATGTGTTAAGTTGTGAGCTTGTAACGAAACTTAAAAAACGAGCCCTTCCCCGACTTTCTTGTTTCTCTATGAAAACCTGGTTTTTATGTGAAGGTCTCAGGACATCTTTGCCAGTAAAATTACAAAGGATGAGACATTTACTCGCGCTCCTGAGATCCTCTCTTCCGTTCAATGCCGAATTAAATGAATGTTTATGCTATGTTCAGGAGGATAATGCCGAAAGAGCCATTCTGTACTGTAATGTCAATGTGTCATGTAAAGAAAAGGGTTTAATTCAAACTATAGTCTCACATACCTCTACAGTCTCAAATATACTTTATAATCAAACTATCATTAAATTACCTCATTTGTCGGTGAATTGCAGAGTTGGTGCAAACAAATCAACATCACTATGATGAACAGTTGCTTTTTCACCGCTTTGTTGCTATTATTTTGTTATTGAGAGGAAATTGCACAGTACGTTTTGTGGCACTAGTGCGAGCACGAGGAATAAGTTGCTGGCTGCAGTTCACTTAACAGCCACCGGTGTCACTAATAACAAGGGTTTCTGAATTCTAAATATAGTCTGAGCTGTGGCTTAAAATGTTTAACAACACAAGCTCTGTTGTCTAAAGAGAACAGTTCATCATTTTAATGTGTTTGGGCTTGGGAATTGGCAGTGAGTGTGCTTGTTATTGCTGTGTCTAACTCAACTATCATGTTCTGCTGCAGCAGTTTGACGTCATGGACTCTCTGAAGACATTGGACTCTGCGATGTCCATTGAGATGTGTACTTTGTTATAAGCAGCTCAGACTGAGGCAGGACAGTCATGAGTGCCGACACGGCCAACAGGATGGATCTGGACCCTGATTACCATGCTGAACTGGCTGACATGGTAGCAGCCATGAATGTGTCTGCCAACAGACTGACCCCTCCAAATGGACACAGGACCACCCCACATCGCCTCAAACTCTCTGATCGCAAGATGTCACTGCAGGAGAGATCGAGTTACCAGAATGGCTTCACCCCACGAATAGCCAGAAGACCCACTATTGAATCTAAGCGGGTGTCTATCTCTGATGGTGATGTGAGTCGGGCATGAGATTTTAGACTTTTGCAGCATGTTATCAATGAGTATGTTCAGCAAAATATGGCGTTGTTACTGAAATTTGTTATTTTAAGGGCTGTCACAATATCATATTTTCATTAAATGATTGTGGCCAATAGATTTCAGGATATTATTGCAATTTCTACACTGAACAAAATTGGTTTAGGATTTACTTTGAAACACTTACTAGTAAATTTCACAACTGAATAATAAATAGATAATGGGAATAGGAAAATAAATAGATAATGCTATCAAATTAATCTGTAGCCTTATTTTTGATTTAACTTTATTTTTTATGTCATTTCTTTTTTGGCCAATGATTAACGCACAACATATGTGTAATGAAATATAAACATTTAATTTTTTTTAAATAACATTATATTGCAACCCTTAATATATAACCTTTTCTACCCACAGGATTGTGTCCAGCTAAACCAGTACAAGTTAAAGAGTGAGATAGGAAAGGTTGGTGATTCTTTTAATATTTATGATTGGTTGGCAAAATCACACATGCATAAATATAAACATAAAATTATCTGGTAACCTTCCTTTTTACCCAGGGCTCATATGGGGTGGTCAAATTAGCATATAATGAAGATGATGACCAGTATTATGTAAGTAAATATGTGTTGTGTAATGTTTTTTCTGTCAGCATTTAGTCATAACATGATCATTTGTAACATATGGTAAATATTTTTTTAAAAATATTATATTATAATGACTAAATGCTACAAATCGCAAATAAAATGGCTTGTAATGTAATTTATTGCAGGCTATGAAGTTGGTATCCAAAAAGAAGTTAATAAAGCAGTTTGGATTCCCACGTAAGCAATACACATTTACATTGTAATCTTCTGATTTTTTTTTTTCATGAAGTTTTGTCTCATGTCTGCAGAACATAAATGTTGTGATGGTTGTGTAGGGCGACATCCTTCCAGAGACTCCAGTGGATCACAAGAGAATCTTTTGAAGCATTCTGGCCTGTTGGACCGAGTATATCAAGAAGTGGCTATTTTGAAGAAACTTGACCATCTTAATGTTGTTAAATTAGTTGAGGTGAGTCAAATCTGTACTGTTACTTAGAGAATTTTTCACTCTACAAATCAAATATGTTGCAGTGGTTACTATAAATTATAACAAGCCAAAACACATCTGTCCCGTGATATTTAACTGAAGGTTCTTGATGACCCAGCTGAGGATAACTTGCACATGGGTGAGTAATTCAGTCTGTCAGCAATCTTCGATGCAGAATAGTTTGCTTTTATACACTTTGATCTGTTTTTTTTTTCTATTTATTCTGCGTATCCTTTTCTCAGTCTTCGAGTTGGTACCTAAAGGGTGAGTATTTGTACCAATAGATCACAAATTTTTCTTTAGTTTGTTTTTTCTCTTATAATTTGTTTCACCTGACCCTAGACCAGTGATGGAGGTCCCTACAGACAGTCCGCTAACAGAAGAAATGGCTCATTTCTACTTCAGAGATGTCATCCTAGGAATCGAATACTGTAAGTTTTCCTAGTATAAGGTGTTTTGTATTTGCCATATGTCAACTATAAATGTTGAGGTTTGGTGCTAGTTCTTTGTTTCATGTTTTATTTTTTTAGTGCACTATCAGAAAATCATACATAGGGACATCAAACCCTCAAATCTGTTGCTGGGGGATGATGGGCACATCAAGCTAGCAGATTTCGGTGTCAGTAATGTGTTTGAGGGGAATGATGCTCTCCTGTCAAACAGTGCAGGAACACCAGCTTTCATGGCACCTGAAACCCTGACGGATCGGGACCTGAGATTCAGCGGAAAGGTTAGAAAACGTCTGGAATATTCTGGTTTGAATTCAGTGAAGGCATTGATTCTTTATCATTTACAATTCACTTTCATTGGCTTCAGGCTCTAGACATATGGGCAATGGGAGTGACACTATTTTGTTTCGTCTTTGGAAAGGTAAGACATTTACCTGTGTATATATCAAATACAATATTATTTTTCAAATGTTATTATTCAAATACAATATGTTAATATTTTGTTGTGCAGTGTCCTTTTCATGATGAATACATCTTAGGCCTGCATGATAAGATCAGGACCATGGCAGTGGAGTTCCCAGACAAGTGAGTCACAAACACGATAAACCATTTTACCCGAATTTGGCAGACACTTTTATCCAAAGCGACTTACTTTATATTCAAGCAACAAACCCATGAGATTGGTGTTATTAGCACCATGCTCTAATGTTTGAGCTACAGGATGGCTTTTCTGAACCATGATAAGAAAACAAGCAATCAAACATAACCCTTTATCACAAATTTATGCAAGCTTGTTTCCACCACAGAATAAAAAAAATAAAAAGGGTAGTTGTGAACTATAAACTCAGAATTGCAAGATAAAAACTCTCAATTCTGGGAAAGAATAAATTTTAAAAAAACGTGAGATGAGTCGCAATTACCTCAAATACCCCTTTCATGGTGGAAACAAACTTTCATAATAATTTCATCTGAAATAGTCTTTGTATTAACTACAGTTACAGATTAATTGAACTAAAATTTAATAATGTATAATTATAAAAGGGATAAAACACTGCTATGACCACTTCACCCAATGGTTTTGTGTTTCACTACACAACACCCTTAGCAATCACTTTTAGCGACGTAAACTGTATGTTCTCAATTTATTTTGTTCATTGAAGCTTACTGTATTATGTAGAAGAGAATTGTAAGTAAGAGATCGAGTGAGCGAGTTTATTACCTGCATTCAGATTTTGAATTTTCCTTCAGGTCAGTCTAATAAAAAATGTTTAAATGTCCGATGTATTATCTTGTCATTTTAACAGTTTTCCCGTTTTAGTGCTGGTCAAAGCATTTGTCAGTTGCGTCTTGTTTCATGTTATCAATAATTCTTTTAAGACTTTCAGAACAAGTCTTTTCAATATAAAAGTATTTGCTATTAACTGACACACTCATAACGACAGCCTTTGACGCCATCTAATGGTGTAATAATGCAACTTCTGTTGCTGTTCACAGTCAGGGACTGTTTTTTCCGGCGGAAGGAAGGCTTTTATTAGAAGTTTACTTCATGAAAGTTGCATTGATGCATATTTTTGGATTTACTATTTTTAGTGTGTGGTATTTTATAAAAGCAATAAGGTACTCGAGGCTAGTGCTGTATCGTGAATTAGTCACGGCTGAAGTGTCAGGCCTAACAACGGCCTTCAGCTGTGACTTTTTCACGATAAAGCACAACCTCTCGTACCTTATTGCTTACTCACAAGGTATTGTAAGGTTAAGTCCCCCTCATTTACTGAAAACGAATTTGAAACAGCCCATGTAATTGTTTTTGTATTGTTTGCACAGGCCTGTGATCAGTGAGGGGCTGAAGGAGCTCATTACCAGAATGCTGGACAAAGTCCCTGAAACTAGAATCACATTACCGGAAATAAAGGTGAAATCATAATGAAAGATTGCTGAGAAGTATTTTAAAATGTAAACTTCAGTCTTACTGTAATCTGGTCTCTGTGGGCAGTTGCACCCATGGGTGACGGTGGATGGCACAGATCCCCTGCCCCTGGAGGAGGAGCACTGCACAGTGGTGGAGGTCACTGAGGAGGAGGTGCAGAACTCTGTCAAACTGGTTCCCAGCCTGTCTGCTGTGGTGAGTACATCTGAGAAAAGAACAGACATTTTAAAAATATACTTCACACACACATGAACAAAAACTGTATTCTAAATTATTTTACTAAATTTCGGATTTAGCCCTTAAATTAGCAATCTTATCTTATAAGTCAGCAAACAGTTAACCAATAACGTTATAAAGTAAAATAAGATGTATTCATGCTGCATGCGTTTGAAAGACATCACTTACGCCCAAGGAGGCTGCATTTATTTGAGCAAAAATACTGTAAAGAGAGTAAAAAAATAAATAAATGTGTCAGGTTTTGGTGCTGAGGGAAGAAGCGAGAACTTCTTGGCTTTTATTCAGTGAAAAATAGCAACAAAAAAAACAGTAGGGGAAAACAGTCTAGTGGTGAGGCAATGTGGGCTCATCATACAACGTCCTGGCACAAGACAGAGAATACAGGGAGAATTAATAGGGAAGCAAACCCGGGAGGATAGAAGGGGTAAATGAACTAAAAATCGGGTAACGAGGAGGACAAGACGCTAGTCTATACACAGAAACACACATGACCATGCCATGTGGCCTGTTGCATGAAACTAGCTGAACAAACTGCTCTTGTTTACGCCTGGCATTAAGATGCGTGTTGGTCAAGTAGACAACATAAATACAGGTGTAAAAGGGGTGTAAAACGTTTTGAGCTTGTCCACTTTCAACCATTTCCAGAGGTAGGTGAAATGCAGATTGCTTTCGTAGTGTAGACGCTCGTGTCCACTCAAGACCATCTACTCTCCACCTACTGATTTAGCGCGTAAACATTATGGCAAGCGCGCTAGCCAGACGGGATTTAAAATGTTTGGTTTGAAGATGACAATCTAGCACAATCCGTCACCATTCCTGATTTCTAACACACACTCACAAAATTCTTGTGGTTATTAGAGCAGAAATGAAAGCTGCTGCTCTCTGCGTGTTTATCCATCGCCTCCGGACGCATGCATATGTAAACTGCACGAGCTTATTTTGTCCATTAGATCGAAAGATCTGAAAAAAAAAAAACATATATTTACCCACTCATAAGGGTCTATGGGTGAGGAAGACCCATCTCTCCTTAAAGAATTCAGGACAGAAGTGGTTGAAAGTGGACAAAAGAGACAGATTAAAACATCAGGTGTAAACGGGAATGTGTCTCTCTTGTCCACTTATGATCCAATCAACCAAAACGCATCTTAATACCAGCTATAAACAGGGCCAGAGTAGGTTTATAGTTGACAAAACCAAACAAATCCGATCAGGGGCCTATACCATAAAGCTGGTTTGGGTTTAGTTTAGTTTGCGCTAGTTTGTTTTTAGGAGCTATGGCAGTGGCTCAACTTTTAGTGGTGTTCATGGCTAACCTGCTCCGGGGCAGGCTATGTTCTGGGTGAGAGATCTCAAACCGAAATTGGACCAACCACCCCCATCCTGCTTGCTCCAACTCGAACTGGGCCCGGCCCATGCTTGGGTCGGCCCTTCATACAAGACCAAATAAGAGCACTCCGTGAGGGGACAAACACTCAGACCATGTGCTCACGACAAAGAAAAAACATGAGCAGAGCCATCCTTAGGTCGGCGCAAATGATGTGACCGCACCGGACCCTGTGGCGAATGTGGACTGAGGGGACTCGAGGGAAGTGTGATCGCAAACATACCGACTGAGGGGGGCCCTGCTTCCTCTAATGCCCTGCTTGCGACGGCCCTGAACATGAGCATGAACGTCTGGGCCCCAATACTGAACCAGAACTGAAACGGACAGGAGTGCCATGAGCCACAAATAAAAAATCTTACCAAACCAAAACCGTATTCACGGCATCCTGTACTATATAGCTCAAAAGTCCCATGTTCAGAATCAAAAAGTCCAATGTTGTGGTTCTGTAATGTAAATGTGTGCAGTGCATGTCTAAAATTTGTTTTGCATTGTATTTTAAGATCCTTGTGAAATCCATGCTGCGGAAGCGCTCCTTCAGTAACCCCTTTGAGTGTCCAAGCCGCCGGCAGGGCAGGTCCATGTCTGCCCCTGGAGGTCTGACCCTGTAAGTAAAGCACTGCATGTCGTCGCATCATACTTTATGCTGTTTCTCAGAATACCTGTGACACTGATATGTTGCTTTTATTTCTCTCAAATAATTTCTGCAGGGATATGTCTCTGTTTCGCCCTTTAAGGTATCACACAACATTTCACACAAGTATTTCAAACTTAATGCCCATGTTTGAGTGTGTGTTTGTACTACATATTCATATTTTGATGTGTGTCTCCAACAGCAGAGGGAGTACCAGTAACGGGAGCAAAGAGGGGGAGCTGGAAAACCTTATTGAGGATGAAACTTTTTCATAAATTTGCTTAAATCATTTTTTTTTTAGATTTGTCCAGTTGTGTGATTAGACTATTTTGTTCCCTATCTGTATTGGATTTTATTTTTTAACAAAATCCTATACACTGGACACAGCATGATGGATAGTTTTTGAGGTACCTTTAAAATATAATGCTGAATCTGTTAAATAAATACTTTATATTAGAGTAATATTTGTTTCATTGCATTTAAGTGCCAAATATGAAGGAATTGATTTAAATGCATATTTAAAAAGATATCGGTGCGTTTAACATTAGCATGGCAGCAACAGTGATGACTTTGCTGTGAAGTGGAAATCAGCAAAACCTTGCATGAGATGAATAGAAGTCTGTGTTATATAAAAGGTCTTTATGCTTTATTGTTTTTTTTTGTTTGTTTGTTTGTTTTTGGTTTTTTTGTTTGTTTTTTTTTGGGGGGGGGGGGGTTAGTGTGTATCTGATCTCTGTAGTTTGTGTAGCTGAAATTTAAAAAAAAAAAAAAAAAAAAAAAAGTTCTTTTGCACCAGTTGTGAGTTTGTTGTTCTTTCCTGGTTAACTTTACTACATTTTATTAAAGATTATTATTTAGAGTAGAGTATTATGAGTGGGAGATCGATTAGCGAATGTGATTACCTGTTTCTGATGTAGCATTTATTCTTGAGGAAAATCTCATATTCATATATATACGCTGAGGAAAGTGATACCTTTGTCGTAGAATCCTTTCAGCTGTTACTGAGATTTCCCATGACAACGCTATATGGTTGTGTCTTGAGCCTGATTTGTAAACTACACGTCCGCAAGTTCGCTTGGCAACAAAAATTGTCATCACAGCGTTGGCAGAAGTGCCCATTGATTGTACGCGAATCTATCTCAGGGTTGTGTGGCGGCATTTTTCAAAATTTCCGCACGTGAGTGTTGAGCATTGAGTGACCGCTGACACCGAATGATTCTCATCGCCCAAATTTTCAAATAATTTTCCTTGAAAAAAATATTTCTTCATGCCTTAAAATAGCTTGAATGTTACTCTACACCCTTGCCTCATTTAGTATACGCGGTTCTAAGAATATGCAAATTAGCCCCACCTCCACTCGCTCACAGCAGTTCAGAGATCCACTCTTTGGATCACACATTGACATGATTGGTTACAAGGTAGTTTGTGACCTTGGAAACACCAGCGATTTCAAACCACATTTTTGAGACCGTCTTTGGTTCACTGCAGTTTTAAGAAGAAAATACTCCTCAATGGTGCTGACTAATGAATTTACACATGGTTTGTCTTAAAGCATATTAAAAACACCATATAAACATATAACTAAAATCAAAAGCTTGATTTTCATCACAGGGGGTTTTTAAAACTACATTCCGTGGCACAACAACAGCAGTAAAATTATTGCGGGTTTGCTCCTCCACCATGACACTCGCTGTGAGAAATGCGGCAAGCGGAGTGATACAAACGGTGAAACGGTTCCGGTGGTGAAAGGCAAACAAAAATTGGTCATTGGCAAAACCTCTTTTATAATGAAGTGTGTGTGTAGGGCCTAAAATTAACACTCGGCAAGCACCAAATGTGAGTAAAAACAGGCAGTGGCAAGTATATGAAACTGTCAGGCGCCAATTTTTTTAATTCCAACGCTGAACGACGACACTACAGTTAACAGGCCAGTGCTGCTGCATCATCACGAAAAGTTTCGGCCTTTCCAATGTGAATATTCGAGCGCTAGAACACGCGAAAGGGAATTGGTTACTCAGGTGCTGCGTGGGAAGTTTAACATGCAAAGCTCGCCCTGAAAGCCGTGAAGTTTAGCTCTCTTTCCTGTGCTTGCCTTGAATAGACAAATTCACTCAGTTATGTCGAAACCACTGATTCGAAACAAAAGATTCGTAAAGCTTCGAAGCAGTGTTTTGAAATCAGCCATCACTAGATCTTGTTGAAAAGTCGTTATTTGTTTTTTTTGTCGCACAAAAAGTGTTCTCGTCACTTATAATATCAAGGATGTACTCACATGAACTGTTTTGAATATGTTTTTAGTAGTTTTCTGGACATCTGAAAGTGTTAATTGTCTTGCTAGAGGACTCACTGAGCCATCGGATTTCATCATAAATATCTTTACATTTGTGTTCTGAAGATGAACGAAGGTCTTACGGGTGTAGAACGACATGAGGGTGAGTAATAAATGACAGAATTTACATTTTGGGGTGAACTAGCCCTTTAATTATGTTAAGCATAAGTGTTTTTATCTGTCAGAGCATTCATTTTAACTAGGTTTTCTGAGGAAATTTCGAATGGTTTTATTCGTTAAGTTAATATGGCAGTTAACTTTATTGTTCAGCTCACATTTTGTTCTGGCCCATCACTGTAATAAAACAATTTATTTAAATATACTTTTGTGGCTAAACAAATTATAGGTTGATGCATGTGTGTTGGACTGATGATCTGGAATCACTTATTGCCAGGATGTTTATCCTTTATCTCTTTTAACATTTAGTCCTCAAATATCATCAGAGCACAGTTCTTATCTTTACTGCCTGTACAGTGTCAGTCCATTACACTGAAGAGAAAACAAACATTTAAGGAACTGAAAAGAATACATCACTTTGTCTTACTACAATTGGCCCACTGTACTTAGCTTTGGCCTGACTGGCACAATGAGCTGAAGGGTGGGATATGATGAAAGAATGTGGAAGAAAATGGGCCACTGGAATTTACAATGTGGCTTTTTATATCAGAGGTTCAGCCTCGTGGGTAATTTGGGACACAGGATGCAAGCATATTAATTTGATTCATATTTAGACACACACTTCGTGGTGTCTCTCCAAAGTATTCCACAAAAAAATACCAAATAATAGTGTAATTATCATACAAGCAAAGAACAGAATTTTTTAAATCTCTCAAAAATATGTCCAAGCCACATTTCACCCCTGAAAAATACAAGAAATCATATTTTATATTTTTAATTTTATTTTAAAAATCCTGGAATTCTTATCATTTTATTGCTGGATGTGAAATAACTCAGTTTTTAGTTTTTAATGGGCAATCTATCTGTTGTCATTTGAGCCATTCGGATCAGAGAACATGAAAAGAGTGTCCTATTACATAACTCGCATTCCCAACCACTTGACTGTGATCTGACAGCATGTTATATTGATTTAGATTTCTTCGTCAGTGACACTTGACTGCAGTCAATTGACGCAGTTCACTTCGTCAATGTTCAGATTACAAGTTTACTCACCTAACATATGGCATTCATGTGATTACCTGCTGTCATATTTTCCTTATGTATTTTGAAATTGCAGTTAATTTGGTGTACACTTAACCTAAGGTTTACTTTTGTTGACTTTGTATTTCAAGAGTGTACAACAGACCAGGTTCTAGGATCTGGTGACTTTGAAAACTTGGTGGGGCATCATTATCTCACTTAATTGAAATCATAATTCATAGTTTTTTTGGTAACACTTTATTTTACAGTGTCATTGTTACATATGTTACATTACTGTAGTAATAACTAGAAATTAATTACATGCAATTAAACCTAAACCAAACCCTCATCCTAACCCTATAGTAAGTACATGTAGTTAATTGTCATTACTGAGTACTTAAATGTATAATTACACTGTAATAATGACACCTTAAAATAAAGTGTAACCGTTTTTTTTTTTCAATTTCAAAAAAAAAAAATTGTTTGTTTTAGTTTTTTTTCTTTATTGTACCAAAAGTAATTTGAAAAGGCAACATTATATATAGGTGAGGTCATAAAATCTTAATTTTAAGATCCCTTGCAAAATATTAATGTTTTTTAAAAAAAATAAGAGATTTTTCTTTTTATTTATTACTGCTATTTTAAAATAATTTATCTCAAATAACAGAGATTTAGATAAAGACTTCAAAATCAGTCAAAATAATAACTGATTTTACCCAAAAGACCAGTTCAAAAGTTTACATATACTTGATTCGTTACACTGTCGTGACCTGAATGTGTTTTCACTGTTATACGATAGGGGGCGCTATTACACATCTTCTGAAAGAGTACAGAATCTCCGGATCAAAACACGTGCAAAAAAGGAGCAGAACAAGCGATAACAGCACTGCTTATGTACGGAGCCCCGCACATGACATACAAGAAAAAAAAGTTAATTGTGCGCCCAATTTACTAATTCGTTCCTTCGAGTCATTAAATCGTGCGCACGATTTACTCTTTCATTCCCTCGATTTGCTAAATCGTGCACTGATTTACTCTTTCGTTCCCTCGATTCTCTAAATCATGCACTGATTTACTCTTTCGTTCCCTTGATTCTCTAAATCATGCACTGATTTACTCTTTCGTTCCCTCGATTCTCTAAATCATGCACTGATTTACTCTTTCGTTCCCTTGATTCTCTAAATCGTGCACTGATTAACTAATTTGTTTCGTCAATTCGCTAAATTGTGCGCACGATTTACTCTTTCATTCCCTCGATTTGCTAAAGCATGCGCTGATTTACTCTTTCGTTGCCTCGATTTGCTAAATCGTGCGCTGATTAACTAATTTGTTTCATCAATTCGCTAAATCGTGCGCACAATTTACTCTTTTGTTCTCTTGATTTGCTAAATCGTGTGCACAATTTACTCTTTCGTTACCTCTATTTACTCTTTTGTTACCTCAATTTGATAAGTCGCGCGCACGATTTACTCTTTCGTTCCCTTGATTTGCTAAATCGTGTGCACGATTTGCTCTTTCATTACCTCGATTTGCTAAATCACGCGCACGATTTACTCTTTCGTTCCCTCGATTTGCTAAATCACGCGCACGATTTACTCTTTCGTTCCCTCGATTTGCTAAATCACGCGCACGATTTACTCTTTCGTTCCCTCGATTTGCTAAATCACGCGCACGATTTACTCTTTCATCTCTCCATTTGCTAAATCGTGCTCTGTTCTTTCTTTATATAGCATGTTTGTTCAGATAGTCAAACAACAAAAAATTCTAGGGGCCATGAAAATTTTGTGAGAATTCAGAAAACATTGATCACCAGTGTCATAAGACCGGTACAGCATTAATTCCAGGTTATTGTTGCATTTTCGTCAGCAACCCTAGATGTTATAATATAAATAACCTTTTCAAATTAAATTCCGTGGATGGAGAGGTCAAAACCATCATAATGAAAGAACAGTGGAAGTGTTGCGGCCCCTATCTCCTCTGGACTATTCAGAGACACTTCTGTTAAAATTACCACTGCACTTTATTTCAATGCTTCAATACAAAGGCTGTTACAAAAAAAAAAAAACCTGAATGCAAGCGTAAACCTAAAAGGCCCCCTTTTAATTTGAATTAATTTTATTTGCTCAGCAATATGCTTTTTTTGTGCATTCAAAATAGCTGTAAAACTGTTACTGTAATCTCATATCTGATCATATTTGCTGCATTAGTAAAAAATTAAGATCATTATCCCATGTGAAGTGTGAAATTTTCAAATGCTAATTGTGGCCTACAGTGAAATTGATGCCACAATTCATTTACCAATGGTTTTTATCAGCGTATATATCTCGGCGTCTTCCGTTATTGATTTGGAACTCATTTGTACAATAGGCAGATGGGAATTTAAACGGAGGCACATCACAAATCCTTGGCATTCTGATTTATGCAGATGGTACAGTGTTTTAATGAATGTTCTCTTTTCTTTCTCCATATTAAACTTTATAGGCTATATGAACCTCCTTGAGGGGCAGAAACATCCTATTCCAATTGTACTTTAGACAGAATGTCTCATCAGATGAGGAAATCAATTAAGCATTGATAGAATAGAAATAATTATTGTTTTGAGGTGACAAATCTTCAGCTAGGTAGCCTTTTCTGAAGAATTTAATCAGGGCATCCCATCATAATGCAGCAGAAAATGGTGGCTCGCTCCTTTTGTCTATATGACAGAGTCCCGATGTGGACGAGGGGAGACAGGTTTCCCTTGAATTTTAATGGTGTCTCTAATGTTCTGATGTTTATCTCTTTGCAGGTTGTTCTAGATGTCTGAACTGTGCCAATGGGAAAGGGGATGTTTTTTCTCCAGCCCTAGCAACATGCACCGGATTGGTGGATATGACAGCTCACGCTGCCTGCGATTGGCTGTTATTGTGGAGCATTTTGAGCAGAGAAATTCATCTCCTGCTCTACTGGGTGTGGGTTGCTGTAGGAGGCTGCAGCAGAATGTTGAAAGAGCTCCCAATTCAGCGTGTAAGTTTGTTTTACCTCCGCAATATGAAAAAGAAATGGATATAAACTCCACAGAAATCGAATGAATGAAATGAAAGTGTCATTTCAGGTGCAATTTATGTGGCAGTCACATCAGAAGAGATCCGAGTTTAGCATCAGTGAGATAATTATTCTAATAATTAGTCATGCTGATAATGAATTCAAATGGAAATGTCTAAAGGCATGCATGATGCAGGTTTGTCATGTGACCTTCGAAGGAAGAAAGTCAGTCATATCTTTGCAGTTTCTGCTCTCATCAAACACCATATCATTTTTAATGCATGCATACCCTAACCAAAGCCAATAATGTGGTACTTATCAAGGTACATTCATACTGTATGTCAAGCACATTATTATAGTTTGGAGAGGCGAGCTCTGCAATGCAGTGTTGAACACTAATCATGGACAGTAGGTGCAATGCAGAGAAAAAACATTTGGTCTGGATTCACCACAAATGTTTGAACCTGTTGGAATCTTGTGCTTTAAAGGGATAGTTCACCCAAAAATTAAAATTATCCCATGATTTACTCAGACTCAAGCCATCCTTGGTGTAATGACAATCTTCTTTTAGACAAACACAATCTGAGATATACTGAAAAAATCCTTTCTTTTTCATGCTTTATAATGGTAGTGAATCGGGGATGAGATTTTGAAGCCCAAAAAAGTGCATCCATCCATCACAAAAATAATCCATGCAACTCCAAGGGGTTAAAAATGCCTTCTGAAGGGAAGTGTTGGGTTTTTCTAAGCAAAATATCCATATTTTTTTACATTATTAACTATAATAACTAGCTTCCAGCAAATGGCCGTACACATCGATTTGCAACAGAAGAGTGACCTCTGACCCGACGCATGACATAATGCTTATGCTACTCCTTCATCCTACTCCGTGCATCGCGCCAGGGGTTACTATTGTGGCGCAAGTTGACTTGCAGAGTTATTTTAGTGGATAAAGTTTTAAATATGGATGTTTTTCTTACAGAAACCCATTGTTTCCCTTCAGAAGGCCTTTATTAACCCCATAGAGCCATATGGATTATATTTATGATGGATGGATGCATTTTTTTAGGGTTTCAAAATCTTGCCCCCCATTTACTACCATTATAAAGCTTGGAGGCTAGGATATTTTTAAATATATCTTTGATTGTGTTCGAATGAAAGAAGATAGACATATGAACCTATGATGGCTTGAGGTTGAGTAAATCATGGGATAATTTATATTTTTGGGTGAACTATGCCTTTAAATAATTTACAATGCTGTTTAACTTCAGATTGGTTGTGATGAATGCAAATGCAGTAGGCAAAAGAAAAAGAAATGACGACTTGGATTTGAGCACACATTGCAAATAGAAAGTTGACTTTGATGTAATTCAGTATTTTGAGTAAATGTTTTTTTTTTTATGAGTAAATAATAAGAGGAACAATACACACAACCAGCATTGACATGATGCATCTATGACTACTTGAATTCTTTTTTTCTGTATTTTTATTGTTATAATTATTTTGGCTCTTGTGCAACTGCTACATAGTTATTCACATTCAAGATATTGTCACTCAGGATACAGCTAAAAGTAAAAAAAAAATAAAATAAATAAAAAATATTGAAAGGAAAAAAGGCAAATAAATGAATTTTTAAAATACTGCCAAAGACAATTTATGGTCCATGTTCTGAATCGGTCACGGAAACACTGATTCGGTAACGTCACTTGTTTAAACCACACGTTCAATGTGCATAATATGACAAGAAGAGCACTCATATATTGTTCAGAGAGCAAAACATTGCTTAACAATGTCATGGTTACAATTTACCAAGAAAAACACTGGTACATTTAAGTGATCAGTAGTGTTTTTCAAAAATCAGCCTAGCTAAAGAAAAAACATTCCATGTCACAACGGCAACGCCCATAACAGATCGATTTATTGTTAACAATCACAATTTTGGAATAGCAAATCAAAACGAAAATTGATAAATTATAAATAAACAATAAGAAGCCAGTTTACTCTTCAATTATAGGAATACATAACATCCAAGATATAAGTTAATAAAGTCAAGCTATTGTATAAATACATCACCAGCATGCACAATATTGAATCATTGATAGTATCGTTGTAATTATCTTACACTGACAAAACAGTATACTTGGCAAGTGCAAAAATAAATTAAACACAGAAGTAAACCACAAACTTTGAAGCTGCAATATTTTTCCTATTTTTTTTTCTTTTCTTTTTTTCATCCAGATCAGTCTCTGCCTTTTCCCCAAACTGTCCTTCAAAAAAGTGAATGGTTCCAGTAGTATCAGACCGATTATGACGATTATATGACAATGACTGAACTTTATCTGTTTTGGTGCAATCAAAGAACACAATTTCATTCACTGCACTTCCATCTAATAGCGAATTGAATTGAGTTTCCAGTTCAATTAATCGAGCGCAAACAAGAAGATTCGAAACGGATCAACTCGTGACTGATACTGGAACCATTTAATACTATTTCTATCCTTCGAACACCACCTAACCCTCTTTTGAAATGCATTTCTACTACCCAAAACATAAATAAGCAGCATCCCTTTGAAATACATCAGTCCATATGCCAGTGTGAGGCTGCCATTCCCAACCAACAACGACCGCTTCCGGCTGATTGACTGACATTTCAGTGGTTTTGGCAAATGTCAAAGAGAACCAAGAAGAGGGAGGCCCATTCAACTATATATATTTCTGTATATATTCAAACTAGGACTTCAGCCCCCCCTTTACCACCCTTGATATTTTTTCTTTTAACTCGTGGAAAAATAAAGAACTGCTGCTGCAGAGGAAACCATGGCAAAAGCTGCTGCCAAAGTCCACCAGCCATTTTTATGTAAATAGATAGAGAGGTTGTCTACTTTTAATTGTTGCCCTCCCCACCCTCATCGTCTTGCTGGTCACTCGTCCACAGTGTTAAGTTGTCTCGGAGGAGCTGCATGATGAGGGTTGAGTCTTTGTAGGAGTCCTCATTGAGGGTGTCGAGCTCGGCGATGGCGTCGTCGAAGGCCGTCTTGGCCAGATGACAGGCCTGCTCCGGAGCGTTCTGGATCTCGTAGTAGAAGACCGAGTAGTTGAGGGCCAATCCCAGCCGGATGGGGTGAGTGGGCTGCATGTGCTCTTTGCTGATCTCGTGAGCCTCGTTGTAGGCCTTCTCGGAGGATTCCACCACGGTGGAGCGCTTCTCGCCTGTGGCCACCTCGGCCAAGTAACGATAATAGTCTCCCTTCATCTTCAGGTAGAAGACCTTGCTCTCGTGCTGGGTGTCGCTGCAGTTCTTGATCAGGAAGTTATCCAACAGGTTGAGCACGTCCTGGCACACGGCCTCGAGCTCCTTCTCGATCTTCTCACGGTAAGCCCTCACCATCTCGATCTTCTTCTCGTTGCCGTCCGCGGAGGTCTTCTGCTCGATGCTGGAGATGACCCTCCAGGACGAGCGGCGAGCGCCTACCACGTTCTTGTAGGCGACCGACAACAGGTTCCTCTCTTCGTTGGACAAGGCCTCATTCAGCTCGGTTACCTACGAAGAAGGCAAATAGAACGGCGTTTGAAGAAAGAGGTAATTACTTCCAACAAGGTAATTACAGATACCCGTTACATTAAAACCCTTAAAACGCATATCTGGGGTCTTTATTGACCCAGGACGTCATTCACTACCGTCCTCCTCATTCATTTTTTAAAGTTAGACATCAATCTCAGTTCTTAGTATTCTTCAATCAATTCATTATTAACAATATAACAGGAAAAAAAAGAATGAAATTATTAAAAAATACCTGTTTTCCCATTAATTTTATGGTTAAAAAAATTGTATAGTGTCGCTAACGACAGTGAGTATATGTTTTTCTGCACAACAATAATTTGATGACTGAATAACTGCAATTCACCTTTATTCCACAAGGTGGCAATGTCTGATACACAATGATGAAGCGATGTTTCACTCATAGTAACCGCAGGCAGAAAACAAAAGAATAGGAAGTATCATCAGCAAAACTTGATATGGCTCAGCGATTTACTGTTCAAAAATCAAATATTTGTGTCACTGTCACTTGATGGTGGATGTGGGGAAGAAGTTGTCAACGATCAAAATATTGATTTTGATGTTGAAAATGATAGTTTTGAGAATATGTTTGAGATTGCAAATGTGAGCCAGATGCCGAATGCTCAACCTGAACCTGAACCCAACCCTTCCAAGCTCCAAAAGGTAACAAAATATGCTTTATTTTATTCTTCTGTAATTGTTACTCTAAAACCAGGAGAGTTTTATATTATAGCAAAAATCCATCCGTGTTAGATATAGATCCGAGTCGCTAAAGACCGGAACATGTAATGATTCGTGAAACATTCATGCATTTAAGGGTTAAGGTGACCATGAAATCAAAGTGGACGATTCTCTGATGACAACCTGTCATTCACCTAAGATCGACCAATACAATCCAACCAATTCTCCACTGACAAAATCAAGTCCTGGCCAACATTTTTTCTCAATCGAGAAGCCGTTTCACTCTGATATATTTCGCAATAGGGAATTAAAGCCTATCGCAACCGATTTTGACATTAAAATGAATGCTTCACTTTTTCAGTTGCATAATGATAATATCCACACAGAGCTTCATCAGCTGCCATGAGCTCAAGCTATATGCCAAGTGCAGTTTCCATGGCAATAGTCTCATTTTGTACAGTAGTCCAACTCTATCTACCGAGATGACGGAGCGCTAGCGCTACACAATACACTAGAGGTGAAATCACTTCAGCTGGGAGTGGGGGCAGGGTGAGGATAGGGGGCAGGGGCGGGAGGCGAAATGTTCCCACATACCCCTCCGGGCAGCTGCAATGTAAGTTAACACGATCTCTGTGCGGCGGTTCATGTGTTACGGCGGCCTTCTCTCTGACCTTTTCTCTTGCCAAACTGGGACGAACATACTACGTACGTAAAACGAGTCTGATTTCATATTTTCCACAAAAATCACTCAACTACAGATCTCCTTCTAGACACAATGTCAGACCCTCTTTGAGGTGCACTTACATAATATGTGTTTTCTGTAATGATGAAGGAACTGGATGGACGTACCCATGTGCAATTAAACACTTTTCAAATGCCATCAGATCAAGGTTTCTGATTTTAGATTTGAGCCACAACAGCTAAAATTATTCCCTCAGAGCACAAAGAGAATTGAATTCAAAGACCGCTTGAAAAAAGATCAGAGCAGAAAACAGGAAGGACAGGAAGACGAGGCTCATAACGAAACACAGCAGGAGGATATGAAAGGGTTTTATTTAAAAAGGAAACAACAAACTTATAGCTATTTATGTCTGGGTACACAAGTTCTGCGCAACACAGATTTGGCATTCCTCTCGGAGACAGATTGTAACGGATAGTTGTGGTGGGTGACGAGGCAACCTTGTTACCTTGGTAGCCGTGTTGCAATCGGATGCAAATATTTACACTTAAGGAATTTGTTCACAAATTTTAAGTAAAGACGAGACGTTTTAAGCTTGGCCTCTTTGGCTGAATGCATCAAGATAATGGAGGCCTGTGGGCACTTTCCCATCAGGTCTAAGTGGGCTTTTATCCATGGGACCGAAGTGACTTTAGAGTAAAACTGCTTTTAAATCTCCCCCACAGATGCTAAAATTGTACAAAACAATCCTTGCAAGGAGGAGAACCTTGCTTTTAACAGTCATTTGGGATTTAGATAAAGGTGGTAAGAAAATATATCCATTTTAGCACAATTGATCTGCCAGATCTTTACTCTTATTGAACATTTTGGTTTTCAATTATGTAAAACACTGCTATTGAGTACTGATAAATATAAATAAGTAGATGTTGCACTATTTTCTGTGGTCTTATGGCTGTTACAATTCGCAAATCTTTCTTTTGAGCTCGTAAAGAGCATAGGCACATCTACATGTCATTTGTATTGAAGTCAGAAACGTATTGCCATGGGTAAGAAACGTTCAATCACTCAAGAAATAAGAGAAGAGATGCTAGATGACACCCCTCCAGAAAAAAAAGCGTGATGTCAACACTTGACGAAGCAGAAACGGAGGGGTCCTCCTTAATCTCCATACGCCTGTCACTCGGATGGGAATATAGTCAGGATGCTGACGCGAAGAAGCGTTAGAGCTTAAGATGCAGATGTTCGCTCTCACCCCCCTCGAGAAGTCCTAAGGCCTTGAATGATTTCATTACAGTATGCTAACCTCTCAAACACCGTTAAAATACCGAACAGAAATAATATTCACTATGAATAAGCACTATAGAGGAGATAAGTTTTTTTTCATACTATATAAATAAGTGGGTTTAAAACAAGAAGGAATCATGGACCTTACTGCAATATGACAAGGATGGAAGATTCTGGAAGGAATGCTGCTGCCTCTAACGTTGGTTAAGAGGAAATATCTCAACAACTGCCATATGTAGAAAATGAATATGGGTAGACATGACTTAATTATGAGGATGCGTGAGAAAAAAACAAGGCAGTTTATATATGCTGATGGTGGAAAATGAATGTCTGATGCATTTATGACACTATGCTTGTGAGCAGGAATGACAAAACTCCTATTACTAGTGTAAATTCAAATACTACCATGAATTTTGACCATGAATATGAAGTATGTTATGCAAAGCAATGATTTAAAAAAGAATAAAAGTGCAAAATAATGACCCCCCCCCCACCCTCCCCATTAACGCTGAAAGCGATGTTGAAACAGATCTTTATACATTTGTCATGTGTCGTCTCATTCATTTGAGAGTGGGCTCGGGTAAGACAGGAGGCACCGCCCAAGATCCAGACAGTCTACACCCGATCCACTGCACTCTCTATAATAAAGCACTGATTCATCATAGATCAACACCCCAAAAATTATTATACGACAGCATATTAGAGCCTTTTGTGACATGCAATATTTTACTGTCACTTCATCTATGTGAAAATTACCCCTTTTCCTCCAAATGCATGGAGCTTATGTATAAAATGACAATTATATCAGCATATTATATTATTTATGACAGATAGGTAGGTAGATACATAGATAGATAGATAGATAGATAGATAGATAGATAGATAGATAGATAGATAGATAGATAGATAGATAGATAGTCAGTCTGATTGATTTAGCGATCGTTGCTCAATCTAAACTATCTAAAGAATAAAACCCCAAGGGTATATTAAAAGAATGACTTACCGATTTCATGGCTGCTGCCATATCATCATATCTCTCTGCCTGTTCTGCCAGCCTGGCTTTTTGAACCAGCTGCTCGCGGTCAACCATTTTGGATGGTTATGGTTTGGACGATATTATTTGTTTTTTGGGGAAGAAACAGTAATATTGTATGAGCTATGCGGTGTAATTCAATGAACGAGAGCTTCTCTGCAGCTGTTCCTTGCTGTCTGCGCTCGTGCCGACGGGCCACCCTCGCCCCTCCTCACGCGCTGGAGAGCTACGTCAGGGTTCTATAAACGTGGGTGCTATGGCAAGCTGTCGCAACATTTATTTAGTAAAACTAGCAACTACTAGCACATTTTTAATTAATAGTAATAAATCCAACGGTGACAAGTACCTTTTATGTATATATATATATATATATATATATATATATATATATATATATATATATATATATATTAGACACTGTATACCCACCAATATATTTTTTAAAATTATTTATTTATTAGAAAATGTGTTACAGAGACATCAAAGTACAATATATAACCACAAATATGTAACAAATAAAAGTACACTGGGGGGGGGGACTTAAATAAAGTCTTAAAAAATATTGAAATGTTTACAAACTTTTAAAGTTTTAACTGCTTTTTGTTTCAAAGAATATCGTTTAGAGTCGATATAATGTTCAAATTCTCTCTTAAAAGATATAAAACAGGAATTTTTGCAAGAAAATTTGCAGCATACCCACCAATATTGATTATTAGACAAATTTGGAACAGATGTCACAGTTACGTCACTTGCTGCTGCGCATGCATAGTAGTGGCAGAAAAGTTGTGGTAACAAGTGGAGGAAAAAGGGCAAAATTGTTGTGTCATTGGATGTCAGAATCAGAATAATATATATATATATATATATATATTTTTATAGAATACTGTCATTGAAGACACCCTTTGACGTTTATGTTGCAAGTCACAGACTGAACTTAAACCTGCAATTGACCCTTTGCAAACAGTTTGATTTACAAGCGATATATCTAATGATAATGCCGAATCCGCCATCTTATCCGACAAAGTAGTCAGAGAGTAGCCTATGGTAGATTAATGTTGGCTAACTTGAAAAATTGTGTGTACTCGCGTCTTCCACACTTGAAACAACATTCCTTCTGATGTTCATTCATGTTTATTTTATGCTATAAATGAACTAGTATGAAGAGATGATCGGTTCACGAGCTGCTTAAGGGATCTGTCACGAGACATTATTCTACATTATTATTTCCTTAGGGGGAAAAAGTCAGAATTGCGGGATATGAACTCGCAATTCTGAGGAACAAGGCAGAATAGCGAGTATATCTCATTCTGTCAGTTCTGTTTTTCCTTCTAAGAATTGTGAGATATAAACTCAGATTTGCGAGAAAAAAAGTCAGAACTGTGAGATATAAACTCGAAATTAACTTTTTTTATTCTTTTATCCCGTGGCTTCCATGGACTGCTACTGCAGAACTATCATTTTCTGCCACCAAGTAGGCTCCGCCCACAAAAACGTCACCATTGTTTGCCTATTTATTCAGTTCTCTGATTTTTCGCTGCATATTAGTACTTGTACAATAACAACAAGTAACTATTTTAAATATTTATATTTTTATACTATGTTGTTGTGATTAATAATAATATTTTTTGAGAGAGAGAGAGAGAAAGATTGTGCCCCACTGAGAGTTGGTGCCCTACTTAAATAAGAGTCAGAATAGGGAAGTGTCAGGAATATGGTAATTACAAATGGGAGTTTCCAGAATACAATAGAATATGGAAGTGTCAGTGAAATGGTAATTACAAATAGGAAATTCTCAAATAGAATAGAATTTAACTGAATATGGAAGTTACAAGAATATAGTAATTACATATATGAAATTCCAGAATAGAATATGTAAGTGTCAGGAATAAGTTAATAACAAACAGAAAATTCCAGAACAGAATATGGAATTGACAGGAATATGGTCATTACATATATGTAATTTCAGAACAGGATAGAATAGAACAGAATATGTAAGTGTTGGGAATAAGTTCATTACAAATAGGAAATTCTAAAACAGAATTGGGCATGTTTAAATTGCTATTAGTTATACAATTTTATCTAGCACTAATTTGATAGACACTATTACCTGTATATTGGACACTAATGTGAATTCCAGTTGTTACTAGTCACATTTTAAATCTTACTTGATGAAAGCAGCATGAACTAATCACAACCATAAAGTAACAATTTTGATTGGTCATTGCATATGACAAGTAAAACAACTATAAAAATGTTACAAATAAAACATGACATTAGAAGAAATGTTGATATATATACTAGTGTTCATAAATAGGTATTTTTCTAATAAATATTTACTAGCAAAACAACCAGTATATGCTACTAACTACTAATGTAAAATCTTTAGTTTTAAAGAATGAATGTTAAAATGGCTTGCCATATAGGTGCCTCACTCATGATGTAATAGTCCTTATATGGGAGTCAAGAGGCTACATATCAGCAGTGATGATGATGATGGCACATTAGAGGTCTTCTAAGAACAAGTGCAATATGGGAGAATGAGTCACCCCCTAATACCATTTCTAGCACCCCTCCTAAATGGAGTGGAGGATTTTGGGGATGACACAATTATGACACATTTAGGATAGTGTGTCTCATGTTTTGTCTATGTTCAGAAAGGTTATAGATATATTAGACCGATGGAGCAGACAAACAACTTGGATCTTCATATGGGTCATTTTACAAGTTGTGTGCAATTTGTATCCCTTAAAAAAGGGAGAGTGGGGCTAGTTGTCACATGGGGAATTTGACAAAAAGTTTAACTCCTCTTTAATATTCTCTTTATCAAGTCATTTCTTTTTATTGTTCTCTAAAAGCAGGTAATTGTAAAGTATCACAGATAAATCTGGCCAAAATATGGAACAACCACTTGTCACTTGTCAGAATAGGGAAGTGTCAGGAATAAGGTAATTACAAATGGGAAATTCCAGAATAGAATAGAATAGAATATGGAAGTGTCAGGATAATGGTAATTATAAATATAAAATTGCACAATAGAATGGAATAGAATATGGAAGTGGATCATGGTAATTACAAATATAAAATTGCAGAATAGAATAGAATAGAATAAAATATGAAAGTGTCAGTGAAATAGTAATTACAAATAGGACATTTTAGAGTAGAATAGAATAGAATATGGAAGTGGATCATGGTAATTACAAATATTAAATTGCAGAATAGAATAGAATTGAATAGAATATGGAAGTGTCGAGATCATGGTAGTAAAATTGCAGAATAAAATAGAATAGGCAAGTGTCAGTGAAATAGTAATTACAAATAGGAAATTTTAGAATAGAATAGAATATGGAAGTGGATCATGGTAATTACAAATATTAAATTGCAGAATAGAATAGAATATGGAAGTGGATCATGGTAATTACAAATATTAAATTACAGAATAGAATAGAATAGAATAGAATATGTAAGTGTCGAGATCATGGTAATTACAAATGTAAAATTGTAGAATAAAATAGAATAGGCAAGTGTCAGTGAAATAGTAATTACAAATATGAAATTTTAGAATAGAATAGAATATGTAAGTGTCGAGATCATGGTAATTACAAATGTAAAATTGCAGAATAAAATAGAATAGGCAAGTGTCAGTGAAATAGTAATTACAAATATGAAATTTTAGAATAGAATAGAATATGGAAGTGTCGAGATCATGGTAATTACAAATGTAAAATTGCAGAATAAAATAGAATAGGCAAGTGTCAGTGAAATAGTAATTACAAATAGGAAATTTTAGAATAGTATAGAATAGAATAGAATAGAATAGAATAGAATATGGAAGTTACAGGAATATGGTAATTACATATATGAAATTCCAGAAAAGAATATGTAAGTGTCAGGAATAAGGTAATTACAAACAGAAAAAAAACAGAATAGAACAGAACAGAACAGAATATGGAACTGACAGGAATATGATAATTACATATATGAAATTACAGAATCGAATAGAACAGAATATGTAAGTGTAAGGAATAAGGTAATTATGAATATGAAATTCTAGAATAGAATAGAATAGAATAGATGCTGTTTTACCTTACCAGTCAACAGCAGAACTGTGAGTCAAGATTTTTCCCATGACCATATGGCTTATAGAATATCTCCACAATATTTTTTGGTTCTCCTTAGGTATGTCCATGCAAACCTTTTTTGTTCATAAAGGATTGTCCTGAAAAGGTGAAGAGGACATGCTGGGTTACTTCCTTGGCGATAATACGGTTAACAGCTAGCTCTACTTGGCACAGTTCAGAACGGATGGCTCAGCTAATCGGCATGGCTGTGAGCAGCGGGACTGGGCCAAATCCACTGGCAGAGTTTTATTCCTTTTCCTCAGTGCTTTAAGTCCATCCTTTCTCACAGTGATATGAATTTTGTTCATTCACTAAAGAATTCTGTAGACTATCTTTTTTAAAAAAACAAACAGACATTGATATTTTAGGTTTGCAGTTGGGGACGTTTCAGGTAAAACTGATCCATTTCCTCCAAGAGGATTAGTCTCAGGCAGCTTATCTTGTTTACCTCTCTTAATACTAAAGCTATAGGGAGCATATGGGTGTTTGCTAACCACCTGTCTGCCTACTGAGGGGACATCAGACGGACAGTCACACAGGCATAGAAGAAGAAGACTGGAATGATTGGGCTGGATGTCTATCTATATCCAGATGGTCTTAGGGTTGCTACACCAGAAGATATAGAGAAGTGGGAATCAGAGAGGGAAATGTATGAGCCAAATGTTCGCCTCTTTGTGGCTCTGTTCTCATACAACCCTGCGTCGATGTCACCAAACCCTGAAACAATGGAAGAGGAACTGCCTTTTGAACAAGGACAGATCATTAAAGTAAAGACGATTTTTTAAAATCTTTTCTCTTAATTCACAATCAGTCATCAGCTCATGTTGTGATGGGAAGCCTCAGAGTCAGTGGGAAATGTTGTCTTGTAGGTGTATGGAGATAAAGATGCTGACGGCTTCTATAGTGGGGAGACTGGTGGTCGCTTTGGTTTCGTGCCAAGCAACATGGTGTCTGAGATTCCTGTGGAAGACGGAGACCTTAAACTTCATCTGTTCCAGCAGGGGTTCTTATCAGAGGAGACACCTTCTATAGGCAAGTATTTTTTCTTGATAAAACCATCCACATAATTAATACATTATTAAATGTATTAAGCTAATATGGATTTAATGATTGATTCATGGATACTTTGTACTATTAATATTAGCACCCAGTGAAACTTCTAGTGTGCCGGATGGTGAGAAGGTACGCAGGATGTTGGCCATTTTTGATTATGACCCTTGGGAAAGTTCTCCAAACATGGACATTGAGGTGATTGCATTTTCCCCTCATTCTGATTCCCTGACATCCATTAAATATTGTAAGAAAATATTATTTTTATATATATCTCCATGTGCTCCAAATATTCATTGTACATCTATTTGTGTGTGTGTGTGTTTGTGTGTGGTCCTGGTAAAACCCTACATTATGAGGACAAAATGTCCCCACAAAGATAGCAATATCTGATATCCTTATCCTTGTGGGCCCATTTTTTGGTCCCTATGAGGGAAACAGCTTATAAATCATACAAAATAATATTTTGAAAATATAAAAATGCATAAAGTTTCCTGTGATGGGTAGGGTTAGGGGATAGAATATACAGTTTGTACAGTATAAAAATCATTATGTCTGTGGAAAGTCCCCATAAAACCGGGAAACCCAAGGGGGGTGTGTGTGTGTCTGTGATTTATTTAAAAATACCTATTTTATAAAATATTTTAATAATAAAATATAAAATATTTAATTGTTAAAATATTTTGATTTAAAATTATTATTAAACTTAATCTTAAAATATTTAAACTATTATCTAGTAATATTCAGATATTATTGCTATTACTTGATTTTATAAAGTTGATGTTATATCAGTATAACAAGTCTAAATATTATTTATTTATCAAATAATAATCAATGAACTAGACATACATCCTAGCTATTTATTGGTAATTTTTTTCATGAAGAATGAATCTTAAAATATCGCATATAATTTTAAATCGGTGTATTTTGGGTGTTTTCTTCTTTAGGATGAGCTTCCCTTTCGTGAAGGAGACATTATATATGTTTTTGGGGAAATGGACAGTGATGGATTTTATTATGTGAGTATTATGACTCCGTCTGTATTATTTTTTTATATTATTTAAAATAGTTAATGAATATTTTATTGATCCAGGGGGATCTACATGGTTATCGAGGTCTTGTACCATCAAACTTCTTGCAACCGCTGCCTTGGGATTGAATGTAAAGAGAAATCATGAATCAAGAACAGAAGAGTGACCTCAGATGGAGATTCGAACCCACTTTACTGAATTCAGCTCCAGTATTGCTTTTCGTTTTCCTGTTCATTTTAAACCATATAAAGTGTCTTTTTTCCTGTAATGTACAGTACATGGCAGTATACCTTCCCTCTGCATATTCACTACCTTTAGCTCAAGTAAAAGGAATTAATATCTGAATAATACAACAGCAGCTAGTGCATTATAGCCTTAAATTACTGATAATGGTAATTTAATAATGATCGTTTTTTACTTTATAAGTAAGCGTAGCTTCTTTCACCACTGATGTCTTTATATGATTTAAGCTATTTTTGTAAGTCATTCGTCTATAACAATCTTCTATGGTTATTTGAACAACTTCGCACATAAATATACAGTTTTGCTTCATTTTATTACTTAATTTCCTAGTTTACTCAATAGGCCTACACAAGTGAATGTGCACAAAAATACATTACCGCATTACAATCAGTCATAAAACACAATCTTTATTAATATTTCATAAATAGGACATTCGGCATCTTTGGTGCTCCATCGCAGCAAACAGTACACTCATCCATAAAGTAGGAAACACTACACTGTGTAAAGACGATTAGTAGTGCTGTCTACTTTATGAGTGACTGCACTGTACCTCTGAAGTTCCCGCCTCTCCTCAATCGTTACATGCTTCCTCTTATCTCCATGTGCTCCGAATGTTCATTTTACAGATATTTGTTCAATCTGTAAGAAAAAAAAGTTAAATCATGTGTAAATACGGTTGAATGTTCAGCTGCATCAACTTCATATGCGTCACTGTAAACCATAAAGGAGTTTAAAATATTACCTATATAGGTAAAAATGCTAGATTACATGCGTAATGAACTAATCTAAAATAGTATAAAGTATAATAATAAAAAATAAATATGTATTTAATGTGAAATGAATTCAGTGTGAACCTTTGAAATGTACTACTGCATTTTAGTATTGCTATTTAAAACTACTAGTAAAAATAAATGTGTAAAAATAAAAAATGACTGCGCATTTATTGATTTTTTTCATTATTTTTAAGTTGTAGCAATTGCATTCACAATCACATTGAGCAGATCTTATATCATTTAACCCGAGTTTAAACATTAATACTTATCCAATACTTTAGATTAAACCAAAGAGCGATTTAGTAAACGTTTATAGATTAAACTGAAGAAGGCGACTTACCAGTTCTCTGCCAACTTGATCCCGGAAACAACAGAGAAAAGAGAAAGAAGTTGTCGCCTTTTAACACTTTTTAGGCCACATGGTGCAAACCACAGGAAGAGGCCCTGCAGTCGCATGTCTTAAAGAAGCACAAATTCGCACGCCTATTGGACTACAGCAAGTTTCGCTCGAAGACAGACTCAAATCAATTCCTTTTAAGGGCATTTTAACTGATAAAAGTCAGTTCAGAAATGACTGAATGAAGCCTGTCGTCTTTAGCATACATAAAAATCACACAAAGAAATAAAGAGGAAGTCTAGTAAACATGTGATCAGATTGCATCAGGCTTCCACATAGTCTGACTTTGTCTCTTTAAACTAAGATACAATATTCCATCGGCTTAAATAATAACAGCATATGAGATGTCTATATATGAGAAAGAATCATCATCGGAAGATGTACACATTTTTGGTGTGAGTTTTCATAAATAGCGTCACAATGGATTAAATATATGAAGCATAATCTTGCTTGCAGCTCTTTCCTGAGGGGGAAGGGAAGTTGCTGTGTTGTGCAAAACCACACTGTTTCATCAGCATATTACATATACTTTTAGACAAATACGAAGGTGTGGTGATGTGTCATATAAATGTCATATGTGAGTAATTTACAATCATGGCTTGCTAATTTTACATTGAATTACGGTAAGATGCTGATAAAAGTAAAACAGTTATGACCTTTTGAAATATTGTGCATGTGCACATGGATAATCGAACCGATATGAGGCAATCAAATCTTATGTAAAACACTTTCTTCTGTGTCATTTATTTTTAAGCACTTTTGTCCCAGACTCCCCTGAGTACATACTTTGATAAACAGGAGACCGCTCTCCCATTTCCCTGAACATGATGTACACGAGATGGACTCGGTTGTCTAGACAACCCAAACCTCAAACTCTCGTTTGACACGCACAGAAGGAAGTGGGGGATGTGCAGACACTTCTCTATGATCTACAATGATAATGTACCTAGTGTTTAGTAGAAATTTACAGACATCCCATGAAATGTAACTGGGCGATTCTTCAAATACGGGCAGTTTTGGATCTGTGGAGTTTCAGAAAGTAAACATACTTTTCACTAGTTTAATTTTTGAAGGGTTAATTCACCCAAAAAATGAAAATTCTGTCAATAATTACTCACCCTCGTGTCGCTCTGAACCCGTGAGGCTTTACTTCATCTTCAGAACACAAATGAAGATGTTTTTGATGAAATCTGAGAGCTTCTGTCTCCATAAACGGCTACATTGACGCCTCAAAAAGTTCATAAAGACATTGTTTAACTAATCCATTTGAATTGAGTGGTTTAATCTAAACTGTCTGAAGAGACATTTGAAAGAATGTCAGTAACCAAGCAGATCTCATTGACTACCTTAGTATGAAATAAAAATACTTGGGGGGGTGAGATCTGCTTGGTTACAAACATTCTTCCAAATATCTTCCTTTGTGTATAACAGAACAAAGAAATTTATACAGGTTTGGAACAACATGAGTGCGAGTAACTGATGACAGAATTTTCATTTTTGAGTGAACATCCCTTTAAATGGGCAATGTGTAAATTTTAGGAGGATCTATTGACAGAAATGCAATATAATATACATAACTAAGTTTTCAGTGGTGTTTAAAGACCTTACATAATCAACTGTTATGTTCTTATTACCTTAGAATGAGCCATTTCTATCTACATACTGCACTGGTTCCCTTACATGTTAAATCGTGATTTTGTGCCGGCATGTAACCCGAAATGGACAAACTGCTCTACATTTGCTTGACTGATACTCGCTGCTGTCTCAGACGACGACATGTTTGTCCTGTGTTGGCCACGGTAGTTTCTCTAAATTGCAATTCGCAACCTCACCGCTACATGCCGCTAAAATTTACACAATGCAGGCCCATTATTTTATGTTACTTTGTATTCTATAAGTGCATGTAAATATTCATCAAAGCACACATATAGAATACAGAAAGCTGAAGCATGTTTGCTTGGCCAGCGAGAACCAGTGAGGTTCATTCCCGTGTGTTTCGCAGCACGCTTGAGCTTCTGGAAGACGTTTGTTCTCACACGTCACGCAGGTATGGCTGATGTTCTGTTGTGTTGTTCGCTGATCAATGTTTAAATGTGAATAAAAGCCTAAATTCAATTTGTTCATCATATAAAGCGATCGTGTCTGTTCAGAAAATTTGGACTAAACCGCTCGCATAGATTAGTTTTACGATCTCTTCATGAACTTTTTGAAGGGTCAAAGTGGTAGTCTCGTGAACTGTCAGTGGAGGGACAGAAATCTCTCGGTTTATATTTAATATATCTTGATTTGTGTTTCGAAGAAGACTTACAGGTTTGGAACGACATGTGGGTGAGTAATTGAATGCAATTTTTTTTTCATTTTTCGGTTTTAGTCATGGTTATTTCCATTGCTGTTTCATTTTCATATTTTCAGTTCGTCTCATATGATGAATTATGTTTAATAGCATTCTTTGGGAGAAATTTCTGTTGTGGAAAACATTTTTGCTTGCTAATCTCATGGCTAGCAGTTATTCATTCATCCAAAATACGCACAATTAAATATATATTTTCACAATATTTACATAAAATTGAACAATCTTGTTTGGAAATTATTCATAATTAATTTTTTTTTTCCGGTTTCTATACATCACAGGGCTCTTCACATATATCATCTCAAGCTCTTCTAAATAAAAATAAATTATAATAAAAAAATTTTTTAAATGTATAAATATATAAAAAATTTTCTCACTTCATGTTTCTTGTTTAAATATAATAATGGACCTTTTTACAACAAACTTTTATAAGGTTTTATGGTTGTACATCTGCGTCTGGGACAAGGTTAAAACAATAAAATCTTCACATAAAAGTTATTTGAACATAGTAAAAATAAATGGAGGCAATTTTCTAAGACAGTTTATGCGTGTCCTTTACATAAAAAGAAAAAAGCTGTTATATGAAGATCTGTTAGTACTAAAAATCAATACCTGAGACATGAAAGTGCCCGATGCTGAAAAAACGGCCTACTCTAAATAAATTACTCCATTTCAAAACATTTGGAGCAGTTTGCATATCCAGTGTGTGTGCGTGAGATATGCCAGCATCAGAGCTTATAAAAGCTGAAGGTTGAATCCAAGGTCAAACCTAGAGGACCTCTTGTTTGCCTCCCTTTTATCAGACACACAAATCACTCATTGAGCAATCCTCTGAGACCAATGGCTCCGTTATCAACTCCACCATGAACTTTATAGTGTTTTAAAACTGATTCAATGCTTGTCCTGTAAAATGTATCCTCACTGTTCAAGCAGGGGCGGTTGAGCCTGGACATGCATTATGCACCTATTTCTGTACAATACTGGATTAACTCCTGAAATAAACACCACGGTATAGATAGCGTCTTTAAACTAACTCAGTGAAAAGATGGGTATAATCCAGACAGGTTTAGATTAGGGTTAATTCAATTATCTTCTTTGCCCTAATATGTAAGATGAGCTAAATTCCTTCTTTGTGGCTTCATCAACGTTTACAGACTTAAAAAAATACAGTAAAATTTCCCCCTTTTTTAATATATAAAGGTCAACAGATGATTTCAGACATCATGAATATGTAGCAATCAAGAAACTGTCATTAAAGTTGATTTGAGTAGAAAACTCTTGCATCACAATTACTTTTCTTTTCTTTTTTTTTTTTAAGTAGAGCTCCGAGTCATGGAAAAAGTCCAAATGTTGCATCATGACCGGAGAGAGTCTTATAATCACCACTAGATGGCATAACTATTTAAATATGGCCCAATCAGAGACTGTAACTCTCAATCTGGGTTTAGCCTATTCAAAACAACCATCTGTTACATTATTCTATATATCCATGCATCAAAACTTATTAATACACTTTGAGGTACTAATATGCGTTTTTTAGCTACAAAGGTGTACCATTTGAAATGATAACGCCCCAGTTACAGCTTTTGTACCTTTTTTTTCTGAGAGTGTATATACTCTTAACAGTTAATAAATGTAACCTTTTTATTATGTTTTCCTTTAGTTAATTTTACTGCTCCAGGAGTATGTAACAACATTATTAGTTAGTGATGACTGATAATAAGTGACAAATAAGTGTTTTTTTATGAAGTAGCTGAAAACAAGTGAAAGTTTGTTATGGGTGGAGAACATTTTTGACTGATTAGATACACTAAATTACTCATAATTATCAGGAAACTTTATGATACATTCTAATACAAATGAGTTTTATGGTCACTATAGGTTTTGTGCTGTAAAACTTAAAAAGGAGGGGACACGGAGATAGCGCCCTTATAAAACGCACCTGAGATGAATCCCATCATAAAATACATTCTCTCCTCTTTAGCTGGATTGATTTTTCATGTGGATTTCGTTCAATCCAAATATTAAGGATGATGAATGTGCGCTCTCTTTCCATACTTACTATTTTATGCAGGTTTGCTTTGAGTGCAGGTAGGTGGGTTAAATGCTTTGTGTATATGTCATATTATTTATCATAGATTTACTGTTAAACAAGCTACTGTTGAATTTAGAGACCTTTGAGTTCATCAATCCATCATTTTTGTTTTAGTTTGATAGGCTTTTGGTGTACATTTGTACCATGTGCCTTAGAAGTGTATCAAGATTTATGAGAATCAAGTGTTGTTGCACAGAATAGAATACAAATTTATTAACTGAATGACTGAATATAGACATCGGCCATTGTATATGTGTGTAATGTATTAAATGTGATTATTATTAATACATTTACAATACATATTTATTTAGAACGAGTGAACTTTGTTTTCTTACAGATTGGTGTTATCAGTCCCAAGTAACATGCAACAGCACGTGTGCGGGTGAGAATTGATCCTTGATCAAAGTCATATATTCAATTATAAGGGAAAAAATACCGTTCATTGTATGTTTGATCAAATAAGTGCAGCCTTGGAGAGCATAGGAGACTTCTTTAAAAAACATGAAAAATCTTTTAACGGTAATGTGCGATTTATATCACAGCATGAGCTTTTTTTCTTTTATAGGACCGGATGAATGGGCAATCGTTGCTGCAGATTGTGGAAATGGAAACCAGTCACCCATTAACATCGTGACAAAGAATACTTCCTCAGACAGTCGTCTGACCCCAATGAAGTTCACAGGCTATCAAGAAATGATCCGTAGTGTCATTGTAAACAACGGACACACGGGTAAATATACTTTTTTTATATAGTGAATAGCCTTTACACATATTATTTTACTTTATAAACACCTTTTTTGTCATCTTTAGTGCAAGTGAATCTGCCAAATATAGGAACGATTAATGGGGCAAATTTATCAGCCACTTACAAAGCTCAGCAGCTTCACCTGCACTGGGGCAAGAACGGTGGACCTGGATCAGAACATACTATAGATGGAGAGAAATACCCTATGGAGGTATTAAACATTTGAGACCGGTTTAATTCTTAAACCTAGGGCTGTCACTTACGATTATTTCGGTAATCGAGTAAGCGGTTGATTATTTTGCCGATTAATCGAGTAATCAGATTTTTTTTTTGTGTTAATAAAAATAGATGTTACGACTTCCAATTTTAGTCTAGGATGAGAAGAGGCAACATTGAGTTTGTGGTCGACTGAGCGGTGGAGATGGTGGCAAAAGACAGCGCGTGTTTTACCGATAGTGTTTTATTGTACAAACAAGAAAGTAAGTGATAAACCATAATAAAGATAATAACATAAAGAAGAGAATATATACAATATTTACATACATAGAAATAAAGATAAAAATGGCACAAATGGCACCAAATAAAAGAAAAGAACAAAACCAAAACCAAGCTAACTCAAATTAGTCCTCTAACCTAAACTGATGAAAAGAAAACAAGTCTTAGGCGTTGCACGCCCTGACTTACCTACTCTAACTAATAAATAAAACATACACAAGTGGTGCACATTTCTATACTAATGTATTCAGACATTTTAATTCACAAGGTGCTGGAATGTGTAAGTCACGTGACCTGTCCTCTCCGAATGAGGTTCTTAATCGCCTTTTAAATGGCTTAAAATACAAATAATAATAGAACAACAAAACAATAATAGTTTGTTCAAATAAAGCAATCAATAGCAAGAAATATGGTTTTATAGGACAACACTGTTAAAATACATAATGTACATAATATAGACATTCGTCTCATGCATATTATGTATTATAAACAAATGCCTGCAGAGGGCGCCAGATCAAACCCTTCTTTAAAATTAGACAAAAAAATTAGACATTCAATTCAAATGTTCACGTAATCTTTAATATTTGGTCCTACAGCCACTGTAATTTTTTGAAAAAGAATATGTGGACATTAAAACATGCAAACTCAGAGCAAGGGTTTAAACTTTTGTTTTGAAATCGCGATATCCACGAATGTAAATGAAAACAGTTCATGTGGAACAGCATTTACTGTGAGCGGAGTTAGTAAATAACACGCATATGAGTAATTAAAGCCCATATATTAAACCCGCAGGGTAAATATTTATTTAGTCGCATTTCAGCCTTATGAGTTCACAATAGCACTTTGCTATAGTATATTTTTAATTGGTTTTATTGTGCGGCTTTAGAAAACTGTTTATGAATTCTCGTCCTTAGAATGCTCCACTTACTGTATTTTGTTACTCGATACGGTAAATTGCTGTCGAGGATTTTTTAAAATCCAGTAGTTGAATTTAATCGAGGAGTGGTGACAGCCCCACTTACACCTATTTGTGAATAGATAAGGAGCTATAAGCATTAATTTTGTATTTTTAACAGCTGCACATTGTGCATATAAGAGAGAATTACAACTCCGTGGAACAAGCCATTAGTGACCCTTCTGGAGTGGCTGTTCTTGGATTTTTTTATGAGGTAAAACCACATGCATTGGTCCCACTTTAAATTAAGGGTTAGTTTTCATTAAATCATTTAAAGGGTTAGTTCACCCAAAAATGAAGATTCTGTCATTAATTACTCTCATGTCGTTCTACACCCGTAAGACCTTCGTTCATCTTCAGAACACAAATTAAGATATTTTTCATGAAATCTGATGGCTCAGTGAGTCTCTATTGCCAACAAGACAATTAATGCTTTCAGATGGCCAAAAGGGTACTAAAACATATTTAAAACATGTGAGTACAGTGGTTCAACCTTAATATAATAAAGCGACGAGAATACTTTTTGTGTGCCAAAAAACAAAATGACAACTTTTCAACAACATCTAGTGATGGCCGATTTCAAAACACTGCTTCAAATCTTTACGAATATTTTGTTTCGAATCAGTGGTTCGGAGCACGTATCAATTTCTATTGAAATTGCTAATCAATTTTGATGTTAACGAAGCCTCGTTTACTGAAATCACATGACTTTGGCAACTCCGAACCACTGATTCGAAAAAAAAGATTCGTAAAGCTTCAAAGGAGTGTTGTTGAAAAGTCGTTATTTTGTTTTTTTGGCACACAAAAAGTATTCTTGTCACTTTATAATATTAATCTTGAACCACTGTACTCACATGAACTGTTTTAAATATATTTTAGTATCTTTCTGGGCATTGAAAGTGTTGATTGTCTTGTTGGCAATAGAGGCTCACTGAACCATCAGATTTCATCAGAAATATCTTAATTTGTGTTCCGAAGATGAACGAAGGACTTACAGGCGTAGAACGACATGAGGGTGAGGAATAAATGACAGAATTTTCATTTTGGGATGAAGTAACCCTTTAAAAAAGCATTTGATACAATGCACTTTTGTACATGTTTTTACATTGTACATTGAATTAGCTGAAGTTACCTTATGTAATTACATCTAAAATTACACTGTTGACCCTTTCCTTACCCTTAAATCATACCACTAACCTTATCCCTATCTCAATAGCAGCAAAAGTGTTTTGCAATAGAATATGAACACAATAAGTACATTGTACCTAATATTTTTTTTTTATGTATGTATGCACATAGTAGCTAAAGATATCTAATATAAGTGACTGATATGGTCATAAATGTTTGTTATTTACAGCTAATAAAACCATATTTTATTGTATCTTATCTTCCAGGAATCAGAAAATGCCAATAAAAAATATGAAGCCATCATAAAATCTCTGAAAAATATTACACACCCTGGTAAGACTTTTTATCTACCTTCAAAGATTAATAAATATGTTGTTTTATCGCTTCTTGATGAGGTCAGTCAAGGTCACAATAAGGCTATCTCTAATATGGGAGGAGCCTGTGTAATGTATTATTGTTCATACAGGCTATATTTAGAGATAAGAAGAGGAACTTCATGACAATTTATGAACATCTTTTTTTTAGGCACTAATGTAACACTTGGAGATGTGTCAATAGACATGTTTATTCCCTCCCATGATGAATTGGAGAAGTACTATCGCTACCAGGGGTCCCTCACCACACCAGGCTGCTCTGAAGCTGTGATCTGGACAATATTTGAGAAAACGATACCACTCAGCAGAGAACAGGTAGTTTATTATATGCCTCCATCTTATTATGCAACACGGAAGTAAAGGTGCGTTCACGCCATGTTGAAATTACCGTAATTTTGAGGTTTCAACTTGTGAAAAGCATTCACGTCCTCGTAGAGTTTGTAATTAAAGCTTGATTGGATTATTTGTACCACATGACTGCTGCAGATTCGTGTAGGCTTTGATAGTGGTCTTACATAGAAACGCATAATTCCCAGTCCAAGGAAAATAATTGATATTACAAAAATAAAACAATGCAAATATTATGAATTTTGACATTAAAAAGTGTATAAATCACTCATTTTTCTAAAACCCAGTCCAACAGCGACACCCGCAGGTGAAGTTACAGCAGGAGGCTTGCCTCCCCTGAGCCCATTGACTTTAAACAGACCCCCTAAAGCGTGCGGTGGGTTTTGTGGGGGGTAATTGAGAATGAATGGGGAAAATCATGTGAGTGGAGGCAGTGCCTCCATCGTGTTATGATTGGATATGATCAGTTATGATTAGATATGATTGGTTTGTGCGATAAATCCCGTCTCTTGTGTTCGGGTGCGTTCGCAAATCGTCTTGTTAATTATGCCATTAACGGGAAGATTAATTAAAAAACTGCTAAAAATAAGTTACGATTAAAAATAAAATAAATAATTAAATAGTTACTGCCTTTAGTTATTATTTTAGAATAAATGTAAAAATACTTAACACTAACTTGATGGGATTTATACTTGGTTTTAAAAGAATATTTATTACATAGCGTATTAATACAAAATAGTATTTTATTTTGTCTTTATTGTTTATTCAACCAGGAAAATGTGACAACATTTAGTGTATTAGACATGAATTTACATATGATATATATAAAAAAAAATGTAAAAAAAGATTTTGCCTCCTCCACTGAACTACAACAATAACAAAGTGCTGGAAACAATCAAACTATTTGCTCTAAAAACCAGTATGTTAACAATTACTACAATAATATGGTATGAAATACCAGTTGGTAATATCAAGCAGCATAACAAACTGTTTTGTCCCGCTAGAAATAACTATAGAAGCGGATTATACCAGAAGATACATTCAATTTACAAATGCCCTCTTGTGTTAAAAATAAGGTGGATAAACAAGTGGAACTTTAACAGAATACCATATAGTCCTCTTATTTTTGTCTTGCAGCTTTCTGCATTTTCAAACTTGACGTTTTCTGATGGGACTGCCATGGTAAACACATACCGACCCGTTCAGCTGCGGTATGGACGTCAGGTGTATTATTCTAGGAGTTATGTGTTTTGTGTTAGCACTGCCTTATTGATCAGCTCTGTTTTCACATCACTCTGTGTTCTCACGGTCTGATTTATGGTTATGTTTTTGGGGTATTGCTTGAAGCAAGATTTTTATCATTTCTTAATAATTCAAAACCAATCTTTATTGTTGTTCAGCCTGTTGCTTCAATAGTGTTTTAATAGTTCACATCCCATATCAGAGGCCTTCTCGAATCTAATGAAAGTTATTTATACAAAAGTCATAACTAAACTGATATTGTTGTAAAAACTGCTGTAAAAGTACAATATTTAACTGTGTCTGTTATAAGAATGTAATATATATAGAATCTTATTTGTGGAAAGGATAAATTGTGCAAAAGGCCATTGTTTGACATTATATGGCATATTAAATATACAGAGGACATGCAGGAACACAGTTGCACATGAGTCAATACTTTAGAAGGTTTTTTTAGGGGTATTTTTATGATTGTAATTACTGTATTCTTGTTCTTCTGTATTGGTAGGTCCAATTGATCAGTCCAAATTGTAAAACAATAAAAAGAAAATTGATGAACATAAAAATAAATGGTCTTATTTATTAATAATTGTTCATTTCAATGTATAATGAATAACTACCCTGTGGAAATTTTACAGCCTGAACACTTTCTACCTATATTTTATTGCACCTGTTATAGTTGTATGGGATAAAAAGGAAGTGTGATTCTCTGAAGACAGATTATTCATTGACGTCAAGTTAGGTGATTTGATATTGGTACTGAATATCTGGCAACCGAAAAGAGAGACTAGAGGGAGAGAAGTGGGAACTTTAAAATTTCCATTAAATAAATAAATAACATGTAGACTATCAAAAAGACTGAAAAAAAAAGCATTGTAATAAGTTATATGCTTAGAACATAAGTTCTGTGCATAGTTCTGAGCAAATTAAATGAACATGTAATATACGCAAATCTATGGAAGCCTGCTTCTGCCACTAAAAAAAAAGATTGCGATTTTTTTTTTATCTCAAAATTGTGACTTTTTTCACAGAATTGCGTGATAAAGTCAGAATTGCGACATATAAAAAAAAGTCAGAATTCTGATTCTATAACTTGCAATTGCGACTTTATCTCACAATTCTGACTTTTTTCTCACAATTGCGAGTTTATATCTCGCAATTATGACTTTATAACTCGTAATTGCGACTTTTTATTTCACAATTCTGACTTTTTTCTCGCAATTGCGAGTTTATATCTCGCAATTGTGACTTTATAACTTGCAATTGTGACTATATCTCAGAATTGCGAGATATAAAGGCGCAATTCTTACTTTATAACTCGTAATTGTGACTATCTCACAATTGCGAGTTTATATCATGCAGTTGTGACTTTATTTCTCAGAATTGCGAGATATAAAGGCGCAATTCTTACTTTATAACTCGCAATTGCGACTATCTCACAATTCTGACTTTCTCGCAATTGCGAGTTTATATCAAGCAATTGTGACTATATCTCGCAATTGTGACTTTATAACTCGTAATTGTGACTTTATAACTTGCAATTGTGACTATTTCTCAGAATTGCGAGATATAAAGGCGCAATTCTTACTTTATAACTCGCAATTGCGATTTTTTTTCTCACAATTCTGACTTTTTCTCGCAATTGCGAGTTTATATCATGCAATTGTGACTTTATAACTCGTAATTACGACTTTTTATTTCACAATTCTGACTTTTTTCTCACAATTGCGAGTTTATATCATGCAACTGTGACTATATCTCGCAATTCTGACTTTATAACGCGCAATTGCGAGTTTATATCTCACAATTCTGCGAAAAAAAATTACGAATTTTGAGATAAAAAGTCGCAATAATCTTGTTTTTATTTTCAGTGGCGGAAACGGGCTTCCATACAAATCAGATAAACGGAGGGGGGAGACAATACTAGGCTGATCCAGCAGTTGTCTGCAGGTTTTAAAACAACTTTGCACAGGAAAGCTCTGCTGGACCTGGCAACCCCCTGATCATCACTGCACACCCACACCGTGTGACGGCAGTCAGCTGTCCAGCACTTGATCTTCCTGAGAGTAACTTGTAACATGGATCGCTGGAGAGGCAGGGTCGCGCTCGTCACTGGTGCTTCAGTGGGAATCGGAGCTGCAATCGTCAAGTCTCTTGTGCAGCACGGCATGAAGGTGGTCGGATGTGCTAGAAATCTAGAGCAAATAGAGGTAATCTACCGTTAACGAGCAAACAACAGTATGGTTCACTGCGTACACTGAATAATCGCGCGGGGTTTTTTTTGTCTTGCAGACACTGGCAGCAGAATGTGTCAGTAGTGGATTCAGTGGCACTCTGTTCCCGTATAAATGTGATCTGTCTGTAGAGGATGAAGTGTTATCCATGTTCTCCTGGATCAAAGTTCAACATCAAGGCATTGACGTGTGCATTAATAATGCTGGATTGGCTCTCCCAGAGCCTCTACTGAGTGGTAAAACCAGTGGCTGGAAGAACATGATGGATGTAAGTAACTCGATAGCGACTTAACGCCACAAATCCAGTGAGTGATTCATTTCCGCGAATCGGTTCTGTCAATGAACCGTTTTGACCGAGTCAGTCATTCATTTACGTCATGACGTGCTCTCTGACATCACAGCGTGCATATTACGTTGCTGATTTTTTGCTACAGTTATTTTTAAAGGGATAGTTCACCCAAATTTTTTTTAATCATTTACTCACCTTTTTGTTGTTTCAAACCTCACGAATTTCTTTCTTCTGTTGAACACAAAGGAATATATTTTGAAGAATGTTTACTTCCATTGTAGGAAAACAATCAATTGTCTGGTTATCGACTTTCTCCAAAATATCTGCTTTTGTGTTCAACTGAAGAAAGTAATTCATATAAGTTTGGAACAACTTGGGGATGAGTAATTTTCATTTATGGGTGAACTATCACTTTAAGGGTGTTTGTTATTATATGTGTCCATGTTCGGTTTGTTGTATGCGGCGGTTTATAAAAGCGAACCAACATATAATTTACTTTTACTTTTACAATTATAATTTGCATGTTTGAATACAATGCTATTAAAACCAACGATTTTCTCTATTTATGTTGCTTTAAACTGTTGATAAATCCCATATAGCCAATTTATTGTTTACTCGTTGTTTATTGTTGTTGTTTATTGGTTTATTGGAAACGAATCGCGATTTACTTGATTTAACCATTTCATGAAATAAAGAATTGCACTTTTTTCCAGGTGAATGTCATTGGCTTGTCAATCTGCACCCGTGAGGCTTACCAGTCCATGAAAGAAAGAAATATTGATGATGGCCATATCATTAATATTAACAGGTACAGGAATGTTTTATTTGATTTTTTTGCCAGTATTCAAATTCCAACCTGTGCTAAGGCAAAAAAAAACATTTAATATCCTTAAAAATCTGTGTGTGTTTTAGCATGAGTGGACACCGGGTCGTCAACAACGCTGATATTCACTTCTACACTGCCAGCAAATATGCCGTGACTGCTCTCACTGAAGGTCTGCGGCAAGAGTTACGCGAGGCCAAAACCCACATACGAGCCACAGTAAGAGGATGAACACTTTATTCAGGAAAAATGATTATTGTATGTCCAAAGACTTGTTGGCACTAAGATTGTTCTTTCTTTAACAGTGTATATCTCCTGGTTTAGTGGAGACAGAGTTTGCCTACCGACTCTTTAGTCAACACCAAGAAAAAGCTGCAGCTACGTACAAAAGTATAAAGGTAAAGACAAATCCTGATTCTTGTTTATAAAATATGTTGTACATTATTGTTTACACTTGTAAATATTTAAATATCATATTCACAGTGCCTGCAAGCAGATGACGTAGCAAACGCAGTGGTGTATGTCCTAAGTGCTCCTCCTCATGTTCAAGTAAGCATCATCCATCACTGGAGAAAACTAGTGTGCTGTAAATGATTGCTGAGGATGTTCATATATACGATCAGCTTGCGCTGCAGTGGGAATTGTCTGCAGTGTATTTTCTAGCAAGAATTCATGTAATTGTTTTTTCCTCCCGCTTCTCTAGATCGGTGACATTCAGATGAGGCCTGTGGAACAGCTGACTTAACCTGAGCAGATAAACAGGATCGGGCGTCGCTGACATCTTAATCATCTTAAAGGCTCATATATGGGCCATTCTACAGAAGAGTTGGACACATCTTGGGGAAAAAAAGTTTTTTTCCACAAATTTTGTATGTATGCAAATTTTATAACATCCAAGGTACACATTTCTAGTAATTGTGCAGTTAATTCTCATATTGTATTTTCAGAAAGTTCACGAATATTTTTCCTTTCCCCAAATTTGTCACTACCGAAACACAATCATAAATAAATGAATGAGAAGGGTTACATTGACCTATTAAGATTTTGTTCACATTTACCTTATAAATATATTTTTTGCTATTTTTTAAAAAATGTTTTAACTGGTAAGTCAGAAACAATTACAATTTTAACAATATTTCATGTGTAATTTATGAGATTTGTTGTATTTTTGAATCCAATCTTTCTTTGTAAAAGGTATAAAGTTTATCATACTGATTTCAAAGTTAAGGATTCATTGGTTTGAATATACATCAAACCAAACACTATAAAAACATCTTAGTTGATAATTCAGTATTTTATTTTTGACAAAACATCCCATGTTTCGGTCCGATCTACTATGAAAGAGAGGCTATTAGAGGGAGGAACACTGGAATATTTCCTGATCAAAAATGTAGGGGTGTGGTTAAACTCAGTCTCAGCCAATGGACTGAAACATACACTGTTTCGGTAGTGACATGAAAATGCGGGACACATTTTTACATTAAGTTTCATGATTTAAAAATAAAATATAAATATTTTTTTAAAAAGTCAATTTTATTTTTAAAAACAACAATGGAAAAAAATGCAAAAATTATTTCAATATTTTCACATTTAGGGGTTAGGGTTCGGGACAGCCACCTCCCAATTGAAAGTACCCAATAAATTATGATTTAAAAAAAAAAAAAATTATGCTTAGCTTACTAACACTTTAAATATTATTGTGGGATTCAATAGATAATAGAAGGATCTTAGTAAACATCTAAAATTTGAATACTTAAATGCTTTAAATGTGTTTTGTTGGTTGTGGGACAGCAGTTTGCACCAATTCTGTAGAATGGCCCATATAGTTTCAAATATTAAATGTAGGGAAAATCACAATAATGTCCCTATAAACTGATTCTGTTCTCCAGATCTTTTGCAACACAAATTACAAGAACACAGAACACTGATCATGAAGTTTACATTTTTTATAATCAAATGTTATTAAAAAAAAAAGTTTTGAAAAAAGAAATTATATCCAAAGTACACTTGTTGCATTTGTGCTGAAGTATTGAGTTATGAGTTTTGGAAAATGCAGAATTGGTGTAATGTTTTGCTTTACATTGATTATAGTGAAGAACATTCACAACTGAACATAAATGATAGTTGATTAAATCTGATGCCTTTTACATTTCTTTTGTTATATATTGTCATAGAAGCTAAATATAATTTTTTAAGTGATGCACTAATAAAAAAGATGGATTTGTCATGCTTTTCTTCAAGTGTTTGTGATGAAAATATTTTCCTTTGAAAAGAAAAGTGTCAATTGTTGAAAAAGGCACATTTATAAAGTCTACATTTTAGTATTTCACAAACTGAGGACTTTAAGTAGCCTATATAACAGGCCAAAAAAGAAACTACTTTTATAAAAATTGAATGTTATGTACTTTCTATTTTTGTTATTTTTTTCAGTGAAACCCGCACCAACAATCATGTTGTTAAATATTGAGTGCATTAGAACTGAATATACAGTCAGCATTCAAGTTTTCAGACAACATGATGCAATAGCCTATTTATTTATCAATATGGTATTAATTGTTGATATTTAAGTTGATTTAAGGGCGAATTTTGAATAGCACTGCAGGAATGTGACGCTTCCAAACAGAAGTGACTAACTGAACACAGGCACAACCGATAGGAGTGATCTAGAGAAGCGGTCGTGCATTGCTATTGGCTGGATTCTCAACGAGTAAATTATTGACAACAGGGAATGCATATATGGAGTAAAGATCACTGCAAACGGTCAGCAGCTCTTCTGCAAGAGTTTTGTGAACTTGTAACATGGATCGCTGGAGAGGCAGGGTCGCGCTCGTCACTGGTGCTTCAGTGGGAATCGGAGCTGCAATCGCAAAGTCTCTTGTGCAGCACGGCATGAAGGTGGTCGGATGTGCTAGAAATGTGAAGCAAATTGAGGTAAATTACATTATCCATTTGTGGATAAAAGGTTTGTCACAATTAAAAAGTCACTAAAGAACATGAGGGCGAGAAAATTGTGTCAGAATCATCATTAAGCCAACAATGAAATGTTTCCCATCATTTAAACACCCGTGTTGTTGATCACATCACATTTTAATCATCTAAGCTTAATGTTTGAAATGCTTTACATAGCCTAACAACAATTTCATATTTGTTAAAAAAATATATCTAGAGGGAACTATGTGTTGACAAGGATGAAGTTCTAAAACTTGGTATAATAATTAACCTCATGTTTTTTATTCTTGCCAATGGTTTTGAGCTTTGACCTTTTTCTCTTAAAAATAAAGGTTATTTATTGGCTTCTGGTTCCATGAAGAACTCTTAAAATCCATGGAATCTTTCCATTCCGCAAAAGGTTCTTTACGCACTAAGAAAATGATTCTTTTTAGAACTGTTCACTGAACGGTTCTTTTGGGGAACCAAAATGGCATCGCTGTGGAAACCCCCTTTTTGAACCTTTATTTTTAAGAGTCTTCATGAAATTTAAATCTCAACGTGTTTTTCCTTTTGCAGACACTGGCAGCAGAATGTGTCAGTAGTGGATTCAGTGGCACTCTGTTCCCGTATAAATGTGATCTGTCTGTAGAGGATGAAGTGTTATCCATGTTCTCCTGGATCAAAGTTCAACATCAAGGCATTGACGTGTGCATTAATAATGCTGGATTGGCTCTCCCAGAGCCTCTACTGAGTGGTAAAACCAGTGGCTGGAAGACTATGATGGATGTAAGTAACTCGAATAAGCAGGCAGGGAGAGTGGGGTAAGATACTTATGTGGCAGAAGTACAATGAAAGTATCTAAAGCAATTTCAGAATGTTGCCTATCACTTTAAATGACCAGAATACATCTATGACAAAGGGTTCTGAAGATATGGCTTCTTATAAAAAAAGTGTTGCTACCCAGATACCAACTTTGTGTCGGCCCAGATCCGGCCCACATCTGGCACATGCAGAATGATGATCTGGGCCACATGTTATGTGGAATAATGGCACTTGGGCAGATCGCTCCTGTCTGCCAGGTCTGGGGCACAAGCAGGCCACATGTTAGCCAAGAGCAAAGAAATAAAACAACTGGACCTTATCTGAGCCACAAAATCTTCATATATTATTCATAGAATCATTTCAGCATTAACAAGCCTGAATAACAAAGAGATGAGCAGAAACACAAGAACTACAACTTTCTTCAGCCACAGCCTTAGATGAAATCAACTGAAGATAAAAGACAATAAATCTCTCAAGATCTCATTAAACAACTCCACAACCAGCATAACCAGATTCACTTTTTATTAACCAGACTGACTTTATTTCTGTTAGACATCTACAGAAGTTCTTATTGACAATTAACAGAAGATTAACTCTCATGTTTGTTTCATTTGTGGTTACCATGATAGTGATTGCTGTTTCTGACCATCTTAGGCCATTAGAACTACAGGTGGAATGAAATAAACATCTGATTAGTATCAGAGAAGGATTTGATGTACTTGTACACTGTTTTTATCAAATAAACTTCAGTACCTTATGGTGGGATGAGTTAAAATGCAGTGACGCCAAACCCCATCATTGAAGAAGAACGCTGTCGTGTTCACAACTGTGACAATGAGCGTTTATCAGGATCAACTAAACGCTGGATTTTCAAAATTATGTGAAGTTTGTGGCTCCACTGTTGCAGTAAACTTGCACAACGTTCTTGAATGAATAATATATTAGATGAAAGCCGGTCTGTTATTGCAGAGACATCGACTTTACATTTTCACGCCCGTAAACATGAGGCGGAACAAAACAAACTGTGATTTTTTTGCTTTACATGTCAGTCAAACGTCCTCTTGGCGGGTCTTTGGCCAATGAAATCTCTGATAGAGTCCAAACTTTCTGCTGTTAGTCGAAGGTCTGGCTATGTGAGACTACCCCATAGCTGCCATTTTAGAAAAAAACTTGCTAGCTTACCAATTCAGGCTAATATTTAGCTAAAGGATTTGCATGGTTTTATACGTTGCTAAATCACCAATATAAATTTTGGTGATTTAGTTGGCAAGAGTTGTTTTGTCTTGTCAGCTCTTTTAGTTGACAAGACAAAAACAGTTTTTAAAGTAAATGGGTGCCTTCCACTCCTCCCATGTGCTTCTCCTTTTCACAGTCTGGCAGAAATGATGGGTTGCTCCAAAATATATGGTCCCATGACAATAAAAGTGCCAAGATACAGTGGGTGGGTCAACTTACCCACTGACTCATCTTACCCCACTCTCCCCCTATTCCTACCAACATGAAGAATGTCTAATGTCAGTCATCTCAATGTTCAAATGCTTTTCAGGTGAATGTCATTGGCTTGTCAATCTGCACCCGTGAGGCTTACCAGTCCATGAAAGAAAGAAAAGTTGATGATGGCCATATCATTAATATTAATGGGTACTATAATGTTTTATTGGACATTTTTAGACATATTTTCTGCATTTATATTCCTATACCAGTGCCAGGCACCAAAGCATCCAGTCTCTTTAAAAATCTTCCAATGTTTTAGTATGTGTGGACATCGTGTTCTTCACAACGCTGATCTACACTTCTACACTGCCAGCAAATATGCCGTGACTGCTCTCACTGAAGGTCTGCGGCAAGAGTTACGCGAGGCCAAAACCCACATACGAGCCACAGTAAGAGGGTGAACACTTTATTTAGGAAAATTATTCATTTCCAATTTTCAAAGATGTGTTGGCACTGATATTGTTCTCTTTAACAGTCTATAAGTCCTGGTTTAGTGGAGACGGAGTTAACCTACCGACTCTTTAGTCAAAACCCAGAAAAGGCTGCTGCGACCTACAAAAGTATGAAGGTAAAGACAAATCCTGATTCTTGTCTGCAGAGCATTTTTTAAGTCATTGTTTACCTTTATCATTTTAAATATCATATTCACAGTGCCTGCAAGCAGATGACGTAGCAAACGCAGTGGTGTATGTCCTAAGTGCTCCTCCTCATGTTCAAGTAAGCATCATCCATCACTGGAGAAAACTCGTGTGTTGTAAATGATTGCTGAGGATGTTCATATATACTAGTGTTTCTCAAACTTTTTCAGCCCAAGGACCACTTTATCTTCCAATTTTTTTCTGAGGACCACCTAACAGAATCCCACTCTAACACACCCCCCAAAAACAACAAAATAGGAAGGAAAAACTAAATTTAAGTTTAATATATGCAACTGTTTCAAGTCAAAAACTAATTATTCAAACACAAATGCAATGATATGATCAGAAGTTATTATATGAATTTTATTTCATTTGAAAAAGTAAATGTGAAATGAGCTGCAGCTTAATATGAACAGCAAACTGCACATGTGAAAAAAATTTTTATCTGGGATCTATCTCACAAAACACAGAAGATTTGCCTCGTTACCAATGTCTGTGGACTCGTCCAGCTGAAGAGAAAAGAAGGGACTCTGGTGTAATCAGCTGCTCTTGGACATTTTCGGACATTGAAGTTATGCGTCGCTGGTAGGGGTGGCACGGTTCACAAAACCCACAGTTCGGTTCGTATCACGGTTTTAGGGTCACGGTTTTCGGTTCTGTATGGTCCTTTAATCTTTAACACTCCATAAATTTCCTTCAGCATATGATATATAGCTTATTAGCTTAATTATGCACAATTTAGGATACAGTAACATTTTTGTAATGTAATCATGCACTAACTGAATTTGACTTGACTTTAAGCACATTATTGGGACCATCTCTGAGTGAAAGCTGGGTGAGATTTTGATACAGCAAGAGACATTGATGATGACATGCTTTTCGTTTGTTTGGCATAAAAAAGAGCATGTGTATTGTTATCTCTACAGAAACTTGTGCCTTTTTAGCACACAAAGATTGAAATTAACTTGCATTTATCAAACTGCCAACTTCAGTGTAGCTCTTACAAAAAAATATATATATTTTAAAAGACAAAGAGAGGAACTCTTAAAACTCTTTAATATGTTAAACATAAATATATAATATAATGTCATAACATAAACATCCCCAATGCTTTACTTATCACTGAGAGGTTGCTTAAATGCTGTGGACAGTTGAAGTTGTTTCCTAACCGGCTCTTTCCTGTTTGTGCTTATCGACCCATTGCCGTCATGTCTTCTCAAATGAACTGTCATATTAGAAGTGTTGCCATTAGCATATTGAATGCATTTTGCACAATGCTTGCACACAGTCGCAGTTCTATCTACTGTTTTATTTCCGTTGTCATCGTAAGTAACATGAAATCCAAATTGTTCCCACACACCGGATTTGAACGACACGGGCGCATCCGCCAACTCCTTCATTAGGGGCCGTTCACATATCGCGCCTAAAAAAGCGTGGAAAGCGCGGCTGCGTTGCTTCCATTTTGAGCACGCTTGCCGCACGGACGCGATATGTGAACTTTTCCACTTTTACTGTCTATATGTATGCTCACGCGAAACTGTCTGAACATGGAGCTACATTGCGCATGCGTCGAACCGTGCGACGCACACACAAACCGAACCAAACGGTTCGGGTGTTTTTTCATGTACCGTGCCACCCCTAGTCGCTGGACTGGATCATTGGACAGGGGTACTTTTTGCATGTCATCACTAGCTTTCCGCGGACCACTAGGGGGCGATGGCGGACCACACTTTAAGAATTACTGATATATACGATCAGCTTGCGCTGCAGTGGGAATTTTCTGCAGTGTATTTTCTAGGAAGATTTCATGTAATTGTTTTTTCCTCCCGCTTCTCTAGATCGGTGACATTCAGATGAGGCCTGTGGAACAGCTGACTTAACCTGAGCAGATAAACAGGATCGGGCGTCGCTGACATCTTAATCATCTTAAAGGCTCATATATGGGCAATTCTACAGAAGAGTTGGACACATCTTGGGGGAAAAAAGTTTTTTTCCACAAATTTTGTATGTATGCAAATTTCATAACATCCAAGGTACACATTTCTAGTAATTGTGCAGTTAATTCTCATATTGTATTTTCAGAAAGTTCAGGAATATTTTTCCTTTCCCCAAATTTGTCACTACCGAAACACAATCATAAATAAATGAATGAGAAGGGTTACATTGACATATTAAGATTTTGTTCACATTTACCTTATAAATATATTTTTTGCTATTATTTAAAAAACGTTTTAACTGGTAAGTCAGTAACAATTACAATTTTAACAATATTTCATGTGTAATTTATGAGATTTGTTGTATTTTTGAATCCAATCTTTCTTTGTAAAAGGTATAAAGTTTATCATACTGATTTCAAAGTTAAGGATTCATTGGTTTGAATATACATCAAACCAAACACTATAAAAACATCTTAGTTGATAATTAGTACCCAATAAATGATGATTTTTTTAAAAAAAATATGCTTAGCTTACTAATATTTTAAATATTATTGTGGGATTCAACAGATAATAGAAGGATCTTAGTAAACATCTAAAATTTGAATACTTAAATGCTTTAAAAGTGTTTTGTTGGTTGTGGGACAGCAGCTTGCACCAATTCTGTAGAATGGCCCATATAGTTTCAAATATTAAATGTAGGGAAAACAATAATGTCCCTATAAACTGTTTCTGCTCTCCAGATCTTTTGAAACGCAAATTACAAGAACACAGAACACTGATCATGAAGTTTACATTTTTTATAATCAAACGTTATTTAAAAAAGTTTTGAAAAAAAAAAATAATATGCAAAGTACACTTGTTGCATTTGTGCTGAAGTATTGAGTTATCAGTTTTGGAAAAAGCAGAATTGGTGTAATGTTTTGCTTTACATTGATTATAGTGAAGAACATTCACAACTGAACATAAATGATAGTTGATTAAATCTGATGCTTTTTACATTTCTTTTGTTATTATAGCTGCTAAATATTTTTTTTTAAGTGAAGCACTAATAAAAAAGATGGATTTGTCATGCTTTTCTTCAAGTGTTTGTGATTAAACAATCAAGTATCTTTTTTCCTTTGAAAAGAAAAGTGTAACCTGTTGTTTTAATTCGCATTATTTAAAAGTCTCAGAGGAACTGATAGGAGTGATCTAGAAAATGGGTCATGCATTGCTATTGGCTAGATTCTCACTGAGTATATTATTGACAGGGAATGCATGGGATATAGAGTAAAGATCACTGCATACTGTCGGCAGCTCTTCTGCAAGAGTTTTGTGAAGTTGTAACATGGATCGCTGGAGAGGCAGGGTCGCGCTCGTCACTGGTGCTTCAGTGGGAATCGGAGCTTCAATCGCAAAGTCTCTTGTGCAGCACGGCATGAAGGTGGTCGGATGTGCAAGAAACGTGAAGCAAATTGAGGTAATTATATACAGCTATCTGAAGAATAAACGTTTGCCTGCTGATTGCTGACGGGAAAAAAAGCATCGTGTGGAAATTGAAGGTTGTAGTAAAGATGTTATACGTGTTGCACTCGAGCATAGTTGCTCACTATTAAATGCCTTGATAATTTTCCTCAATTTAATTTCTGTCAGCATTTAGGATACTCACTCTCATCATGTCATTTAAAATCTGTACGTTTGTTTTCATGGAACACAAAATGGGCACTTTTTTGAAGTGCTTAAAGTCACCATGAAACAAAATGGGCAGTTTATATATATGCATATATATATATATATATATATATATAAATATATATAAATGCATTTATATGGAATATTGCCGTGTTCTTGTATTCTTTAATCAAATAACTTCCCCTCCAACTTGCAATAACATCTCTTCTCTGATGACGTGTTTACTAGCGCAAGGGCGTGACAACCTGAGATCACAGCTTATTGAACCATAACCATCCAATCAATTCAAAATTTAAGTACTGTACCCTACATTTTTTCTTGTTGAAGTCATTTCACACAGATGTAGGCTATGTTACACAATAGGTAATAAATTGCAATTTTCTTTACGTGCTGAAAAAAGTGCCATCTCAGACCTCATTTGCAAGTGGTTCGGATAAATATGTCCGCTATAAGAAATAAATATAAATACTGTATATTTGAAAGCTGTGAACAAAACGCCTCACTTTAGCAAAAATGTCCAAGGTTATTCAATAAGCAGTGTATGTTTGATATGTGAAATATGAATCTCAAAGAACTTTTTCCTTTCGCAGACACTGGCAGCAGAATGTGTCAGTAGTGGATTCAGTGGCACTCTGTTCCCGTATAAATGTGATCTGTCTGTAGAGGATGAAGTGTTATCCATGTTCTCCTGGATCAAAGTTCAACATCAAGGCATTGATGTGTGCATTAATAATGCTGGATTGGCTCTCCCAGAGCAACTTCTGAGTGGTAAAACCAGTGGCTGGAGGACTATAATGGATGTAAGTAACTCGATAAGCAGGTATTCCTGATCTGCCAACATGAAGAATGTGTGATGTTAGTCATCTCAAAATGTTTAAATTTTTTAGGTGAATGTCATTGGCTTGTCAATCTGCACACGTGAGGCTTACCAGTCCATGAAAGAAAGAAAAATTGATGATGGCCATATCATTAATATTAACAGGTACAGTAGAATTTCATTACACCTTATTATGCAGGAGGCTCCAAAGTGTTCAGTAAAATATGTGTTTTAGTATTTGTGGACACCGGGTCATCAACAACGCTGATGCACACTTCTACACTGCCAGCAAATATGCCGTGACTGCTCTCACTGAAGGTCTGCGGCAAGAGTTACGCGAGGCCAAAACCCACATACGAGCCACAGTAAGAGGATGAACACTTTATTTAGGAAAAATGATTATTGTATGTCCAAAGACTTGTTGGCTCTAAGATTGCTCTTTCTTTAACAGTGTATATCTCCTGGTTTAGTGGAGACAGAATTTCCCTACCGATTCTTTAGTGAAACCCCAGAAAAAGCTGTAGCTATGTACAAAAGTATAACGGTAAAGACAATTTCTTATTCTTTTCTACACATGTTATAGGTCATCATTTACATGTTTAAATATTTACATATCATGTTTACAGTGCCTGCAAGCAGCTGATGTAACCAATGCAGTGGTGTATGTCATAAGTGCTCCTCCTCACGTCCAAGTAAGAATCATCCAGAGTTGCGGAGTCCTCTGGACGAATCCATGTCTCAGTCAAGCCTAAGATATTGAGAGTAGAGTTAGTAGCATAGGCTGGAATGAAGTCAGCTTTGTTAACAGCTGACTGACAATTCCATAGACCCACAGAAAAAGAGAGAGGTGTGTTAGTAGAGGAGTTTAGGAGATTAGTCCAAGTAAGAATCATCCATATTGTGCAGTTAATGTTTGCTTGTGACAGTTTTCTGGTTATGAGATGAATGGGACGTTCTGTTGATGAGCCTCATGTGACAAAATTGAGAAGAATTAAATCTCTGTTCTTTATGCCGATACAGAATCAATTTGAGTAGCTGTGGGACATTTCCTAGATACAATCTTTATTTAATGGATGATTTAATTTTTTTATATAATAATTTCTTTCTCTTTGTTTAGATTGGTGACATTGAGATGACGTCTATTGAGAATATTTGTAATACGACCCGATAAAGAGGATCAAGCGTCTCTGACAGCTCGTGACAATGGTCAAGAACAGAACAGTGTTCTGCCTCACCTTGAAGTAAAATTTTGTATAATTATTGTTTAATTTACTGTTTCATTTCCTAATCGTACATTTACTATTATTGCAATTGTTACTAGAAAGACTAAAATTAGGATTTTTAGAAGCTCAGTACTCTTGGTTCTGTTTTAATTAAATATTAAATAAATTATCAGGCTTGCAAAATGCAGAATCAGTGTCATTTATTCTGCTTGACATATTGATGAACATTTACAGACAAAGAACCAGCGTTGATGCTTCCTCACAAACTTTACTTTAGCTCTGAAATTACAGCTCAGGGTCACATTGCATTATTGGCTTGAATCAGACTGAGTAAGGTATTGACTTTAGTAACAGAAAACCGTAAGCCTGATACATTAACACGATGTCTTGATACAGTTTTGGGACACAAAATTGTCTTGCGGAATCAGTAATATTTAGTTAGCTTTACAAACATTTTGAAAAACATTTACAAGTGAACAAACTATATTATATAGAATTAATGATAAAAAAAGTCTTCAGAATATTTGTATTCACTTCTGGAGACTTTAAAAGGTTAGTTCACCCAAAAATGAAAATTCTGTCTTTAATTCCTCACCCTCATGTCATTCTATACCTGTAAATCCTTCGTTCATCTTCAAAACACAAATTAAGATATTTTTGATGAACTCCGATGGTTTGATGATGATTCGAAACAAAGATTCGTAAAGCTTCGAAGCAGTGTTTTTGTCAGTCTAGGACGTTTGATCAAAAATGTAGGGGTGTGGTTAAAATCAGTCTCAGCCAATGGACTGAAACATACACTGTTTCGGTAGTGACATGAAAATGTGGGACACATTTTTTACATTGAGTTTCATGATTTAAAAATAAAATATGAAATATATATATATATATATTTTTTAAAAAAAGGTCAATTTTATTTTTAAAAACAACAATGGAAAAAAAATGCAAAAATTACTTACATACTACAAAAAAATTCCAATATTTTCACATATTGCTCAATTGGTTCTCCTCATATCTCACTAATAGAACTTTTTCAGTAATGCTCGACGACTTTTCCTCCGCATCTGCTCCTCTGTCATCCGGTGTGCCTCAAGGATCCATTCTCGGTCCTGTTCTGTTCTCTCTCTATATGCTGCCACTTGGACAACTCATCTCCAATCATAACGTTCATTTTCATTTCTATGCAGACGACCTCCAGATCTACCTTCCTGTGATTCTGAACAATCGTTCTGCGCTGGACCCCCTTTATAACTGCCTTAAGGACATTAAGCAGTGGCTTTCTCAGAATTTCCTTCATTTGAATGAAGGAAAGACGGAGTACATCCTGTTCAGCCCTGACTCATCCAACAGTTCTTTCAGTCTTGGTCCTCTAACACCTCAGTTTGCTCCCACTGTGCGTAACTTGGGTGTTATTTTTGACAAAAATTTGCAGTATGACAAACAGATTAGTGCAGTTGTTAAGGCGAGCTTTTACCAGCTAAGGCTTCTCAGTAAGGTCAAACCATTCTTGTCCCGAGCTGACCTTGAAAAAGCCATTCATGCCTTTATCAGCTCGAGGATAGACTACTGCAATGCCCTCTACACTGGACTTAATCAATCACTTCTTAATCGGCTTCAACTGGTTCAAAACGCGGCAGCACGTATCCTCACCAACACCTCCAAACGCTCTCATATTACCCCAGTCCTCCGCTCAGTCCACTGGCTCCCAGTGCGGTTTAGGGTGGAGTTTAAGATCCTGCTATTCGTGTTCAAGGCCATCAATGGTCTGGCCCCGGTCTATCTCGCCGATTTAGTAACGGTCTATCAACCACCCAGAACTCTCCGCTCCTCTGAACAGACCTCTCTGGTCACTACAAAAGTCAAATATAAAAAGTTTGAAGGCCGGTCATTTGCTGTCCAGGGCCCTAATCTGTGTAACGCTTTACCAAAATTTCTTCTAAGCATCACCGTGTTGAGTGTTTTTAAATCGCAGTTGAAAACACATCTGTTCAGACAAGCTTTTAACACGTAAACCTCTGACTCGGACTGATATTTCTGTTTTATTTTCTGTTGTCTATTGATGCTTTTACTGGAAAGCGCCTTGTGCACCTTTTGGCTGTTGTAAGGCGCTATACAAATAAAATTTGATTGATTGATTGATTGATTTAGGGGTTAGGGTTCGGGACAGCCACCTCCTAATTGAAAGTACTCAATAAATGATGATTTTAAAAAAAATGTGCTTAGCTTACTAATATTTTAAATATTATTGTGGGTTTCAATAGATAATAGAATGATCTTAGTAAACATCTAAAATTTGAATACTTAAATGCTTTAAAAGTGTTTTGTTGGTTGTGGGACACCAATTCTGTAGAATGGCCCATATAGTTTCAAATATTAAATGTAGGGAAAATCACAATAATGTCCCTATAAACTGTTTCTACTCTCCAGATCTTTTGAGGCACAAATTCCAAGAACACAGAACACTGATCATGAAGTTTACATTTTTTATAATCAAATGTTATTTAAAACAGTTTTGAAAAAATAAATTATATCGAAAGTACACTTGTTGCATTTGTGCTGAAGTATTGAGTTATCAGTTTTGGAAAAAGCAGAATTGGTGTAATGTTTTGCTTTACATTAATTATAGTGAAGAACATTCACAACTGAACATAAATGATTGTTGATTAAATCTGATGCTTTTTGCATTTCTTTTGTTATTATAGCTGCGAAATATTATTTTTAAGTGATGCACTAATAAAAAAGATGGATTTGTCATGCTTTTCTTCAAGTGTTTGTGATTAAACAATCAAGTATCTTTTTTCCTTTGAAAAGAAAAGTGTAACCTGTTGTTTTAATTCGCATTATTTAAAAATCTCAGAGGAACTGATAGGAGTGATCTAGAAAATGGGTCATGCATTGCTATTGGCTAGATTCTCACTGAGTATATTATTGACAGGGAATGCATAAGATATAGAGTAAAGATCACTGCATACTGTCAGCAGCTCTTCTGCAAGAGTTTTGTGAACTTATATTAAGCCATGGATCGCTGGAGAGGCAGGGTCGCGCTCGTCACTGGTGCTTCAGTGGGAATCGGAGCTGCAATCGCAAAGTCTCTTGTGCAGCACGGCATGAAGGTGGTCGGATGTGCAAGAAACGTGAAGCAAATTGAGGTAATTTACATTATCCCTTTGTGGATAAAAGGTTTGTCACAATTAAAAAGTCATAAAAGAACAAGAGGGCGAGAAAATTGTGTCAGAATCATCATTAAGCCAACAATGAAATGTGTTGTTGATCACATCACATTTTAATAATCTAAGCTGAATGTTTGAAATGCTTTACATAGCCTAACAACAATTTCATATTTGTTATAAAGTTATATCTACAGGGAACAATGTGTTGACAAGCATGAAGTTCTAAAACTTGGTGTAATAATTAACCTCATGTTTTTTATTCTTGCCAATGGTTTTGAACTTTGACCCTTTTCTCTTAAAAATAAAGGTTATTTATTGGCTTCTGGTTCCATGAAGAACTCTTAAAATCCATGGAATCTTTCCATTCCACAAAAGGTTCTTTACGCACTAAGAAAATGATTCTTTTTAGAACTGTTCACTGAACGGTTCTTTTGGGGAACCAAAATGGCATCGCTGTGGAAACCCCCTTTTTGAACCTTTATTTTTAAGAGTCTTCATGAAATTTAAATCTCAACGTGTTTTTCCTTTCCCAGACACTGGCAGCAGAATGTGTCAGTAGTGGATTCAGTGGCACTCTGTTCCCGTATAAATGTGATCTGTCTGTAGAGGATGAAGTGTTATCCATGTTCTCCTGGATCAAAGTTCAACATCAAGGCATTGACGTGTGCATTAATAATGCTGGATTGGCTCTCCCAGAGACTCTACTGAGTGGTAAAACCAGTGGCTGGAGGACTATAATGGATGTAAGTAACTCGATAAGCAGGTATTCCTGATCTGCCAACATGAAGAATGTGTGATGTTAGTCATCTCAACATTTTTTTTCAGGTGAATGTCATTGGCTTGTCAATCTGCACACGTGAGGCTTACCAGTCCATGAAAGAAAGAAAGGTTGATGATGGCCATATCATTAATATTAATAGGTACAGTAGAATTTCATTACACCTTTTTATGCAAATCCAGGAGGCTCCAAAGTGTTCAGTAAAATATGTGGTTTAGTATGTGTGGACACCGGGTCCCCAACCACGCTGATGCACACTTCTACACTGCCACCAAATATGCCGTGACTGCTCTCACTGAAGGTCTGCGGCAAGAGTTACGCGAGGCCAAAACCCACATACGAGCCACAGTAAGAGGGTGAACACTTTATTTATTAAAATGATTGCATTTCCAATTTTCAAAGATGTGTTGGCACTGATATTGCTCTCTTTAACAGTCTATAAGTCCTGGTTTAGTGGAGACGGAGTTAACCAACCGGTACTTTAGTCAAAACCCAGAAAAGGCTGCTGCGACCTACAAAAGTATAAAGGTACAGAAAATCCTGATTCTTGTCTGCAGAGCATTTTGTAAGCCATTGTTTACCTTTATCATTTTAAATATCATATTCACAGTGCCTACAAGCAGATGACGTAGCAAACGCAGTGGTGTATGTCCTAAGTGCTCCTCATGTTCAAGTAAGCATTTACATTTACATTTACATTTATTCATTTGGCAGATGACTTTGGCTTTGGATACCTCCCCTCCCCAGGCAACTCTGAAAGACCTTCCTGTGAGATATGATTTAAACTATTGAAGTCCAAAGTGACTTACAAGTGAGGAAAACAAACAAGCAATTCATTATAAAGAGGCAAATAGACACAGGAAGTGCTCACAATACAAGTTTCAAACAGTGCTCAGAGTAGCATAAGCCAGCATAGGGAGGGAAAAGAAAGGATAGGATTTTTTTTTTATGATGGGCCTAAGTGCTCGTGAAAGAGATGAGTATTCAGCTGTCTTTTGAATATTGACAGGGATTCTGCATTCCTGATGAACGTAGGGAGATCATTCCACCAGCAAGGAACAGTGAACGAGAAAGTTCTGGAGAGTGATTTTGTGCTTCTCTGTGACGGTACCATAAGCCTTTGCTCCTTTAGTGAACACAGGCTTCTGGTAGGGACGTAGACTTGTAACAGTGAGTGGAAGTAGGAGGGTGCGGAGCCTGTGGTGGACCTGTAAGCAAGCGTCAATGACTTGAACTTTTTTTGAATGTTTTTTTTCTCCATTTGTTAGAGTTTTGGTTCCTTGCCGCTGTTGCCTTTGGCTTGCTTAAGTTGGGGACACTTGCTTGATATTCAGCAGTGTTTTTAATATGCCTGTGTGACGAGCAGGGCGGGCGAGAGCCGTGAGGGAACGGCGCGAGGCCGGTGACGCGAGTGTTAACGAGCTTCAGGTGCTCGGCGCACCGGTCTCGTATCTCTCACGGAGGAGCTCCGGAAGCATAAAGGAGGAGCGACGACAGTGAAAGACGAGAGAGGACCAGGCCTGGAATTTATGTTGTGTTTTATTTTGTTTGTGTGGGCGGCAGTCGCCGTGAGGAACTGCCGCCCTTATACTTTTTGGTTTATTATTTGTTTATTTGGTATTAAAAACATTGTTGAACGTTCGCCGGTTCCCGCCTCCTTCTTCCCGTTCTAAAGAACTTTGTTACAGCCTGCATTGGCGCCGTTGTATGCGAACTGAGCTGAGCCGGACAATTACGTCACTGTTTTCTCCAGTGCTGATATACATAAATTAACTAGACTAATAACTATTGATCTTTGCAATGGAATGAATCAATAATATATAGTATAAGCTGGACAATGACACCATTTTCTTTGGGAGCTGCTGTGCAGCCAAAAATTATTTGCCAATTATTAATGTAAAGCTGCTTTGCCACAATTTGCATTGTAAAAAGTGCTATATAAATCAAGGTGACTTGACTTGACTTGTTTTGAACTTGATGCAAGCAGTAATGGGTAGCCAGTGCAGAGAGATGAAGAGAGGCGTGACGTGTGCTCTCTTGGCCTCGTTGAAGACAAGATATGCTGCAGTGTTCTGGATCATTTGAAAAGGTTTGATTGCACATGACGGCAGTCCAGCCAGAATAGCATTGCAGTAATCAAGCCTAGAAATGACCAGGGCCTAGATGAGAAGTTGTGTTGCATGCTCAGTTAGAAAGATTTTCCTGATGTTGTGTAGTGCAAATCTCCATGACCGAGCTGTCTTTGAGATGTGGTCTCTGAAGGTCAGTTGGTCATCAAAGATAACTCCAAGATTTCTGGCCGAATTTGATGGGGTTAATTGCTAATGTACCTAGCTGGATGTTGAAATCGTGATGTAGAGTTGGAGTGGCAGGGAAGACTAGAAGCTCAGTCTTTGCCAGGTTGAGCTGCAGATGATGTTCTTCCATCCACTTCGAGATGTCCACCAGACAGCTTGAGATCCGTGCAGCTACTGTGGAATCATCTGGTTGGAAGGACAGAGCTGTGTGTCATCAGCATAGCAATGGTAGGAGAAACCATGTGTCTGTATAATGTGACCCAGTGATGAAGTGTAAATGGAGAACAGGAGTGGTCCCAGAACTGAACCCTGAGGAACCCCAGTGATCAGTTGATGAGCTTTGGATACCTCCCCTCCCCAGGCAACTCTGAAAGACCTACCTGTGAGATATGATTTAAACCATTGAAGTGCAGTACTTAACATGCAAAGTGAATGAGAGGGTGGACAGGAGATTTTGATGATTCACAGTGTAAAAGGCAGCAGATAGATCAAGCACAATGAGAACAGATGATTTGGAATCAGCCGTTGCAATCTGCAGGGATTCCGTGACCGACAGTAGCGCAGTCTCAGTTGAATGGCCTCTCTTGAATCTAGATTGGTTGACGTCCAGTTGGTTGTTCTGTGTGAGGAAAGATGACACCTGGTTGAACACAACTCGTTCAAGTGTTTTCGCTATGAATGGTAGGAGAGGGACTGGTCTGTAACTGTCTACAAGTGATGTGTTTAATGTGGGTTTTTTAAGCAGTGGGGTTACCCGAGGCTGCTTGAATGTGGTAGGGAAAGTGCCTGTGTGGAGAGATGTGTTAATAATGTGTGTAAGTACTGGTAAAAGATTGGGAGAGATGGCTTGTAGAAGGTGTGAGGGGATGGGGTCTAGAGGGCAGGTGGTGGGATGAGTGGAGAGAAGAAGTTTGGATACTTCTGCCTCAGTGAGAAGAGAGAAGGAAGAGAGAAGATTAGTGGATGGGGATGGCCCAAGTTCCAGTGTGTGTGGAGCTGAGAACTGGCTGCTGATGGTAGATGTCTTGTCAATCAAGAAATTGGCGAACTGATCAGCAGTTAAAGAGGTGGTGGAGGGGGACAGAGGAGAGCGTAGAATGTCTTGAAAGGTGAACCTGTGTTTGCGGCGCTGTTGATCTTGTTGTGGAAATAAGAGGTCTTAGCTGCATGAACTCCACCAGAAAAAGATGAGAGCAGAGATTGAAACGAACCAGAAGGGTTTTTCGGTTTGCGCCATTTCCTTTCTGCTGCCCTGAGTTTGGTCCGGTGTTCACGAAGAGCATCGGATAACCAGGCGCTGGAAGGTGTAGCATGTGCTGGCCTGGATGACAGAGGACAAATACTGTCTAGGGAAGAAGTTAAAGTGGAGCATAAAGTGTGTGTAGCAGTATTTACATCCAGAGATGAGAATTGTGTGGGTGAGGGAAGGGAGGATGACACAACAGAGGAAAGATCAGAAGGGGAAAGAGAGTGCAGGTTTCGTCGTAAGGTAACTTGTAAAATTGTTGGTGTACAGGATGAATTTTGACAGGGGTTGTAATTGTAATGGCATGAAACTCAAACGAATAGTTGTTGCATGGAGAAGAGTGAGTTGAGTATGTCCAATTGTTATAAATGAGGAAACCTGTGTCCCTTCCCAGACCCGACTGGCGAGGAGTATGAACAAAAGTGAAGTTGTTAGAAAGAACAACAGGGGTTTCTGAGTCCTCTGGACAAATCCATGTCTCAGTCAAGCCTATATATTGAGAGTAGAGTTAGTAGCAAAGGCTGGAATGAAGTCAGCTTTGTTAACAGCTGACTGACAATTCTATAGACCCACAGAAACAGAGAGAGGTGTGTTAGTAGAGTAAATGGGACGTAGGTTAGTAGCATTGCACTGCCTTCTACGGGTGATAGTGGTACGTTGCCATGCAACAACAGGAATGTGCAGAAGGATCATCCATCACTTTGTTTAAGGAAGAAACTTGATGATTTAATCATTTAATTGTAATGTAGAGTTTTTTCTTTGCTTTCTGTAGATTGGTGACATTCAAATGAGACCAGTGGAGCAGTTGACATAAACAGAACAGATAAACAGGATCAAGTGCCAATATCAGGGATGAACGTTCACAGACGATCAAAGATCACAGTTGTGTCCAATATTAATCGAATACTATGATAAAAACCCAAGACACTTTTCTGTCTCATCATGTTTGTTTTTATTGTAACTAAAGTGATTTGAGAAAATATGATAGCCTTAATGCGTACATTTTTTTTTTTGACAATATGATAAATAATTTAGGTGCTTTTCTAATAGCGCTTTCTTGTGATAAAATGCGCCAATATTCAATAGAGAACTGCAAGCATGTAATATCAAGGATATAATAAACGGTAACACTTTACAATAAGGTTCATTAGTTAACATGAACTAAAAATGAACTGCACTTCTACAGCATTTATTAATATTTGTTAATGCTCGGTGAACTAACATGAACAAACAATGAACAACAGTATTAACAAACATTAACAAAGATTAGTAAATACAGTAACAAATTAATTTTAGTTGATGTTAGTTAAGACATTAACTAATGCTTAACTAATGAACCTTATTGTAAAGTATTACCGAATAAAGTCTATTTATTGTTATTTTTTTAACCTCACAAACGTGGTTTTATTATATGCATTAGAACCTACGCGTTTCCACGTTTTTATTTTAAAGAGTTCTTAAGTATTGCCCAGAAGGGAAACGAGGCAAAGGTAAAATACAAATCCCTGGGCGTTTTTAGGGCACTTTGGGCTTTTAGGTAACCCTTTTTCTTTTGTTGTGGCAATTGCTAAAGAAAATTGCTGCTATTGCAAATATCGGGTGGTCGTTTGTATTAGCCTGCTTTATGCGAAATTAATCGGAAGTTCATTGCTATTGGCTAGATTCTCAGGGAGTGTTCGTTTACATAAGGGATTGCAGTGAGAAACTGGTCACAGTTCTTGTAAGAGTTTTGTGAACTTGTGACATGGATCGCTGGAGAGGCAGGGTCGCGCTCGTCACTGGTGCTTCAGTGGGAATCGGAGCTTCAATCGCAAAGTCTCTTGTGCAGCACGGCATGAAGGTGGTCGGATGTGCAAGAAACGTGAAGCAAATTGAGGTAATTATATACAGCTATCTGAGGAATAAACGTTTGCCTGCTGATTGCTGACGAAAAAAAAGGCATCGTGAGGAAATTGAAGGTTGTAGTAAAGGTTATACGTGTTGCACTCGAGCATAGTTGCTCACTATTTATTAAATGCCTTGATAATTTTCCTCAATTTAATTTCTGCCAGCATTTAGGCTACTCACTCTCTTCATGTCATTTAAAATCTGTACGTTTGTTTTCTTGGAACACAAAATGGGCACTTTTTTTGAAGTTCTGTTTTCATTGAAGTGCTTAAAGTCACCATGAAATCAAAATGGGCAGTTCTTGTTTTTTTTTTTTATATGGACACTGCCGTATTTTAAATGAATGTGTTCTTGTATTCTTTAATCAATAAACTTCCCATCCAACTTGCAATAACATCTCTTCTCTGATGACGTGTTTACTAGCGCGAGGGCGTGACAACCTGTCACTCACATGAAATCACAGTATATTGAACCATAACCATCCAATTAATTCAAAATTTAAGTCCTGTGCCGTACATTCTTTCTTGTTGAAGAAGTCATTTCACTCAGATGTAGGCTATGTTACACAATGGGAAAGAGAAGATGATCGCAATTTTCTTTTCATGTTGAAAAAAGTCCCATCTCAGACCTCATTTGCACTCAGATAAATATGTCTGCTAAAAGAAATAAATATAAATACTGTACACAAAATACTTATCCTCACTTTAGCAAAAATGTCCAAGGTTATTCAATAAGCAGTGTATGTTTGATATGGGTTTTGTACGGTGGCCGAGACAGCTCAACGTGCTGCGAATAAGAAAACACATGCAAATTAAAAAAAACGTGATCATCAGTTTGACAACACATGTGCTGCATATCCTCACAACACATGCGAACTCAAAAAATGCGCTGCATATTCAAAAACGCGCTGCATATGCAAAAACGCGCTACGTTTACAAAAAGCGCTGCAAAGAGTACAAACCACAACGGAAATGTTTCAAGGGGGACCCCAAAAAGTGACGGACCCTACTTGTCAACAATACAGACTAAGAAATGTTAAAATATATTATGTAGGCATTAATTCAATGTAATGTGTTTCACTAACAGAAAAGTGTTTTAATATGTGGCATTGTTGTTAACTCATTAAACTTTAAGAGATGATAATTTAGTGGATGATTTAAAAATATTCGTTAATCATCTGTAGCGTACTAATGTGACGTAATCGTGACGGCCGCCTGAGGGCGCTCGACGACCACGTCATCTGTGAGCGTGAGTTTCTAGCAAACTGAAAAACACTTTATTAAAAATAATAAATACATTAAATAATGAACAGTTGTTTATTTTTGTTTGCAGTTTTTATAGTATTTCATGATTGTGAACACATTGTGCACTCAAATGCCGTACACTATATAGGGATTAGTGAATAAGTGAAGGGTGAGTTGAACTGGTTTTGGACGGTCTTCCTAGTAGGGTCCGTCACTTTTTGGGGTCCCCCTTGAAACATTTCCGTTGTGGTTTGTGCTCTTTGCAGCGCTTTTCGCATATGCAGCGCATTTTTGAATATGCAGCGCGTTTTTGAGTTTGCATGTGTTGTGAGGATATGCAGCACATGTGTTGTCAAACTGATGATCACGTTTTTTTTTATTTGCATGTGTTTTCTTAATCGCAGCACGTTGAGCTCTCTCGGCCACCGTAGTTTTGAGCTTTAAAACCTTCGTGAAATATGAATCTCAAAGAACTTTTTCCTTTTGCAGACACTGGCAGCAGAATGTGTCAGTAGTGGATTCAGTGGCACTCTGTTCCCGTATAAATGTGATCTGTCTGTAGAGGATGAAGTGTTATCCATGTTCTCCTGGATCAAAGTTCAACATCAAGGCATTGACGTGTGCATTAATAATGCTGGATTGGCTCTCCCAGAGACTCTACTGAGTGGTAAAACCAGTGGCTGGAAGACTATGATGGATGTAAGTAACTCGATAAGCAGGTATTCCTGGTCTGCCAACATGAAGAATGTGTGATGTTAGTCATCTCAACATTTTTTTTCAGGTGAATGTCATTGGCTTGTCAATCTGCACACGTGAGGCTTACCAGTCCATGAAAGAAAGAAAAGTTGATGATGGCCATATCATTAATATTAACAGGTACAGTAGAATTTCATTACACCTTATTATGCAAATTCAGGAGGAGGCCCCAAAGTGTTCAGTAAAATATGTGTTTTAGTATTTGTGGACACCAGGTATTCAACCACGCTGATGGACACTTCTACACTGCCACCAAATATGCCGTGACTGCTCTCACTGAAGGTCTGCGGCAAGAGTTACACGAGGCCAAAACCCACATACGAGCCACAGTAAGAGGATGAACACTTTATTTAGGAAAAATGATTATTGGATGTCCAAAGACTTGTTGGCACTAAGATTGCTCTTTCTTTAACAGTGTATATCTCCTGGTTTAGTGGAGACAGAGTTTGCCTACCGATTCTTTAGTGAAACCCCAGAAAAAGCTACAGCTACGTACGAAAGTATAAAGGTAAAGAAAATTTCTTATTCTTTTCTACACGTTGTAGGTCATCATTTACACGTTTAAATATTTAAATATCATATTTACAGTGCCTGGAAGCAGCTGACGTAACCAACGCAGTGGTGTATGTCATAAGTGCTCCTCCTCACGTCCAAGTAAGAATCATCCAGAGTTGCGGAGTCCTCTGGACGAATCCATGTCTCAGTCAAGCCTAAGATATTGAGAGTAGAGTTAGTAGCATAGGCTGGAATGAAGTCAGCTTTGTTAACAGCTGACTGACAATTCCATAGACCCACAGAAAAAGAGAGAGGTGTGTTAGTAGAGGAGTTTAGGAGGTTAGTCCAAGTAAGAATCATCCATATTGTGCAGTTAATGTTTGCTTGTGACAGTTTTCTGGTTATGAGATGAATGGGACGTTCTGTTGATGAGCCTCATGTGACAAAATTGAGAAGATTTAAATCTCTGTTCTTTACGCCGAAACATAATCGATTTGAGTAGCTGTGGGACATTTCCTAGATACAATCTTTATTTAATGGATGATTTTATTTTTTTATATAATAATTTCTTTCTCTTTGTTTAGATTGGTGACATTGTGATGACGTCTGTTGAGAGCTTTATGTAATACGACCCGATAAAGAGGATCAAGCGTCTCTGACAGCTCGTGACAATGATCAAGAACAGAACAGTGTTCTGCCTCACCTTGAAGTAAAATTTTGTATAACTATTGTTTAATTTACTGTTTCATTTACTAATAATACATTTACTATTATTGCAATTGTTACTAGAAAGACTAAAATTAGGATTTTTAGAAACTCAGTACTCTTGGTTCTGTTTTAATTAAATATTAAATAAATTATCAGGCTTGCAAAATGCAGAATCAGTGTCATTTATTCTGCTTGACATATTGATGAACATTTACAGACAAAGAACCAGCGTTGATGCTTCCTCACAAACTTTACTTTAGCTCTGAAATTACAGCTCAGGGTCACATTGCATCATTTGCTTGAATCAGACTGAGTAAGGTATTGACTTTATTAACACAAAACCGTAAACCTGATACATTAACATGATGAAAGCCGGTCTGTTATTGTAGGGACATCGACTTTACACTTCACGCCCTTAAACATGAGGCAGAACAAAACAAACTGTGATTTTTTTGCCTTACATGTCAGTCAAACGTCCTCTTGGCGGGTCCTTGGCCAATGAAATCTGTGATAGAGTCCAAACTTTCTGCTGTTAGTCGAAGGTCTGGCTATGCGAGACTACCCCATAGCTGCCATTTTAGAAAAAAACCTGCTAGCTTACCAATTCAGGCTAATATTTAGCTAAATGATTTGCATGGTTTTATACGTTGCTAAATCACCAATATGAATTTTGGTGATTTAGTTGGCAAGAGTTGTTTTGTCTTGTCAGCTGTTTTAGTTGACAAGACAAAAACAGTTTTTAAAGTAAATGGGTGCCTTCCACTCCTCCCATGTGCTTCTCCTTTTCACAGTCTGGCAGAAATGATGGGTTGCTCCAAAATATATGGTCCCATGACAATAAAAGTGCCAAGATACAGTGGGTGGGTCAACTTACCCACTGACTCATCTTACCCCACTCTCCCCCTATTCCTACCAACACGAAGAATGTGTGATGTCAGTCATCTCAATGTTCAAATGTTTTTCAGGTGAATGTCATTGGCTTGTCAATCTGCACCCGTGAGGCTTACCAGTCCATGAAAGAAAGAAAAGTTGATGATGGCCATATCATTAATATTAATGGGTACTATAATGTTTAATTAGACATATCAATACAGTAACAAATGTATTTTAGTTGATGTTAGTTAAGACATTAACTAATGCTTAACTAATGAACCTTATTGTAAAGTGTTACAGAATAAAGTCTATTTATTGTTATTTTTTAACCTCACAAACGTGGTTTTATCTTATGCATTGGAACCTACGTGTTTCCACATTTTTATTTTAAAGAGTTCTTAAGTATTGCCCAGAAGGGAAACAAGGCAAAGGTAAAATACAACTCACTGGACTGGATGTTTTTAGGGTGTTACGTCCTGCATGAATCTACGGGTATAGGCGGATTCAATAAAACAAACATTTTCCTTATGGAAGCCCGTTTCCACCACTGAAAAAAAAAAAGATTATTGCGACTTTTTATCTCAGAAAAAGTCAGAATTCTAAGTTAAAAGTCAGAATTCTGAGATAAAAGTAAGAATTCTGCGGTAAAAAGTTGCAATTATCTTTTTTTTTTTTTCAGTTGCGGAAACGGGCTTCCATAGAGTCCTGCCACAGCACCACCAGCAACAAAAAACCATAAAGATTTTTATTTGACAGCTCATGGGACAAATACAAAACGTATTGTAATAAAATAAAAAGAGAAGGGAAGCAATAGCTTCAGGTGAGGGCAAGACCCAAATAACAAACAAAAAAATCTAAACCTCTAACTAAACTAACAAACAAAAGAATGTAAGGATGGATTTTTTCAAGTCTGAACTCAAGATTCCTATCTTGTAAAACAATAAAACTCACTAATCTGAAGAGAAGATCTGCTAGAAAGAGTACAGGTGCAGCTGACCCAGTATCGTCTCCTCACCTCATGCTGAGTTTCTCATTCCTCACATCCTCTCCCTCCCTTCAGGGCTCAACTGGCCATGCAAATGTCACAAAGCTCTGTCTGAAGTAACATTAACATAAATACCTATGGCGCGATTGGTAAAATGGTTTCCCTCCCACATCAGCATAACAGATAAGAATAAAAAAAACAATGTCTGTTCTTCTGGTGTGGGACGCCTAATAAAAGATATTTTCACCATCTGTCTATCCCTAAAACTAGGTGTGAGACCCTTTTTTGGGCACGAGAAAAGGTCCAACAAAAGCTGCATAAATATTTGGGTGCTAAATGTTTACAGTCCTTTAGTTAGATCTGGGATATTTAAGGGGACTTGGCAAACCACTCAGGGAAGCATCTGTATCCACTTTACTTTTTATATTGCATTTGTAACCATGTTTTATATTTCATGCTGATCAGTTGTGTGATGTATTTTTGTTAATTCTTTTAATTAGTATGTAATCCTGCCTGGCAAAACAATAAATGTTAATCTTGATTTATTTTGAATTCGTCTGAAATCATTATCACCGGTAGATCAAGAAGTTTTTGACACTTCCACAATTCTGCATTGGGATAGATCATACTGAAACCCCAATAAATGGAGCAGGTGGCACATATATTGAGATTTTGGATTTCTGTCTATTATGACTTAGCATGTTATAGTATCGTGGCTAAACAAACAGCACTTTTGTACGAATAAGCAGGTGGCGATTCCAAAATTTGTGCTATTAGTAAACGCTATATTCTCTGTTAAGATTTTAAACTAATGAGATTGTGACGTAAAACGTATATCGACCTTATACAGCTTTTGAGCAGTACGACGCCCTGATGAAAGGATAAGTGAAATTAAGAGAAATTAAAGAATCAAAGATCTAAATGAATTCGTATCTAATTGCACGATCAGCTAGTAACATCAGAAACATTATCATTAGAGGTCGATTACAATTGGAGTCAGATAAGAATTGGAAATCCAAATTTTATTAAATTAAGATGATTTTTACGGAAGCACCAGAAAGACTTACACGAAGAATCCCTTCTACCGGGCCTAATAAACTAATACTAATGACTAATAAACTTAATGTTAACAGCAACAAGACTCCCTGAGAATCTAGCCAATAGCAATGAACTTCCAATTCTACTATAATTTCGCATAAAGTAGGCTAACACAAACGAACACACGATATTTGCAATTTTGTCTTGCTCTTTAGCAATGCCACCAGAAACAGAACTGATAAAGGTGAATGGTAGTATGAACCTCCACACTTAAACTTCTAATGTTCACACTCACAACAAACTAATCAAAATAATACAATACCAGAATATTAAGCAGTTATGTTCAACATGTCATGTTATCTCAAACTATGGCAGTTTCTGAACTTTTATGCTAGCTCACTGTGAACTGGAAAGCAGGTATAGGGGTCAATCAGATACCTGCCAGAAGAATTGAGGAGGAGCCAAAGGAGAAACCGAGAAAGAAAGGACATTAAAGATTTTTTCTGAAAGATTAGAACAATAAAAACTGTGTCTCAGGAAGTAACGAGGGTCATTTCAAACGCAAGTGACAGTAAGCAAAGGTGTTGTTTGTCTCAAAATGAATTTTGGTGTCGTACTTCATGAATATTTCCTTCCGGGTGTCATTTACACTATAATTCACTGCAAGACAGCAGCACATTTGAACATGGCTCACTTAAACTTCTGGATCTTGATTTGCTAGATTTACCTTTTTCTTTTGTTGTGGCAATTGCTAAAAAAAATGCAAATATCGTGTGGTTGTTTGTATTAGCCTGCTTTATGCAAAATTATAGTAGAATCTCTCTCTCACTCAAAGCACACACAGCGTATAATCGCATAAAAGCACACACAGAGTGCAATGCTGCGGTCATGATGGCTGAAAGAAAAAGAAGCATAATCTGGAGTTATTTCACTCCTCATTGTGAAAGCAAATCGTCAAATACAACTCACACGCTGCTTTCTGTATTTTTATAGCACCAAAATGATAGATATTTACAGATAGATACTCCAAAACATACAATAACAGAGATAACTGATGGATCCTTTACGCTAATACACATATGGTACAACTACAGTTGAATGCAAATAGTAAATAAAATAAATAGTGAAAAGTAATAGTAAATAGTTTGTTGTATATAATATAATATAATAGGAAATTTATGTATAACATAATATAGTCAATAATAAATTGTATAATATTGTCAATAAACAGTAAACAGCAAATAAAATAGTAATGAATAGTATAAATATATAATAGTATAAGCACAATAATATAATATCACAATAATATATTGATAATACCGGTAGCATAGTATATGTATAATACTAATACCGATGGTTTAGCTCTGTCCTTATTCCTGACAGACCTGTCCTGCATAACAGAGAACTCGCTTGCGGAAAAAACTTCCCTTCCCATTTATGGCAAGCCGTTTTGACTTTTATTCATTCTCAGGATATGAACTTGTGATATCAACAATTACACTGCAAAAAGAGATGTGTTAAAAAAAGCAACACACATGGCTGTGTTGACAGCATTTTGACACATGTTGTGTAGGATTTTAACACACAATGTGTAATTTAAAAAAAAACTGCCTCTGAATAGATTGGCACAATAAATGTGTCATCTCCACAATAAAAACCCCAGAGTTAAATCAACTCTGCTCAGATAACATTTGGTCCCTCTCTAAATAGTGTTAAAGTAACACTGAAGCAGAGTTAAATTTAATTAGATAATTAAGCAATTAATTAAGTGATGATTGAACATTAATGATGAACACCTGCTGTTAACAAGCAGAATCACTGAAGAAAAGAGAAACACAAGAACAACAACTGACTTCAACTAATTTCCTGAACAACTGAACAACTCTGCTTCAGTGTTACTTTAACACTATTTAGAGAGGGACCCAATGTTATCTGAGCAGAGTTGATTTAACTCTGGGGATTTTACTGTATCTATGCGGGCAGTTTGTGTTTATCGAAATAAAAAATAATACGTATATTTCATATGGTAGCACTTAAAAAGCTCATAAAAATATACAGTATATACATCTCAATTTATTAAACTTAAAATAGTAACGAATGTTTTTGGTCGGCCAATCCCGTCATGCCTCTTGTTTTTTTTGAACTGCGGGGGTTTGAGGGGAATCAAGATACTGTTCGACTCGGAGCTATCCGAAAGATACAGCAGATAATACTCGTGAAAATGCGCAGTGCTGAAAAATTCGATGATGGAAATAGTTAGCTAACAAATACGTTGTTAATTAGTTGGAAAGTGGCGACGTGCATTGAATATTAACGTTATACCGTTAGTGAAGCGTTAGCCAGGCAGAGCGCGTGACAAGTTGTCCAGCACACCAGATCATCATAACCCCCTAAAAGAGTATGAAAGAGTGCATTATAACTGAACAATTTAACGTGGAGCGTTTGCCTTGCTGCTTCAGGTACGTTTACAGTTTTATTTGCGGTTGGCAGCGTGAAATGTTTGTTCTCATCGCATTACTTACATTCTATTAATTGTCTTCAAGGCGTTTTTTAGACTAACACTGCGCCTTATTTTCAAGAATTTGTTGATATTGACAGACCGATTTATTTGACCGATTTCAAGTGTTCACGTCAAGATGCCACAAATGCTGGAGAGGCCACTTCAAATCCAGGTATTTTGTTTTTGTACTCTTTGTGTGTGTGTGTGTATGTATATATATATATTCTTGTTTTACACAGCTAAATTAAAGCTGCTATTCCTTGACTGTTTGTTGGCCTTTAAAATTTCTCATGATTTACTAACTTGTAGCTTACTACATCATGTGGCCATTTGATGATATTAGAAATGAATGTATTTTGTTGAGATCAGTACTTTGTTCTTCAATTCTTTTGTTCTTTGTATCTTTCATTAAATCAGCAGTGGAGATGAGCGTCGAAGGGGACTCCCTCAATGGCTGAATATCACTGCAATATTTACTTCAGAAGGCCTTTATTAACCCTCCGGAGCCATGTGGAGTGCGTTTATGATGGATGGATGTCGATGGAGGCACATTCTTCAGCTCATACTCGTTCGGTAACCCTTACTGCCATTATAAAGCTCATATGCTTGAGGATATTTATTAATATTTCTACGATTGTGTTCGCCAGAAAAACTTTAAGGTGTTTTAATAGACAATGCAAAAGTTCTGGTATTGTTAGTAACTGATATTTTGAAAATCTTTCCTCATTAAGCTCTATTGAGTTTGGATAAATAACAAATGGAAAGACTGAGAAGTTGAAATCTGAAGCTACCATGGAAAGGAGTACATTTTGCATATCTTTTAGAGGAGATGGAAGACCATGCAGATGGTAAGTGTGAAGCCTTTACTTGCGCACATCTCGTGTATAATTTTGTGTGTAATGTCTATAATACTGTGGTTCTCACAACAACCCTATTTAGGCTGCTCTTAATCCTACACTTTTTGCAACATTTGTTGCATCTCTAATTTGTTTTCATTAATTTTCAGATTAAAAAGTGCTACACGATGACAGTGCTTCCACTGTTGCATGGAAGTCGATGCATTGTTAAATCTGAAATTTCGTTCCTTCAGTTTAATTTTGTACCGGTAATTTTTGCATGTTATTTTTGTAATGAGGTCTTGATCCTAAATGTTTTTTCCTCCTTAACTCTAAGCCTGGAGCTAGTATTGCATCCCTCTGCAGCAGTTTTGTGACCGCATCAAAGACCATTGGGAGTTTGAAGAGCACAACATGACAGTACATCATTGTGAGGATCGACTGAGTGACCGTTCCTGTGGATGAGGGCCTGACGTGCTGTGGACAAGATGTTCTAGGTGTGAAACTTGTCCTGTCCACCACAGATTAGTTCTGTCTTCACTTATTAAGACAGGACATCTAATATTGAAACTCCACTTTCTCTTCCTTTTAAAACTGACATTCCCATTTACTGTGTTGCCTCTTCTGTGGCCCAAATATATTCTTCATCAAATACAACTATAGCAGATTTAACAAGATGTATTACTTCACAATTACAATTTTTACAAGTGATTGTCATTGAGAACAATTTCAAAATATGTGCCTGAATGTTTGTCTGATCTAAAATGTTTCTTTAAATGTATCCAAAAGTATCTGTCTGACTTGAGTTTAAGTTGATCCTGTGTCATCCACTAGTCTTGTTTCAGTTAAGAGGAAGAGTAATTTGATGTTGGCAACACTTTTAATGAATACTGCTGATAATGGCTTGTGCTTTTTTGTCTTATGATAAAAAATGGCAAATATTCTATAGATTTTGAAAATTGACTGTCATTGACCAATTTAAAATTAGCCTGATATGGAAACTTTTATCTTGGATCTGACATTTTTTTAAGTTGGTCTTATGTTATGAGAAATGTTATCTGCTAGTCTTGACTGTGTGATTGTTTCGATCAATCAAGGTGTAGTTGGAAACACTTAAATATATACTGTATTGTAGATAAAGGCATAACAAAACATTTGTGTCATCTAAACATCTAATTTCCACTAGTAAAAACTATAATTCTTGATATCAACAATTTTATTTTTACTAGTGAAATCTCACCATATGCTGCCATTCAAATTCAATTGTTGATATCAATAATTAATTTCTTACTAGTTGAAATTCCAGTTTCACATATCAGGAATATAATGCAAATTTCTGCTATCAACAATTACATTGTTACTAGTGCAAATGTCTATTCTTGACATCAACAATTGAATTGCTACTAGTAAAAATGTTCATTTCTGATATCACAAATGGGGTTGTTACTAGTAAGAAAGCCGTTTTAGATAACAGAAATTATATTGATATCAGGAATTCATTTCAGTATCGGTATCGATATGATACTGATCTTGAAAGTACTTGGTATCGGATCGAAAAGAAAACGATTGGTATCGCCCATCCCTATTCCTATTGGCTAGATTCTCAGGGAGTGGCGGTTCTACACGGAGGCCTAGGGAAGCCCGTACCTCTGTAGACATGTCCCTGGCCACCCCTGTGCTGACCAAAAAAAAAAAAAATTACTTATGATTTTATTATGATTTTTACACGCGAGCGCCATAAGCGGAACTAATGCGACGGAACGTTCTACACGGGTAAATTAGAACGGCGCCGGCCGCGTAAGTCATGCGTATCTCGTAAATGACTGGTTGTTCTTGCACAATGTTGTGATGTTAATCACGTAACTTCATCTGTCTTGGCTGTTGCATTGCGATAACATACATTTGAGTAAAGTAATCAACAGGCTATCTGCCCATGTTAAGTAGGGAGGGATGAGCAACGAAATGTAATGAGGAGCAGAAAGAGGGAGAGTCAGTGGAGGTTGGAGAGAGGGCAGGTGATGAAAGTGAGGGTTCTGACACAGAGAGGGAAATTCCAGAGGGTGAGGAGGATGAAGAAGAGCGTGAGGAGGAAGAAAACATACAGGGACAGAGAGAGGAACAGCCAGAGGGACAGAAAGGGGATCCATGTGGATCAAGTACTGCACCATCAGGTTTGTGATGAGGAAGGTTATTACTATTTGCAAAGCAGTTCAATTATAATTTCATTGTTGGCCTACTGTATGTCCTTAAAATGGTGCTTTCTCCTGTAAATAATTTTCAATATGGATCTAATCTTTCTTTTTTTAAAGTAAATTCCCGGCCTACATTTTGAAATACATGCAGTACATGCAGATATGCACTACCAATCAAAAGTTTGGAAACTGTACTATTTTGGTTGTTTTTGAAAGAAGTCTCTTCTGCTCACCAAGGCAACATTTATGTTATTAAAAATACAAAAAAAGCTCTAATATTGTGAGATATTATTAAAATGTAAAATAACTGTTTTCTATGTGAATATATAGTAAAGTGTAATTTGTATCCTGTGATCAAAGCTGAATTTATCATCATTACTCCAGTCTCCAGTCTTCAGTGTCACATGATCCTTCACAAATCACTGATAATAATCATCAACATTGATGAACCTTCCTTTTTGCATCTGCACTCACTCTTGTAAAAATGTTGTACAATGTTGTAATAAATGTTTATATGATTGTAAAGTAAAACAAAGTTTATAATCTTTAAATATAATTTGTTACCATTTTTAATGTGCCCCTCTGGTTAAACACTGGCCCCTCCTTGCCCCCCCTAGTAAAATTTGTCTAGTACCGCCACTGTTCTCAGGGAGTGTTCGTTTACATAAGGGATTGCAGTGAGAAACTGGTCACAGTTCTTGTAAGAGTTTTGTGAACTTGTGACATGGATCGCTGGAGAGGCAGGGTCGCGCTCGTCACTGGTGCTTCAGTGGGAATCGGAGCTGCAATCGCAAAGTCTCTTGTGCAGCACGGCATGAAGGTGGTCGGATGTGCAAGAAACGTGAAGCAAATTGAGGTAATTATATACAGCTATCTGAGGAATAAACGTTTGCCTGCTGATTGCTGACGGGAAAAAAAGCATCGTGTGGAAATTGAAGGTTGTAGTAAAGATGTTATACGTGTTGCACTCGAGCATAGTTGCTCACTATTAAATGCCTTGATAATTTTCCTCAATTTAATTTCTGTCAGCATTTAGGGTACTCACTCTCTTCATGTCATTTAAAATCTGTACGTTTGTTTTCTTGGAACACAAAATGGACATTTTTTTGAAGTTCTGTTTTCATTGAAGTGCTTAAAGTCACCATGAAAGCAAAATGGGCAGTTTTATATATATATATATATATATATATATATATATATATATATATGGACAGTGCCGTATTGTAAATGAATGTGTTCTTGTATTCTTTAATCAAAAAACTTCCCCTCCAACTTGCAATAACATCTCTTCTCTGATGACGTGTTTACTAGCGCGAGGGCGTGACAACCTGTCACTCACATGAAATCACAGCATATTAAACCATAACCATCCAATTAATTCAAAATTTTAAGTCCTGTGCCATACATTTTTTTCTTGAAGTCATTTCACTCAGATGTAGGCTATGTTACACAATAGGAAAGAGAAGATGATCGCAATTTTCTTTTCGTGCTGAAAAAAGTGCCGTCTCAGACCTCATTTGCAAGTGGTTCAGATAAATATGTCTGCTAAAAGAAATAAATATAAATACTGTATATTTGAAAGCTGTGAACAAATTGCCTCACTTTAGCAAAAATGTCCAAGGTTATTCAATAAGCAGTGTATGTTTGATATGTGAAATATGAATCTCAAAGAACTTTTTCCTTTTGCAGACACTGGCAGCAGAATGTGTTAGTAGTGGATTCAGTGGCACTCTGTTCCCGTATAAATGTGATCTGTCTGTAGAGGATGAAGTGTTATCCATGTTCTCCTGGATCAAAGTTCAACATCAAGGCGTTGATGTGTGCATTAATAATGCTGGATTGGCTCTCCCAGAGCCTCTACTGAGTGGTAAAACCAGTGGCTGGAAGACTATGATGGATGTAAGTAACTCGAAAAGCAGGTATTTCCAATCTGCCGACATGAAGAATGTGTGATGTTAGTCATCTCAAAATGTTCAAATTTTTTCAGGTGAATGTCATTGGCTTGTCAGTCTGCACCCGTGAGGCTTACCAATCCATGAAAGAAAGAAAAGTTGATGATGGCCATATCATTAATATTAACAGGTACAGTAGAATTTCATTACACATTATTATGCAAATTCAGGAGGAGGCCCCAAAGTGTTCAGTAAAATATGTGTTTTAGTATTTGTGGACACCGGGTCATCAACAACGCTGATGCACACTTCTACACTGCCAGCAAATATGCCGTGACTGCTCTCACTGAAGGTCTGCGGCAAGAGTTACGCGAGGCCAAAACCCACATACGAGCCACAGTAAGACAGTAACTTTATTTAGGAAAAATTATTATTGTATGTCCAAAGACTTGTTGGCACTAAGATTGCTCTTTCTTTAACAGTGTATATCTCCTGGTTTCGTGGAGACAGAGTTTGCCTACCGATTCTTTAGTGAAACCCCAGAAAAAGCTACAGCTACGTACGAAAGTATAAAGGTAAAGACAATTTCTTATTCTTTTCTACACATGTTATAGGTCATCATTTACATGTTTAAATATTTAAATATCATATTTACAGTGCCTGCAAGCAGCTGACGTAACCAACGCAGTGGTGTATGTCATAAGTGCTCCTCCTCACGTCCAAGTAAGAATCATCCATATTGTGCTGTTAATGTTTGCTTGTGACAGTTTTCTGGTTGTGAGATTAATGGGATATTTTGTTGATGAAATAAGCCTGATGTGACAAAATTGAGAAGAATTAAATCTCTGTTCTTTATGCCATTACAGAATCGATTTGAGTAGCAGTGGGAAATTTCCTAAATACAATCTTTATTTAATGGCTGATTTAAATTTTTTATGTAATATGTTTTTTCTTTCTCTTTGTGTAGATTGGTGACATTGAGATAACACCTGTTGAGCAGTTGATGTAACATGACCCGATAAAGAGGATCAAGCGTCTCTGACAGCTCGTGACAATGATCAAGAACAGAACAGTGTTCTGCCTCTTGAAGTAAAATTTTGCATAACTATTGTTTAATTTACTGTTTCATTTACAAATAGTACATTTACTATTATTGCAATTGTTACTAGAAAGATAAAAATTAGGATTTTTAGAAACTCAATACTCTTGGTTCTGTTTTAATTAAATATTAAATAAATTATCAGGCTTGCAAAATGCAGAATCAGTGTCATTTATTCTGCTTGACATATTGATGAACATTTACAGACAAAGAACCAGCGTTGATGCTTCCTCACAAACTTTACTTTAGCTCTGAAATTACAGCTCAGGGTCACATTGCATCATTGGCTTGAATCAGACTGAGTAAGGTATTGACTTTAGTAACAGAAAACCGTAAGCCTGATAGATTAACACGATGTCTTGATACATTTTTGGGACACGAAATTGTCTTGCGGAATCAGTAATATTTAGTTAGCTTTACAAACATTTTGAAAAACATTTACAAGTGAACAAATTATATTATACAGAATTAATGATAAAAAAAAGTCTTCAGAATATTTGCATTCACTTCTGGAGACTTTAAAGGGTTAGTTCACCCAAAAATGAAAATTCTGTCATTAATTCCTCACCCTCATGTCGTTCTACACTCATAAGACCTTCGTTCATTTTCAAAACACAAATTAAGATATTTTTGATGAAATCCAATGGTTCAGTGAGGTCTCTATTGACAGCAAGGTAAACAACACTTTCAGATTCCCAGAGTGGTACTAAAACATTTAAAACTGTTCATGTGAGTAAAGTGGTTCAATCACTTTGTTACGTCGTAAGTGTTTCGCAATTTCAGCATTTCACGTGACTTTGGCAGTTTGATACGCAAACCGAACCATTGATTCGAAACAAAAGATTCATAAAGCTTCGAAGCAGTGTTTTTGTCAGTCTAGGACGTTTGATCAAAAATGTAGGGGTGTGGTTAAAATCAGTCTCAGCCAATGGACTGAAACATACACTGTTTCGGTAGTGACGTGAAAATGCGGGACACATTTTTACATTAAGTTTCATGATTTAAAAATAAAATATAAAATAAATATTTTAAAAAAAGTCATAATTATATATTTAAAAACAACAATGGAAAAAAATGCAAAAATTATTTCAATAGTTTCACAAGTTGAAATTTAGGGGTTACGGTTTGGGACAGCCACCTCCCAATTGAAAGTATCCAATAAATGATTTTTTTTTAATTTTTTTTTATAAATATGCTTAGCTTGCTGATATTTTAAATATGACTGTGGGATTCAATAGGTAATAGAATGATCTTAGTAAACATCTAAAATTTGAATACTTAAATGCTTTTTAAATGTGTTTTGTTGGTTGTGGGACAGCAGTTTGCACCAATTCTGTAGAATGGCCCATATAGTTTTAAATATTAAATGTAGGGAAAACAATAATGTCCCTATAAACTGTTTCTGCTCTCCAGATCTTTTGAAACGCAAATTACAAGAACACAGAACACTGATCATGACGTTTAATCAAATGTTATTAAAAAAAAGTTTTGAAAAAAGAAATTGTATGCAAAGTACGCTTGATGCTTTTGTGCTGAAGTATTGAGTTATCAGTTTTGGAAAATGCAGAATTGGTGTAATGTTTTTCTTTACATTGATTATAGTGAAGAACATTCACAACTGAACATAAATGATAGTTGATTAAATCTGATGCTTTTTACATTTCTTTTGTTATCAGAATTCTTGACAAAAAAGTCATAATTCTGAGATATAAAGTTGCAGCAATCTTTTTTTTTTTCAGTTGCGGAAACGGGCTTCCATAGAGTCCTGCCACAGCACCATCAGCAACAAAAAACCATAAAGATTTTTATGTGACAGCTCATGGAACAAATACAAAATGTATTGTAATAAAATAAATAGAGAAGGGAAGCAATAGCTTCAGGTGAGGGCAAGGCCCAGATAACAAACAAAAAAAATCTAAACCTCTAACTAAATGTTGTGAATCCGTTCTGTTGTCCTCCATCCACCTGCCACCAGAGGTCGCCCCCGCTCATATCATGGACTCCATACACCACACTACATTTCCCATAAGTCCCTTATGTTGATTACGGTCCAGCTGCAACCAATCTAGTTCCCTATTTAAGTTAACCCTCTTACGCTTGTTATTTGCGAAGTATTGTTAATCCTGGTATTACAATTCCAAGCGTATTTTCCTTGTGTTGTTTTCCTGTTTCTTGTTGTTGATGTTTATCTGCCCGCCTTTGACCAATTGCCTGGACTACGAGCTTGCCTGTTCCTTACCACTTCTGTTTGCTGTTGAGTTGACCATTGCCTGTCTGACTACGTCTATAAATAAAGCTGCACTTGGATCTCATCCGCTGACTCGCCCTTCATTACAGAATACTTCGCCAAAAACAAGATCCAGCGGCTTTCATCAACGTTCCAGTCAATATGGATTTCTTCGATCAACTCCTGCAACTTCGGCAAGGGAAATTACCCATTGAGGATTACATGCAGGACTTCTGTGAGTTATCTGATCATGTCCCGTATGATGAATCTTTGTTCAAACATTTGTTTTGTCGGGGTCTAAATGAACCCTTGAGGACCTGCCTCCCCGATGCGGAATTTAATTGTAGTCTAAGGGACTTTATAGACTATGTGCTGCTTTTGTCTGGGTCACCGTTCACTGTGGGAGAAGCTGAGCCTTCATTCACTGTGGAATTAACAATTCTGTCCTGTGATTCCCACACCTGAATTCAGTCACAACATGGCGGTAACCATTAAGCCTGCACTCAAAATGGCTGCCGATCCAGAGTCACAGCACGCCACCGCTGCTCGTCCAGAGTCACAGCACGCCACCGCTGCTCGTCCAGAGTCACAGCACGCCGCTGCTGCTCGTCCAGACTCACAGCACGCCGCCGCTGCTCGTCCAGAGTCACAGCACGCCACCGCTGCTCGTCCAGAGTCACAGCACGCCGCTGCTGCTCGTCCAGAGTCACAGCACGCCGCTGCTGCTCGTCCAGAGGCAAGTCAGGTCATTCTAAATCAATGTGAACTAAGTCAAGTCGTCCTAGATCAATGTGAGTCAAATCAAGTCATCCTGAATCATCGCAAGTCAAGTCAAGTCACCCTAGATCAGCGTGAGTCAAGTCAAATCATTGCAGAATCAAGCCAAGTCGTTGCAGTTCACTGTGAGTCAGGCCAAGTCATCGCAGATCACTGTGAGTCAGGCCAAGTCATCACTGTGAGTCAAGCCAAGTCATCGCAGATCACTGTGAGTCAAGCCAAATCAACATTGATCAACCCCAGTCATGGCGAAAACGCAAACCGCGCCGTAAAAAGGCTGCTTCAGTGCCCCATCAACCTACAGCCCAAGCTGCACCAGCCCAGCAACACACAGTTCAAGTCACGTCTGCCCAACAGCCCACGGTTCAAACTACGCCTGCCCAGCAGCCAAAGGTTCAAGTCACGTCTGCCCAGCTGCCAAAGGTTCAAGCCACGACTGCCCAGCAGGTAAAGGTTCAAGCCACGACTGCCCAGCAGGTAAAGGTTCAGGTCATGCCTGTCCAGCCTCAGTCGACTCACATTACGCCTGTCCAGCCTCAGACGGCTCACGTCATGCCTGTTCAGCCTCAGTCGACTCACGTCACGCCTGTCCAGCCTCAGACGGCTCATGTCAAGCCTGTCCAGCCTCAGACGGCCCATGTCAAGCTTGTCCAGCCTCAGACGGTTCACGTCACGCCTGTCCAGCCTCAGACTGTTCACGTCAGGCCTGTCCAGCCTCCAGCGACTGCCCCCGTCACACTTGCTACACCTGAGCTGTTAGAAGATGCATCCCTGTTAATATGGACTATAGCCATTGCATGTGTGTGGGCAACACACACATCGGTCCCAGCTTTGAACCAACCACAAAGGATTATTCCAGACTCAGTCTCTGAGCACACCAGTACAGGTCAAGAGTGCAATCCTGAGTCGGTCCTCAAGCACTTCAGCACAGCTCCTGACCTGCCTCAAGAGGGCGCTACTAAGTTGGTCCCTCACTCAGTCTCCTGTTTATCCTGTGTTTACAACTGCAGAACCTCCAGAGGTGGCGGCAACTGCTGCAGAACCTCCAGACGTGTCAGTTGTATTCAAAGAACTATCTGTCAGTCCTGAACTATCTGTCAGCCCTGAACCACCAGTCAGCCCTGAACCACCTGTCAGCCCTGAACCACCTGTCAGCCCTGAACCACCAGTCAGCCCTGAACCACCTGTCAGCCCTGAACTACCAGTCAGCCCTGAACTATCTGTCAGCCCTGAACTACCAGTCAGCCCTGAACTATCTATCAGCCCTGAACTATCTGTCAACCCCGAACTGTCTATCGGCCTTGCACTGTCTGTCGGCCTCGAACTGTCTGCCGGCCCCGAACTGTCTGTCGGCCCCGAACTGTCTGACTGCATAGTTTACCCTGAAACGACCACGGCGGTCATCCTGCAGTTCCCTGTCTGCCCTGCTATGACCCTAGCACCCCCCACTAACCATCTTGTGCCTTGTGTTACAGTTTTTCCTGAGCAGCCCTGGGGACCTAGAAATCCACCCTGGCCGCCTGCACAGTCTGTTCCGCCCTGTTCCGCCCTGCACAGCCTGTTCCGCCCTGGCCATCCAGTCAACCCCCACTGTCCTAAACCTTCGCTCCATGGACCTGGCCCCCATTGTTCCTGTTAACCCACCCCTCCCTCCCTATTTGCTCATTTGGAGTGTCTGGAAGCCGCTCCTTGGGGGGGGGGGGGGTTCTGTTGTCCTCCATCCACCTGCCACCAGAGGTCACCCCCGCTCATATCATGGACTCCATATACCATACTACATTTCCCATAAGTCCCTTAGTCCCTTATGTTGATTACGGTCCAGCTGCAACCAATCTAGTTCCCTATTTAAGTTAACCCTCTTATGCTTGTTATTTGCGAAATATTGTTAATCCTGGTATTACAATTCCGAGCGTATTTTCCTTGTCTTGTTTTCCTATTTCTTGATCCTGCCTGTTTCTTGTTGTTGATGTTTATCTGCCCGCCTTTGACCAATTGCCTGGAAATATACTACGAGCTTGCCTGTTCCTTACCACTTCTGTTTGCTTCTCATCCGCTGACTCGCCCTTCATTACACTAAACTAACAAACAAAAGAATAACAATTGTACTGAACTTGAACTTGTAACTCCCTTCCTGGCCGAAAACAGGGTTCAACAAAAATGGCGCCCACCTCAGCATCCAAATAATCAGAAAAGCAAATATTAAAGTGACTAATAAACTTAATGTTAACAGCAACAAGACTCCCTGAGAATCTAGCCAATAGCAATGAACTTCCAATTCTAATATAATTTCGGATAAAGTAGGCTAACACAAACGAACACCGATTATTTGCAATATTAGCATTTTTGTCTTGTTCTTTAGCAATGCCACCAAAAAGCTAAACAGAACTGATAAAGGTGAATGGTAGTATGAACCTCCACACTTAAACTTCTAATGTTCACACTCACAACAAACTAATCAAAATAATACAATACCAGAATATTAAGCAGTTATGTTCAACATGTCATGTTATCTCAAACTATGGCAGTTTCTGAGCTTTTATGCTAGCTCACTGTGAACTGGAAAGCAGGTATAGGGGTCAATCAGATACCTGCCAGAAGAATTGAGGAGGAGCCAAAGGAGAAACAGAAAGAAAACACATTAAAGATTTTTCTGAAAGATTATAACAATAAAAACTGTGTCTCAGGACGTAATGAGGGTCATTTCAAATGCAAGTGACTGTAAGCAAAGGTGTTGTTTGCCTCAAAATGAATTTTACTGTCATACTTCATGAATATATTTCCTCCTGGGTGTCATTTACAATATAATTCACTGCAAGACAGCAGAACCCACGGCTGACCACGGCTCACTTTAACTTTGCTAGTATTACCTTTTTCTTTTGTTGTGGCAATTGCTAAAGAAAATTGCTGCTATTGCAAATATCGGGTGGTCGTTTGTATTAGCCTGCTTTATGCGAAATTATAGTAGAATCGGAAGTTCATTGCTATTGGCTAGATTCTCAGGGAGTGTTCGTTTACATAAGGGATTGCAGTGAGAAACTGGTCACAGTTCTTGTAAGAGTTTTGTGAACTTGTAACATGGATCGCTGGAGAGGCAGGGTCGCGCTCGTCACTGGTGCTTCAGTGGGAATCGGAGCTTCAATCGCAAAGTCTCTTGTGCAGCACGGCATGAAGGTGGTCGGATGTGCAAGAAACGTGAAGCAAATTGAGGTAATTATATACAGCTATCTGAGGAATAAACGTTTGCCTGCTGATTGCTGACGAAAAAAAAGCATCGTGTGAAAATTGAAGGTTGTAGCAAAGATGTTATATTGTGTTGCACTCGAGCATAGTGTGTGTTGCTCACTATTTATTAAATGCCTTGATAATTTACCTCAATTTAATTTCTGTCAGCATTTAGGCTACTCACTCTCTTCATGTCATTTAAAATCTGTACGTTTGTTTTCTTGGAACACAAAATGGACATTTTTTTTGAAGTTCTGTTTTCATTGAAGCCATGAAATCAAAATGGGCCGTATATATACATTTATATATGGAATATTGCCGTGTTCTTGTATTCTTTAATCAAATAACTTCCCCTCCAATTTGCAATAACATCTCTTCTCTGATGACGTGTTTACTAGCGCGAGGGCGTGACAACCTGTCACTCACATGAAATCACAGTATATTGAACCATAACCATCCAATCAATTCAAAATTTAAGTCCTGTGCCGTACATTTTTTCTTGTTGAAGAAGTCATTTCACACAGATGTAGGCTATGTTACACAATAGGAAAGAAATCGCAATTTTCTTTTTGTGCCGAAAAAAGTGCTGTCTCAGACCTCATTTCTAAGTGGTTCGGATATGTCTGCTATAAGAAAAAAATATAAATATTGTATATTTGAAAGCTGTGAACAAAATGCCTCACTTTAGCAAAAATGTCCAAGGTTATTCAATAAGCAGTGTATGTTTGATATATGAAATATGAATCTCAAATAACTTTTTCCTTTTGCAGACACTGGCAGCAGAATGTGTCAGTAGTGGATTCAGTGGCACTCTGTTCCCGTATAAATGTGATCTGTCTGTAGAGGATGAAGTGTTATCCATGTTCTCCTGGATCAAAGTTCAACATCAAGGCGTTGATGTGTGCATTAATAATGCTGGATTGGCTCTCCCAGAGCCTCTACTGAGTGGTAAAACCAGTGGCTGGAAGACTATGATGGATGTAAGTAACTCGATAAGCAGGTATTTCCGATCTGCCGACATGAAGAATGTGTGATGTTAGTCATCTCAAAATGTTCAAATTTTTTCAGTTGAATGTCATTGGCTTGTCAGTCTGCACCCGTGAGGCTTACCAGTCCATGAAAGAAAGAAAAGTTGATGATGGCCATATCATTAATATTAACAGGTACAGTAGAATTTCATTACACCTTTTTATGCAAATTCAGGAGGCTCCAAAGTGTTCAGTAAAATATGTGTTTTAGTATTTGTGGACACCGGGTCATCAACAACGCTGATGCACACTTCTACACTGCCACCAAATATGCCGTGACTGCTCTCACTGAAGGACTGCGGCAAGAGTTACGCGAGGCCAAAACCCACATACGAGCCACAGTAAGAGGATGAAAACTTTATTTAGGAAAAATGATTATTGGATGTCCAAAGACTTGTTGGCACTAAGATTGCTCTTTCTTTAACAGTGTATATCTCCTGGTTTAGTGGAGACAGAATTTGCCTACCGATTCTTTAGTGAAACCCCAGAAAAAGCTACAGCTACGTACGAAAGTATAAAGGTAAAGAAAATTTCTTATTCTTTTCTACACGTTATAGGTCATCATTTACACGTTTAAATATTTAAATATCATATTTACAGTGCCTGCAAGCAGCTGATGTAACAAACGCTGTGGTGTATGTCATAAGTGCTCCTCCTCACGTCCAAGTAAGAATCATCCAGTTAATGTTTGCTTGTGACAGTTTTCTGGTTATGAGATGAATGGGACGTTCTGTTGATGAGCCTCATGTGACAAAATTGAGAAGAATTAAATCTCTGTTCTTTATGCCGTTACAGAATCGATTTGAGTAGCAGTGGGAAATTTCCTAGATACAATCTTTATTTAATGGCTGATTTTAATTTTTTATATAATAGTTTTTTTCTTTCTCTTTGTGTAGATTGGTGACATTGAGATAACACCTGTTGAGCAGTTGATGTAACACGACCAGATAAAGAGGATCAAGCGTCTCTGACAGCTCGTGACAATGATCAAGAACAGAACAGTGTTCTGCCTCACCTTGAAGTAAAATTTTGTATAACTATTGTTTAATTTACAATTTCATTTACTAATAGTATATTTACTATTATTGCAATTGTTACTAGAAAGACAAAAATTCAGATTTTTAGAAACTCAGTACTCTTGGTTCTGTTTTAATTAAATATTAAATCAATTATCAGGCTTGCAAAATGCAGAATCAGTGTCATTTATTCTGCTTGACATATTGATGAACATTTACAGACAAAGAACCAGCGTTGATGCTTCCTCACAAACTTTACTTTAGCTCTGAAATTACAGCTCAGTATTGCAGGGCAATACGAATGGCATCATTAGCTTGGGTCAGACTAGATATTGACTTTAGTAACACAAAACCTGATACATTAACACACGATGTCTTGATACATTTTTGGGACAAAAAATTGTCTTGCGGAATCAGTAATATTTAGTTTGATAATGATTTAGTTTTGTTTTACATTGTGAAGAACATTTACAAGTGAATAAATTATATAAGAATTAATGACAAAAAATCTTCAGAATATTTGCATTCACTTCTGGAGACTTTAAAGGGTTAGTTCACCCAAAAATGAAAATTCTGTCATTAATTCCTCACCCTCATGTCGTTCTACACCCGTAAGACCTTCGTTCATCTTCAAAACACAAATTAAGATATTTTTGATGAAATTGACAGCAGACAATTAACACTTTCAATACCCAGAAAGCTACTAAAAACATATTTAAAACAGTTCATGTGAGTACAGGGTTCAACCTTTATACTATAAAATACTTTTTGTGCGCCAAAATAATGACTTTTCAACAATATCTAGTGATGGTCGATTTCAAAACACTGCTTCAAAGCTTGACGAATCTTTTGTTTTGAATCAGTGGTTCAGAGAGCCAAAGGCGCCCTGGCAGTTTGATACGCAAACCGAACCTCTGATTCGAAACAAAAGTTTCGTAAAGCTTTGAAGCAGTGTTTTGAAATTGTCCATCTCTAGATATTGTTGAAAAGTCGTTATTTAGTTTTTTTGCCACACAAAAAGTATTCCCGTCTCTTTATTATATTAAGGTTGAACCACTGTACTCGCATGAACTGTTTTAAATATGTTTTAGTACCCTTTTGGGCATCTGAAAGTGTTAATTTGCTGGCAATAAAGACCTCACTGAGACACAATTTTCAGTTTTGGGTGAACTAACCCTTTAAGTCTATAAGTGCAACTATAAGTGCAGAAGTTTACGATACATTTATGGTGCTTTTTTTGTGGAGATGACATCTCAAGTCCTTATTAATTATATGGCAATGAATAGCAAAGATATTTTTCAAACAGACTGTTTTGTTGGTAAAGAAAATCATACGAGTTGGAGCAACATGATCATCTCTCATCATATTTTTGAACTGACAGTGCTATTATATCCATGTCTAGACCTAATTTCCACTTTAAAATGAATTGTATTTTGATTCCTTAAGTGTGTGTGTGAAGAGAGAACCAGAAACCTCTTTGCTCTTTCTGGTTTTTCTGCTTTTCTCTGAAATCAAGCGTGATAGCTGGCAGTACTTTCGGTACTTTTTATCATGCCAAGTGCTGAAAACCAAACCTTAATAAAGGGTTTAACCTGTCAAATATGCTTGAGGTTAGTGAAAGAATCTGTCACCTTGTTTCCTCCAAAACAGTACTGTTGTATAGTATAGTCAAGTATTAAAAAGTATATGTTTCTTACCAATGTCTTTAAAAAGAACATGACAATGTACAAACTAATGTTTGCTCTGGCGTCAGTTTCAAGGCTCTGTTGCTGCTCTTGGCTCAGTGTTTCCTCCTCATGCATGATTGGCATCCCAAGGAAAATTACCGTAGCAACCAGACATGTTCAGTGCAGAATATATGTGTGTTAAGGCTTTAAGGGAAGCATGAAGTGCTCATTGTTTTGCCATTAAAGTATTAAAACGGTAAAGCGCATTAAAGCAAAAACTATTTATTTAGTTATTAAGCCATTAGTTATTACCCCCCTCACATTCATTCTAGTTCCTCTGCTGTCTTTAGATGACCCGTCTCGTCTCAGCATGTGGACAGAACGTGCAGTTACTCAGCAAAAGCCTCTTGTTCTCATGGGAACACTGTCCCGCCCTCTTAACCCCATTTCCATGACCGTAACAGCACGAAACGCTGTGGAATCAATCGTGAATTGTCTTTTATGCTTTGTAAGTGATACTATTGTACTGTTTTCGGAATGTATATTATTTCATAATGCCTACACCCTCTGAATGCTGGATTATTTTTCCATGTCTGGGAACCAGGGAGCTGGTAAGAGACTTCACATTGTTTTCATTAGCTCGTTCTGAAACTGCTGAGTACAGCAGGGTCACCGAGGAGGAAGTTGGTGTGATGCAAAATGGGGTGATGTTCTGCTCAGGCCATGATATGAATAAATTTGGGTGGTACCTCATTTGAATAATGGAAATCCCACAAAGAACGTGCTGCACACACACACACACATATATATATATATCAATTATATATATATTAGTGCTGTCAAATCAATTAATCATGATTAATCGAATCCAACATACACAGACACGTTCACACACATAGACATATATAATATGTGTGTATATATATATATATATATATATATATGTGTGTTATATATATATATATATATACAGACACATATATTATGTAAACAGACTTTTATGCTAGATGTGATTAATCGTAATTAATAGATTTGACAGCACTCTATATATATTAGTGTCAAATCGATATATATGTGTATGTATATATATATATATATATATATATATATATATATATATATATGCAATTGACACCTTGACTGACTTTTGTGGTTACTAAAATATTTAAACCCTTTTGAAGCATATATACTTTCAAGAGCCCCAACCTTAATAGTTCAAGTCTTAATTAGGACGTCCGATCGCCCCAAAGCCCATAATTCACACCCTGACTGAACATAAATGTCCAAGTCTCTACATTAAATAATTCTGAATACTTAAAAGCAGTTCATTATTGTAACACTGTCTCTTAAATCACATACATCTTCCCCTGTATACTTCAGACTGCGATTCTGCAAAGGCCTCACTTTCCAACAAGAGCATGTGAGGGTCAGCTGATGGGAGATTTGAGTCCAGTCTTAGAAATACTCATTTAAAGTGGAAGGGTGGATGAGGCACCTAAACCAGATTATCCTTTGAGAAGAATGTGACCCTTTCTGCTTAAGTCCCCTGGCAAATGGCCAAAATGGAAGGCCAAAGTCTGTCCTAGAACAAAAACCATCATAAATGCACTGCAGGTACATACAGGAGGGCAAATACTGTAAATAATCAGGTTACCTGGAAGTACGCTTAACACTGTTTATTAAAAACAAAACCCACACTGTGTGGCAGAGGAATGTTTTCTCAAACGACGATATACGAGAACCACCAGTGCTCTTATTTACTTTATTCAGGAATCATGTCGAGAAACACATGCTTCATAAAATTGATCTGATCTGTCAATCTACTATCAATGGAGCTATAAAAACAGAGTAGGTAAAAACATGCTGCTTATTAAAACAGATTTGCTGCATATCATATGGCAGCCTAAAAAGATAAGGTCACACCATGTGGAGCTTACTGAATTTCACTCTGTCTTAAATTTTCCACGCTTTTCTCGGTTTCCTCGCTCCCTGCTTCTCTTCATTTTCATGTTCCTAGGTCTGCGGGTTGCCATGGACGGAGTGTAAGTCTGTACAAGGGGAAACACTGACGCCGTATTTACCTCAGGCTCTTTCAACTGAAACGCAGTGTCCTCTTCGATCAGGGTGGGAAGGGGCGTTGTGTCTGTAACGTCAGGCAAAACTGCTTCGTAGCAGATTTTGATTACACGTCTATGTTTGTTCCTTTTCCCCTTGGTGTCCTTCAAACTTTGTTGTCCGTTTTTTGTTAACGACGATGGTGATGACGCGAAGCTTTCCGTTGGGTTTTCAAGTCGGCCCAGCCCCAGTCTCTCTAGCGTGTCAGTTGGCCCGACAGTCGCGGAGCTTGTGAACATTAGAAGATCCTGAGAGCTGATTTCATGAGGGGGTTTTTCTGTAGAGGAAGCAATGATTTTCCTCATTCTTTTTCTTCCTTCTCTCTGCCTCGAACTTGGCCTTCTGGTTCTAACAATGGGTGTTTTTTGTGTCGTGACCTCAGGTCGCTTTTCTTCCATGTACTGTGTTCTCACAGCATCAATGGGACTCCTGGTTGTTGACGTTGCGAGGCCGAAGTCTTCGGTCGGACTTGTCGAGAGCGTGTCTTTCTTGAAATGAGGTTGGGGGACTTCTGTGGAGGGATTGTTTTTTCTTAGCTTTTTCTTCCCGCCTCTTTGTCTGAGCTTCGCTCTGGTCTTATCACGGACAGCTAGAGTAATGTGAGCTGAGGAAGAGGCTAACTCTGTGTCGTTTGCTTGTCTGTGCTCTACAATCTCTGGTTCTTTATCTGTTTTTGTTGAAGTGGTAATGCTAACAACGTCCCGATTATCATTCATTGTCCTCTGAGGATCATCTCTCATCATCTTATTAGAAAGCGCCCCGTTTCCTACAGAGTCTAGCTCGGTGTTCATGAAATTGTTTTCTTTAACGCTAAACCGATTTGTTTTCGCTGTTTGCTCCACAAAGTTGTTCTTACCCATGACCTCCTCTGCTGGTCCGGTCGGCGGCGCGCCGGTCGTTCCTTCTTCGACCTTTAACACGGCGTCAAGTTTTTTATTCTTCTTCCTGCCTTTACCCTTCCCTCTTTTCTTCTTGTTCTCCTTTTTCTTTTTGCCAGAATTTTTCTTCTTCTTCTTCTCTGACGCCTGAGTCACTCCTTTACCCGCGTCTGCGGACGAGCTTTGCGAGGTGGAGACCGTGGCGAGGACTTTAATGAAATCCTCTGCAGCTGTCACCACATTTGTAAGCGAGGGCTCCTCAGGCGTAGCGGTCTTTGCTTCGGAGAATGTCGATTGTGTTGTACTTTCAGTCTCGTTCTGCTTTTCTTTGTCTGACTCTTTCTCCTTTGGAGGAGCGATGGTCAATACGTCAATAACATCAATCCCCCCGAAATCATAAGGGATTGATTCTTTAATCACTGCAATGGGAACTCTGTCATACTTTTTACACCTTAAAGATGGAGAAAAGAGTAAAAAATGCATTATTTTGGCTACCACACCAGAGCATAAAGAAGAATTTACAATTCCATAGAATATGATACTTACACCCCATACCAATGACGCTCAACACACTGTTCTTCAAATGAAAATTCAAAGCAAGGCGCTTCGATCACATTAAAGAAGGCCTGTCCGACCACTCGGGATGAAGTGTCATTTACAAGTCTCAGGCATTCCTTTAAACTGTAAGAGAAGCACATATAAATTTGGAGATGATTGTTTGATGTGAGCATTTTCACATGCAGCTGTAAATCTCACATCGGTTCAAACAAAACTTTCATTTGAAAACATGTGGTGCAATCATTAACTTGATTTTGTTTCTAACCCTTAAAGTAAATAGTTGATTGTAGTAATATTTATGTTTTTGGTGATGAATAACATTATTTGTGGCATTAACATCTCCACATTAAGCGTTAACATTTCTTTCACTGTAAGTGGCAGTTTTTCATCATTTTAATCACCTTTTAGCCTTACCGTTAAATAGTATTTTTCTTGAAAAAACATTTTCATACAAGTGTCTCAATTAATGTCATTTCTAAGTAGCTGACGGCGATATTTGGACCACATTAAACTCACGCATTGTCGCAGTCGCAGTGGCTGAGGGAGTGCCATTTAAAGTTGGTGTATCCATAGTTGGAGGAGAATGCATGGATGATGTATGGGCAGTGATCATGAACTCGGCAACATTTGTCAGTCTCTTCGAATTCGCCTTGGGGAGGGGAAAAAAAAAATCACAAGTCAAGTCACCTTTACTTATATATATAGCGCTTTTTTACAATGCAAATTGTGGCAAAGCAGCTTTACATTAATAATTGGCAAATAATTTAGGCTCCCAAAGAAAATTGTCCAGCTAATTCTATACATTACTGATTCAGACATGCACTAAAATGCCTAAACACCTGCTGCTACAGTGCGAAATACTCAAGGAAGTGAATTCAAATCAACTCAACTCACCCAACTGATCATAATGATCTGCGATGTTTCCTGCACCGCACCAAAGCGTCCCGGGATACGTGAAGCCTCTCTTGGCTCGCGTCTTTTTATTGTTCGCTGCATCAGAGTTCGCGTCTTTGGCTTGTTTGCTCATCACGTTTCTGTCGCCTTTTGATTTCAACTTGTTACAGTTCGCCTTCGCTTCGGACACCCCAGTCAAACTCATCTTCAAATCGGAGCTCATTTGGTTTCTCAGACCAAGTCTGCAAACATGCATGAAGGATTTAACTTGCATTTCGTTTTGGATCAGAGAGCAGTCGACCAGGCGGCCCTCGGAGTCATGCACCGAGCGAACCTCTTCAGCTCCATCGGTGACCTGATGGAGGTGATACTCTCCTACAACTGAACTTTTGGCGCAAAGAGTGTTGTTGAGCATGTAAAAGAGCTCTTTGCTCTCTTTTTCGGCATCTAAGGCTTGACTTAAGAATTCGCCTTTAACGAAGTTCCTGTCTAGATAAGACAGAAACACGAAAAACACGGACCACATCGCTTTCAGCACCACGGAGTCTCAGACAGCACCGCAGCCTCTCCTGTTCCACGAGTACCGGCTTCTCTCTCTCAGTCTGTCGTGGGTATTAATATATTACCGGTCAATAATGGGAGGGGTCTGTCATTTAATTAACCCTTTCCTCTTCCAATGAACTTGCATATACCCCATGCGCATCTGTTTCCTCCTCCTTTCGTCTCTGTGAACAATTGCTGTTTTTTTAAAATGCAAAAACCTTTTCCTATATTTGCAAATTCTTATTTGACAGAGGGAAATGTTGCACGGGACAAAAAAGTAAATCGATGCTTTGTTGAAACCACATTTGTGCTATTTTCTTCTTATTCATTCAAGAAAGAAAACAGTCCACCAGACAAGAGAATTGCAAGCATTTAAAAAAAACTCTATAAAGAAATTCCAAACAAGTCTTGGAATCTTATACATAGCCTATATATATATATATATATATATATATATATATATATATATATATATATATATATATATATATATATATATATATATGCACACACACACAATTCTAGAATATATAGCCTCTTTAAATGATGTTTGACCCATTGAATAGCTACAATCTTCACATCAATAGTCCTGTATCCTAGCATAATTTTAAATGAAATCGCTTTAATCACACCGTTCTTGTTGTGCGCACGAGTATCCTACATAATGAATGGATGGTGTAATGGATATGCGTGTTCTGACCGTGAGTAACCCCGTCGCTCCCACACCTCGAGATTTACTTTGGTGACGCAGCGAGGAGGAGGTTCCTCTGGCGCTTTCCATAGTAACAAGAGATGGGGTGATTCTTCCGACCCAACGAGATTGGGCATTCTAATTTCACAAAAGAAATGGGTAGTGACCTAATTTGGAACAGTGGGCTTTTTCAATGAAGATCTCCATGCAGTTACTGAACATCAGTCAGTCTTTTCCTATGGTTACATGGATCTTAACTTTGGGACTTTAATGGACGCAGGCGCCAGCAAAGTGAAAAATAAGAGTGATTTGAGAAGAGAATGTACATATGTAGGCTAAATAGGCTTATATTTGCAATTATACATGGCTGCTGCGATCAAGCTATTATATTTAGATTTAGAGTGCTGTATTTTATTTTATTTTTTAAAGTAAAAGAGAAAAGAACAAATAATGATGATTAGAATTCTAGCAAATTGGTGGAACATTGTTGAAAGGGGTTCAAACCTAAGAAAATTATCAACAAAAGAGAGAGAGGAATGTGGGATATGCACATGCTAAATATGTATGGCTTTCAAATGGCCCCCACAGTGGGCTTTGGCAAGGAAATCCGATTGATGGGGGTGGAAACAAGTGATGTAAAATCACCAGAGGCAACATGCGACATTGTTGGAAAATCCGCACGATGTATTATTAATTTAATGCTCATTAAAAACTTTTGCCAGGATATTAATCACATACCTGACGAATTGCTATTTCATCAAAACTCATTGTGCAATTTATAAACACCACCTTTTCTTTAAAACAACACCGTTGCGCATTCCTCTTTTTGAGCACACTGTAAAATCTAACTGTGATACTTTTTAGTTTATTTTACTTAATGTCTTAACTTAATTGCAAAATTCAAGTAAGCTATACTATTCACATATACTATGTCTTTTTTTTCACTACTTTTGTCAAGCTTTTTTTTCACCACTTTTGTCAAGCATTTCCTCCACTTCTGCAGTTATCTTTCTCTGTTTGCATTCACTGATTTGCCAAAGTCATCTTAAATGTTTAATTGTCAATTCAACTGAAAAATTTGAGAGAACATCACATAAGCTGACTTCATAGATTGACATTGATTTAACTAAAATGTTCTATTTTGAACTCACCATTATGATGGACGGTGTTTATATTGTCATTTATATTATTGTAATTATGATTTGATGCAGTGATGCAACAAGAAATCACAGTTCAGATGACCATCTACCACTTCACGTCTTTGTTGTGTAAGTTGTTGTTGAACATTTGGTGTGAGGACATTGTTATTTTGTTAAGAGCTTATTTTGGGCGATCCTACTCCTGAATCTGGTGTCCTCCTCAAAATTTAATTTGCAAAGCATTACGTGCTACATTGTTAATGTAATAATGTTGAGTATTAAGACATACCTTTGTCACCACTGTTGAGATTCATACTCTGATTGCTGAAATCTGTGTTTGTCATTGTATTTCACCTATTTTATCTTGAATCTGACTACTGCTCATGTCACAGAAACACAGGGTTTGTAATGTAAATGTATTAACGACACAAGACAATTAATATATTCAAATGACATCAGTGAAGCAGATGATTATAATACCCATCAATAGCTAACTGTCATCACCTGATCTCATTTCAATTTCTGTTGCTTCTAACATATATATTTGTCAAAATATACTGTCACAGCAGACAAAGGAAACAAACATATAATAAAAGTTAAGAGCTCAACTAATGGAAACACCAATCACCATCATGGTGACCTCAAATGAAACAAACATGAGAGTTAAACCTCTGTTCATTCTCAATAAGACTTCTGTAGATGTCTAACAGAAATAAAGGCAGGCTGGTCAGTAATAAGTCAAGCTTGTTTTGCTATTTGTGGAGTTGTTTAATTAGATTGAGAGATTTATTGTCTTTTATCTTCAGTTGATTTCATCTAAGGCTGTGGCTGAAGAAAGTTGTAGTTCTTGTGTTTCTGCTCTTTTTTTCTGTTCTTTTCTTTTCTTCAGTGATTCTGCTTGTTAACAGGCTTGTTAATGCTGAGATGACTCTATAAACAATATATAAAGATATTATTATTGTGATTATTAGATTGTGGCTCAGTTAAGGTCCAGTTCTGGTTTAATCTTTGCTCTTGGCTGACATGTGGCGTTGCTATGGCCTGCTTGTGGCTCAGATCTGGCCTGGCAAACAGGAGCCCAAGTGCCATCATTCCACGCCACATGTGGCACATATCATCGTTCCACATGTGCCAGATGTGGGCCAGATCTGGGCCGAGACAAACTTGCTATCTGGGTGAAGATTATGCAGTGTTATTTTATGTTTGATTATTCAATTATTAGATAAGAGAAACGTAAAGCACTTCATTCTTAGCACTCTTCTTATTTTATTACTTACTGATCAGGTGTCTTCAGTAATGTTTTACAATTACATTAGTTAGTTAGTTTTTGCTGTGGTTAGTTGGAATCGAGAATTGTGAAATTTCACTGGTATCTAAAATTTTTGGTAGCTTATTTATAAGAATGGGGCAAAACAATGAAAACAGCAGTACACATGCTATTCTTTCACGGATCCCCTAAAGTAGCCTTGGCCATGCACCCCATGTATAAAAGTCAAGTTGCGCTACTGTCTAGGACCTCGGTTGAAATCATGGAGGGATATTATTTTTTGGTCCTCACTGCAGAACATAAGATACGCGGGCGAGGTCCAGATCCAACTCCTCTCACTTTACATATCCCTAAATCTCCCCGTCTCCGCCCCCTGGATTTCGTGTTCTGCAGTGAGGGGCTATCGGGGCAACAAGAGTGATACTGCAGATTGATATCATGATGATAGCACAACTAAAGAATTTATTGGGCATTTACACATCCAAAATGTATGGGTTCATAGTTTTACTCTTTTTTTTTTTTTTTAAGGCCTAATTATTTCACCATATAAGAAACATTGCGCAGGAGCAAACCACTTGCTTGCTGCCTATAGCTACCTAAAGACAGCCCAACTCCCTTCTATTTTCACAGTTGACAACCGAACATGCTTAAAGTTGAACTCTTTTTGTCCTCCCAGCAACAGCTTTTTACAAATAGACTTTCGAAGCGCAATAAGTGCATTGTCGCATTGTTATTAAACAATAGACTCATTTACAGTTAGGTTACATTATAGTTCTCATAGGATAATTGAGGACAAAATATCTTGTGTTATAAAAACCTTGTTTTAAAGGTAATCAGGTCAGAACTTGGAGGGAAAAAACAGGCATTAGTGGCATTGCAAAGATTCTCGCATTATCTCATTATTTACTACAATAGTGAGTAAATACAAACACTGCCCAGTGTCTAAATGAGTCTGGTTTGCAGCTAATGGTGAAATGATTACTCTGGAAGAGACATGCAAGCGCCCCCTTTAGACTAGTTGAACATGACACCAAATACTACATGCCGTTACCAGGGTGAGTTTTCAGAAGTCTAGTGGTCTTTCCAGAATGGATGTTTTAGCAGTTCCCCAAAAGAGAGAGGACGGCTGGTACTTGTCTCTTATGGCACCAAACACAAAGGGACCAAAGTTTGCATGGCTTGATCCATCAAGACTCTATTGCAATTCCCAGGTAAACAATCACTCCTGTTGTATGCAAAACTTATAGTGTGCAATGTACTTTACTGAATAACCAAGCTTTGAAATATGTATCTTGAAGTCTGGGAGGTAAAGTAAGCATTGACTGACAAGCATGGGCTTTAAGGTTTAAAGTCTCTGATCTCTATTTTCTGTTACTCTTGGTTGATCCAGGCACTGTCCGATTGTGTAAAAGATCTTCTCAAACCATTCCAAAATGAGACCATTGACCTGGTGGCTGGAATAGATGCAATGGGCTTTATCCTTGGTATAAAACTTTCTCCTTTGTAGCTGATGAACTCGAGAGATCATATTTTTAGCTCAGTTCACATGTTGCAGGAAAAGTAAATATAACTCCTGGGCAATAGGCTAAATATAGAGTGGGATATACTTTAGGGCCCATATGTAAAGCCTGACTTAATGAAATACTAGCCGATCTATTCACTGGATTGAGATCAATGAATAGTTTAATTTTTACTTTCTCCTCTAATTTCAGGATCAGCTGTGGCCACGACTTTAGGAAAAGGATTTTTGGCCATTCGAAAAGCTGGACACTTGTGCGTTCAAACTCGCACTCAGGACTACAGCGACTACTCTGGACGAGAGAAACTCATGGAAGTGCGCGTTGATGTGTTAAAGCCAGGTACTGATGTACGTAAAATCGTATACTGTCACTTTAACGGCAAAAGTGGTGAAGCCACGGAAGAACCATTTTTATTTCCCTCAAGGACTTTTCAGTGAAAGTTTCTTAAGAACAATTTTCTTAGTTTGAAGAACATTTTAATAATCTAAAGAACCTTTAAAAAGAACTTTATGGAATGGAAAAGGTTCCACAGAACCATTGATGCCAATAAAGAACCTTTACTTTTAACCTTTTGAGGCGTACGATCACACCGGTGTGATGAGAACGTTCAGTGCATCACATGATCAACTGCCAAATTCAAAAGTGCTTGCGCGTGTTGGCTGGCGCCAGCGACAGAGGAGCTCAGCGCTTTCGATATATCACAAATATGGAGTGTTTTCAACCACTGGTTTCTGGTTTCTCCCGAGGTTCTTTTCTCCATTTGTTGGAGTTTTGGTTCCTTGCCGCTGTTGCCTTTGGCTTGCTTAAATTGGGGACACTTGCTTGATATTCAGCAGTGTTTTTAGTATGCCTGCATTGGTGTCGTTGTATGTGAACTGATCTGACCCGCACGATTACGTCACTGTTTTCTGCAGTGCTGATATACATACATTAACTAGACTAATAACTATTGATCTTTGCAACGGAATAAATCAATAATATATAGAATAAGCTGGACAATGACACCATTTTCTTTGGGAGCTGCTGTGCAGCCAAAATTATTTGCCAATTATTAATGTAAAGCTGCTTTGCCACAATTTGCATTGTAAAAAGCGCTATATAAATAAAGATGACTTGACTTGACATAATGTTTATTTTAGGTTTCAGGCATTTAAATGCACATAAGTACAAACAAAACAATAGATTTAGAGTTACACACAGACGTCTATGGAAGCGGCAATAACAGTCATTTCCATAGTAATTAGATGACACGTTTTATTCATATCAGATGCACGTTGTAAGTAACTCTAAAGTTTACTCTATTCTTCTCTCGGTTCACAGGCTCACTGTCACGCCTTGAAAAGCTCAGCTAGAATATTTTAAACTTGCGTGCGAAAGGCTGGGAGTGTGGTTGATAATGTTGTTGAAGGCCACATGGAAATGGAAAAAGCCATCACAATCAAATTAGTTCCTTTTTACATATGTTTGCAGTATTTTTTTTTTGTTTATCGAATAGCTCTGCTGTCCTACTTTACACAACAAAATGGGAAATTCTGAGATATGTTATGATGTTCTTCAGGTCTACGGGTTCTTATAGTAGACCAGTGGATTGAGACTGGAGGAACTATGAGAGCAGCTATAAAACTGGTGGAGAATCAAGGAGCTGCTGTTGTAGGTAAGCATAAAAAACTAATACAATAAAAGCAAAGGTATGTTTTGAGACATGGTGTACATATTCCCTTCTCCACCCAAAATCTTTCTATCTTTCTTTGATATTGATTCTCCCTTATAGGACACTATCAAAATAAATAATGTAACTGAAATACGACTGGTCAGAGTTTATTGACATTCTTGGTCCATTAGCTGCTGCATGCGAGATACAACACAAAGGATTTGGACAGCTGCTTTCTGTGAGAGGGTGTAATGGCTCCCGCTGTCGAATGAAAAGCTATTAGGATCACTTATCAGTAGTCTCGATTAACTTGCTAAAATGAGTGCTATTATTTCTCTATTCTTTGTAGGCATTGCTGCTGTGGCCATTGAAAACAGTGAAGGAGGAAAGTGGATAAAGGAAAACTATAAGTATTCCCACTGTATTCCAAATGAGCTGCAATCTCAAATAGACAGTCAATGCCTGGAATCTTTTAAGAACTTTACTTAGAAATCAGGATATTCATGTAAAAATGTGAGATTTCAAGGGAAATCAGCCCTTGAGTCATTTGGAGTAACATAACAGGTAATAAATTATTCATTTTTATATGTGGAGATGTATGGATTGTGTGAGGACTGGTCTTTCTAAGCTTACACTATTCCTGTTTTAAGCATTCAGTCAAATTGGTCATAAATAGTCTGTAGTTGTTACACAAAATTACCAAAAGAGGTCACTATTGCAACTCAGATTTCTGAGATTTTTTGGTAAAAATGATGAATTTAATGTAAAAGAAACAGTTCATCAAACAGTATTAATACAGGGTTAGGTTTAAGAACTTTTAAAGACCTTTTCAAGACTAATTAAAGAAAATTTAAGGAATGAATTGAAGGGAAATCAATATGTATGTTCTCTAAATGTAAATGTCAAAGGAAAAACGCAATGAGTTGTATTAGCAAATCAGTTTTTTTAACCCAGTGTACATGTTTAAATATTCTCAAATCAAGAAGCATTTACTGGAAATACTGAATGGTATAAAATATGAAGACTTGTTTTCTGAGAAATTGATCAAAATGATGTGAGTTTATGATCAAAACAAGAACAAATATCTGCCAATGGGATAAAAAGAATCAACTTATTCAAAAGGATGTTTTCATAAGTCACTGACAGATATTTGTTCTTGTTTTAAGCATAAACTCGCAAAATTTTGTTCCGTTTTTCAAGAATTTGTATCTCAAATATGGATCTTGATTTAAAGGTGTTTAGATATTTGTATTGGGGCAAAGGAAGATATTAATTTTTTTTCCATGCACGCAACATCTAATGCTATGACTATAAATGTAAGACTTTCTGCTCTGATGTTCAAATTTTTATAAGGGTGAATTAAGACTTTTTTAAGACGCACATAAAGCCTGTAATAAGATAATGCTGTTAACTGTTAAAATGCTGTTAAAAAATCTTTAAATGAATAAATAAACAGCTCATTAAGAAAAAGGAAAAGCATTTTATTTAGAATAAAAATGTCAGTCACAGAAAACTATGAATATAAGTCCTAACACATTTCTTTACAGCAAAATTCATTTTGAAGTTATATGAAAGAATTCCTATATAACTTCACGATTAATGACCCTTTTAATAAACAGGATTCTTGATATAGAAAAATACAGTTATCACTGTTTAATGCTTTTTGTGCAACTCATGCATCCTCTTGTGTACCTTTTTAAAATCACTGCTGATTGTAAACCAAGTAAAACTGAAATAAAAATGCATTTGTAATTAACACAATATAGTAATCACTGATAACATTTAATGCATAGATTGTGCATAGAACTCTTGGGAAAACGGAATACCGCGATGGACAAGTTGTCCGACAGAAGAATGTTTTCTTTTATCCAGCAAATATTCAGTTACACCCTATGAATAACAAACCACACTTCTCTCTGGACAGAGCTTTGGTTGAAATATTGTCCATCCCACTTTTCCCTACGTACGTACATGTATGCTTTGCTTTGGTACCGTTGGTGCAAATGTTTGCATTTTCACAATGTCAGTCCTCACTTACAACAGTTAGACTGTTTCTTCTTGGAAGTTGCATACAGGTTATTTGAGTTGCTGTTGATTTCTGCACATATAAAAAAGGTTTACACATTTAATTTAAATGCAAAGACAATATTGATTATATGTACTATTCATCAGTCCGTGTTATTCTGCAGAAAATCATTGTTTCATAACCCTTTTTATGAACTTTTTCTTCCTTTGAAATGACTTTAATGAACTCAGGCCACCCAGGCAAGGAACCAATAAAGTCATTGCCAACTTTTCATGATGCAATCAAATTCCATGGATATAATAATGTCCTTATTGTACTTACGAACAACTTCCCCAATCCGTCTGGATCCACTTTTCTCCAGTTCTGCCAGAACATTGGCCTCAAATGTTAAAGATGCAACTCTGAAGAAAAACTCTCTCACATTCTCCCCTAAAGACACAAAAAAAATAATTAAGCAACATGAACAGCAGCAAAGTTTATCTAAGATTTCCCAAATACTTTATGACTTTGTAATACATACAGTAAAACCTACAAAATTATAACCACAAATATATATATATATATATATATATATAGTTAAATATGTCTCTAGTTATATAATAATAGTATTATTTTTCCGTACAATGGAAGTCAACTGTTTGGTTGCCAACATTCTTCAAAATATCTTCTTTTGTGTTCAACAGAAGAAAGAAATTCATACAGTTTTGGAACAACTTGAGGGAGAGTAAATGATGACAGAATTTTCATTTTTGGGTGAACTATCCCTTTAAGAACTCACCAGACAAAGCGGACACAGCCCAGTACTCTGCCTTCATCTGATCTGCCAGTTTAATGGCGTCCTGCTCTATTAGTGTATACTGAGCAGGAGACTGCAGGAGAGACACATTGGTTTGACATAAATATACACATATTGTATTGTGCATGGGCTCAAAGTTTAATATAAAGTCATTTATGAAGCCAAATATGAAACTTTTTTTAATGTTAAAGAATTATAAAATAATATAAAGTTGATATAATATAAATATGGTCACTTACACTCAGATCTTTCTTTGTGCCAACCAAGAAAAGTAATACACTTGTAGGATCATTCTCTTTCATCGCGTCCTCCAGCCATTGCCTTTACAAGAGGATGATACATTTCAGTGTATGAAGCACTCAGCGTATTTAAAGTCTTCATGAAACGGAAATTGCGATCGTCTTTTCTTCGCTGTTGTAATGTGTATCTAAGTCATAAGGCATCTTGAACTGGAAAAAATGTAGTAGGGCAGGAACTGATTTTGTCCTTTGGGCAACTCTGAAGAAAACGCTCTCTCACATTCTCCCCTACAGTCACAAAAATTGGATGGTAGTCGTTTGCTAATTGCTGTGATCTCATGTGAGTGACAGATTGCTGGAGGTGAGGGATTATTGGCAGCCCTTGCGCTGGTGCGAACGTCATCAGGAAAGAAATATTATTGCCAGGGGGAGACGATGTTAATGAGGGCATATGAATTTAAAAAAATACTGATGCATGTGGATTTTATAATAAAAACTGCAGTATTTAAAAAACAAAATAAAGATTACCTTGTATGTTCCAGTGAAGCCACATCAGTCAAATCGAACACAATGATTACAGCTGGAAACAGGAAATGAACAACAATATGAATTGTTGTATCTCAAAATTAGGGCTGTCGATTTACATGTTAATTTGATTAATTAGTGGGTGAACCAATGATTCAATGGTCCATTCAAAAAGAGAGACATTTACTTAATTCCTGGATGAATCTGCTGTCTGAACGAATCAAATGAATTAGAGCTGCACAATTCTGGATAAAATGAGAATCATGTTTTTTTCTTGGGCTCAAATTGATTCTAAATATACAACCAAACAAAATAACATGCAATTTTTCTAGAGGTTCTGACAAAATATACATAGCTGGAATGAATTATTTAAAAAATGGTTTTGAATGAATTCAATGTCTCATTAAGAAATACTTGTTTCATTACTGGATGAATCAGTGCTTTTGAACAAATCTTTTGAATGAATGATTCAATAACAACTAAATTTAATTGTCACTTGTCGCCATCTAGTGGAATAAGATGTAGTTGATACAATTGTTATTTGACATGGCAAGTTCTTTTCAAAAGGTAGTTTGCTCTATTTTAGTTTTGCTATCGTAGACATCAGTGTTTATATACTAACTTAAAACTTATATCTCAGTACTTCTGTGATACTTTGAATATTTGTAACAGAAATAACTAATGTGGTTCAAAACTGCTCTCTCTGGCTCTGGCAGCACGAACACATATTTGAATGTTCCAGTATGATTTTATCAAAGGTTTATAAGATGTGGGCGAATCATTGTCATTAATAAAATAAGATTGTGTGGGTGCTTGAATCGAGATTGCGATCTTTTTACGATTAATCGTGCTGCTCTAAAATGATTTAATAACTCAATGGCTGCATCCGAAATCGCATACTTCCCTAGAATCCCTATAGTAGGTGAAAAACAGACAACAAGAATTTGTGAATGGCAGTGAAGGGACGTATATGACACTAGTAGGTCACATGATAATGATGGCATGGCGTATGTAATGCGTCCAGTACATTCATACTATATAGCACTTACAGCGATCGTGAAGTAATTATTCAAAATAAGTACCTACTCAAGGGAGCATGTGATTTCGGATTCAGCCATGGACTTTTACTGCCACCTACTGGCATTTTTAGTTTCATATTTAGTGTGTCATGTCATTGAAAAAATTATTTCACATTTCCATGTTAATAAAAAAAACTATTTACTTATTTATGTACTTATTTATTTTAAGTGCACCCAAAAATAAAAAGCTACTTTTAGTAATGTCTATTTGATGCTTTTTTTATTTAACAATATAATGACTTTATAGGGTAAATTCGATGTGCGATTAATTTGCAAATAAATAGATTAATTAATTGCCACATCGTGTAATTAACTGAATTAAATTTTTAACTTTATATTATTACTAACATTATGTTACATTAAATAATGTATTAAATTGGAATAAAATATTAGTTACATAATTATATTATTTGTATGTGTTAAATTATTTGTAAGGTACAATATGTAGTTTTTCGTCCACTAGAGGTCGCCTGTTCAAAACAAAGGCGTAGCTTGATGACGCCAAGTTTGAGCGAGGAATCATGGGACATGTAGCCTCACAGCTGGTGGTAAAGAATGGGGATGGGACTCGAGCAGAAATTATGTTCATGGATGCGATTATTAACGTTACTGTAGTATGAAACAGAGCAGGAGCGAGTGTTGTGGAGCTGAACGAGCGATTGTTAATGAGAGACGAACGCGACACGCCTCGCGAGCAGCGGGACTTTTATTATGCCACAGTCGCTGGTGCCGCTTCCGCTTTTCCAGTCACGAGTATGAGGTTTAGCAGCTCTGTTTATCATATTAGATACATTTGAGTTAATGTTATAACGTTATAATGTTATAACGTTATAATGTTATAACGTTACTCTGTGTTCACTCGCTGCTGTGAGACACTTGTTGCACACTGCAGTAAGACAGATCGATTTAAGAATATCATATTAAATGCTGGATGGGTTGATAAATGGTTAGTTTATTAATTAGTTTTAAAACATACTGTATGATGGAGAAAATTCAGTATTACTGTTACTAAAAATAAGGCTGCATCTGTTATTGCTATGTTAGCTAACGCTACTTGACAATATAATGTTTTTTTTCTGAGGCACGGTACTCACAAAAAAATCAAGAAAATTAGATTTAAACAATAAGACTAAACACGTTGAGCTAGCTATATAACAATGATTAGTTTTGTGTCTATAAGTGTATCAAAACAGATGTTCCACTGTCTAATAAAACAATATATTAAAGCGTCTTTGGTGTTTTCATGGGTTCTACAAAATAAACCGAGTATAACGCGGATATGACGCCATTTACAGGCGACTCCCTCACACGTCCCGGATCCTTAGTTAAAATAACAATTTTCTTACGATTTGCAAATAGTTGGAAACATTTGGAATATTTTAAATACTCAACTGAACAAAATATATAACGCTGGCCTAGTGGTTTTTTTGTATGTGTTACTGCAAAAATCTTACATATTGCAGCTTTAATATTTTCTGGTGAACCATTCCTTACCCTGGGCTCCTCTGTAGTATGTAGAGGCGATGCATTTAAATCTCTCCTGTCCTGCGGTGTCCCACCTGAAAAATTAAAACAAAAACGTTTTTAATATAGCTGTATAAATAACTTGTTTAGAAATAGACACAAAATTTAGGTCAAACTCACAGTTGTAGACTGAAGGGGACCCCAAGAACTTCAAACCTCTCCATCTCAAAGTCCACACCAATGGTGGCCTTGTAATTCTTGTCAAAGACATCTTTACAAAATCTAAAAAAGATTAAATTAGTTAGCCAAACACTAACTAAAAGCAAGCTGACGGCTTTGACATAATCCGTTAATTCTGCAACTTTGCTCACCTATTAATCAAACAGGTTTTTCCCACGGCCAGATCACCCACTACAATGACCTTGGAGATTTTAAACCTACTGGACGAAAAGCACAAGATAAAACAATCCTGCATAAACCACTGATTCAACAAAACAAAAGACAACGTCTCACCCCACGGTTCCAGTCCTCTGCTGCTGACAGGCCGTCTTCACCTTGCTGTGAAATTCACCGTCTGTGTTCAAAGCAGCACCTTTGTTGAAGCACTACAACAGGAGTGAATATTAACACTCAGGAAGCACTTGAGGAAATGGGCCAATGGAGGAATTTCAGAACAAGCATTTGTTCAGTGTAAAGCAACCGTCCCATACCGGCCTGATGAAAAAGATCTTAAACTAGATGGAAGTGAATTAAATATTTTGACTGTTGCGATTCCAAATCGGACTTATGACCCGTAACTCTGCCTGAATCAATCAAGCAAGTGTTCACTGACCGACTAAGCCTGGTTTCTCCCAAGGTTTTGTTGGAGTTTTGGTTCCTTGCCGCTGTTGCCTTTGGCTTGCTTGGTTGGGGACACTTGCTTGATATTCAGCAGTGTTTTTGGTATGCCTTCATTGTATGCGAACTGAGCTGAACCGGACGATTAAATCACTGTTTTCTCCAGTGCTGATATACATAAATAAACTAGACTAATAACTATTGATCTTTGCAACAGAATGAATCAATAATATATAGAATAAGCTGGACAATGACACCATTTTCTTTGGGAGCTGCTGTGCAGCCAAAATTATTTCCCAATTATTAATGTAAAGCTGCTTTGCCACAATTAGCATTGTAAAAAGCGCTATATAAATAAAGGTGACTTGACTTAAAGCATACCTTAGGAAGCTGGCCGATTATGCGGTCTTTTCGTACAGGGGGCAGCACACTCATGATGATGTTCCTGCAGGAGAACTACAGTTATGAATCACAACTTGGAGTTTTGTAATATGGCACACACCATTAAGGAAGGAATGAGTAATGCCTGTTCAGAACGAGGGAATAAAATAGGGCCATATATTGTAGTTTATTCATCAGATATGTAGGAGCTGGTTAGTTTTAAATAGTTGGTCACTGTCGGCATGGGTGATGACTCACTAAGCCGTATTTCGTTAATCCCAAAGTCAATCTAAGAACAAAGAAAATACCTCATTTGTGTCAAAACGTGTTTGTGATACCTCTTTTTATCTACTTATACACGTACATACTTAAGAACACATATATGACTTATGAAACATAGTAATAGCTACTTAATAACGAGTTGTGATGCACATAAACATTTCAAAAGTCACAGTTTAAGAACAGACAATAAAATCTTGATCCCATTCTTCCACAATCCGCGCTCCATAACACTGTTGCTACAAACAAACTTACCTCAGGACGTCGTTTCTGTGATTATAATGAAGCGCTCGCTTCCTGAGACAATGACGTTTGAAATGCTTTTATAAGCTCAAGGAAAGAAAAAGGAAAAACGAAAAGAGAAGAGTGAGGTGGTTTTAGCATTCATCTATCGCGTACAGTTTCCAAGTCTCTAAAGAAAAACGGCAGGATACTCCGTCTCCCACCGACGGAAGCTCTAACTGCATACAGATGGATTCGTCTCCTCCAATCCCCCGGTTTCTTCCCACCAAAACCAGGAAAGAGGGATAGCAAACGCCCCCTTCAGCCCACAGTCTGGGTTATGTCTGTATACAACAGATATAATACGGTTGTGTATCTCTTTTAATCAAGTTTGGGAAGATTTCACCACAGATTACGAAACAAATGCTTTAAAAAGTAACGTATTTCGTTAGATTACTCAAGTTTGTAACATAATAAGGTATGTGACACACAGGGTTGCGGAGTAACGAAATACAAGTAAGTTAGTTACGTATTTAAAATATAAAATTTGAGTAACTGTATTTCATTACAGTTACATTTTAAATGGGTGGTAATCAGATTACAGTTACATCTGAAAAGTATTTTAGATTACCAAAGTGATTACTTTGAATTTTAATGTCATTTAAACAGCAATTGGTGATTCTCTGACTCTGACAGTCTGAAAAAGTGGAGTTAAGTTTCTCCAACATTTTAATACTTTTAAGTGGGATCATAAAAATTTTTGAACAAGACAAAATGACTGAATTTATTTAAAAAAAAATGCCCAACTGTCAACTTAACTGTCTTGTCATTACTGGATGATCCACGACTGTTTTCATGTTTTGTGATAGTTGTTTGTGAGTCATTTTATAATTGTAAAAAAGGTCACTGCAACTTTAACAATTTGTTTTTTTGAGTTTGCATTTCACGATTCTTACTTCTTTTTCTCAGAATTGCGAGATTTAAACTCACGATTGCAAGTTATAAAGTCAGTATTGGGAGATATAAACTTGCAATACTGACTTTTTTTCTTGCAACTGTGAGTATGTCAGTTTATATCTCATAATTTTGACTTTTCTCAATATTGTGATTTTATATCTCATAATTTTGACTTTTCTCAATATTGCGAGTTTACATCTCATAATTCTGACTTTATAACTCACAATTGCAACTTTATATCATGCAATTCTGAGGAAAAAAGTCAGAATTGTGAGATAAAAACTTGCAATAACCTTTTTTTTGTTTGTTCCACACTTATTAGTATTCCAAAGTATTCTAAAGTATTTAGATTAAGTTACTAAACTTGAGTAATGTAACAAAATACGTTACAAATGACTTTTTAAAGCATGTATTTTGTAATCTGTAGTGAAATACATTTTAAAAGTAACCGAACCAGCCCTGGTGACACAAAGAGTCCACCAATTTTAGGCATATTATTTTCCGTGTTGGGGGTAACGCATTACAAGTAACATGTAATCAGATTACTTTTTCAAGTAACTAGTAAAGTAACACATTACTTTTTCAATTTTCAACGAAATATCCAAGTTACTTTTTCACATATATTAACTGGCAGCTCATGTTGAGAGAAATAAAGTGCGGAGGTGTTGTGTGCGCTGTGTGAACAAGATTGTAATTCTGGACTAAATGTATGTGAACATCCATTTATTCATCTCACTTGAATGAAAACCATTCAGTATTCCTCAAAATGAATACAAATAGTGAAATGCCATCTCAGAATTTTATGTAATCCTGTAATAATTAACTATATTCAATTACACAAATATGTATTTATTGTCACTTTATGAACTCAACCATACTAATAAGCAAAAAATTACTTAAGATTTAGAAATAAGAGTGTTGAACTTCCGTATCCTATTCTTCTTTAATCCTGAACGGCAGCACAGCTGAAAGGTTTGAGCTGCGCCATCTAATGCACAGGAGTAAATGTGAAGTAGTAGATTAACGTTGACGAACTTCAAAAATTGTGTGTACTCACGTCTTTCCACACTTGAAACAACATTCCTTCTGATGTTCATTCATGTTTATTTGATGCTATAAATGAACTAGTATGAAGAGATGATCGAGCCGCTTGAAGGAGCTACAGCGATCTGTCACGACACATTAAAGAGACACTATTTATTGCTTAAACTTCTTTAAAAAATTACGATATATTAAATATGAAACTGTTTCATATGTCTGTCGACGTGTTGTCAGTGTCCTCTTTGCTCCGCAATGTATTTTTCAAGGCATGAGAACATGATGTGTGGCGTGAGAGCGCATGACTTGTCGGACATAGCAACAGTAACTAAAGGGGGCGGGTCTTTGCGAAAGGTCAACTGCTGCTTGCATTAATAATGTTCGCCATGATCATGGTGGTGAGAAAATAAATGCTACTGTCAAGCCAGGAGATGTTCTGAACGATGCACCAGGAGGAAACTGTGGGCTGAGGCTAAGTGAAAATGTTTCGAATATCGTTCATGTTAGAACGTAAAAGAAGATCAATATTCTCAACATTTTCACTTGCACACTGGTTCCCTCCACAGAACTTTTTTCCCCATTGATTTTTGGGTTGTGGCAGAAAATAAGCTCTGGTCATCAAAGTGCTGCAGCTGAAGATGCATTCGACAATGTGTCCACAAGGTGGCGCCAAAACACAACAAACCTTGTGCTGATCTCCCCCTAACTGTTTACAAAGAATATCCTAATTTAGCCCTTTTATCTCATTTATCTCTTTACCAAACTTGATTTCTTCATCTTATGTGGTGTAAATGGGCTTCCATAGTATTTGGAGCAGTAACAAAGTCTAGCAAGTTGTTGTTCAAAATGCCAAAGTAACTTTGATCGATATGTGTGTGTAAATCGATTACTTACAAATTGTACTGTAATCCATTACTAAATACAAATTACATGATAAAAACTAGGAACAATTTATTACAGTAAACATTTTAGATATAATCTGACTACTTTTTGTTTACTTTATGTTACGTTTGACCTTACATTTACCCTTGTTCATCACATACATTTGGTAGGATAAAACAAAGAGAAAAAAAAATGTTGAAGATTTGTGTAAACTGGAAGTCTTTCTGCACATATAGCAATAGACTGTTTTAAAAATGACCATTTAAAAGATGAAAAGAATTAGTTAGAATCAATAAATTTTCTGTCACATTGCGAATATTGAGTAATCCTGTAATCAGTAAATCTAATTATGAATATTTTAAAATGTAATATAATCTAAATGCAAATATATAATTTTTGTAATCTGAGTACGTAATCCAGATTACACATAATCAGTTGCTAATCAGCGGTGGAAACTTACATTTTTGAATGGGAATTTTGCTAAATTTTTAAATTTAACATTTTATTTAATGCACATTTGGTTGCTTAATGTGACCTAAATGTGTAAAAGATAACACAAGCGCACTTTTAAAGAAAAATATTTCACAACAATTTAACAAATTTATTTGGTTTCCTATTAGCCATTGGAAAATCCTCAAACCCTATTGGTGGTTATTAGCTAGTTAACCACTCAACATGTTCCCAATACCTGTTCAGCCATCATAGAATAACTGGTGGAAACTGTGATTAGTTGTGGAAAAACTCTTCTAAGGCCACTGTATTGTACTGTAATGAGAGTAAGTGTAACATAAGAAAAGTCATTTAAAGTATGTACTGGTGTTGTTTATGGCACATGTACGCTTGTGTTTGAGTGGCCCCTTCCGGCCTCCTCTCTCCCACCGCTGAGGCCTTTTGTCTTGATGTGATCCTCTGGGATTGTGGGTCGCCACGCCCGAACAACCTGATGGTCATATAGCGTGAGGAGCAGAGAGAGGAGGGAGGGAGTCCTAGGGAAGACGGGACGGTGTGTGTATTTGTATATACGTGTGTGAAGAATGCCTTAAGGAAAGGGCCGTCTTCCACATAAACAGTAACTACGCTCAGGTTGTCACGCTAGATGCTGTTCCTCATGAAGATGTTTTCTCGTCAAGGCATGTTTTATTAACAATTGCCAATTTAATATGTTCATTAAGCGTGCACATGGTCTAAAAATGCAACTGCAAAGATTGACGATGCTTCTTCCTCAATCATGTATGCTTTGCATTTTCTTTTTTTCTTGAAAATTCAGCTTTGCATCACAGGAATGAATTACTTTTTATATTAGATAACATATTCAGATAGAAAACTTTAAATTGGAATGGTATTTAATTCACACTATCATTCACTGCTCTTTATTGAATAACTTTTGTAGCTTTAATAAAAATTTATTTATATTTTAATCTAAATTATGCAGTGAACACTGTGAACTTTTTGATGACTGATTCTGGATATTTCCTGCCTGTTAGATCAAATATTTAAAATATACAGTCTTCATGCTGTTTCTACATTAATTTGGGGATTAAATTAGAAATTATTACAATATAAAAATACATTAAAAAGTTTCATTTTTGGTGTTTACGATTAATTGCAGAAAAAATGTGATTAGTTAATTTTTTTATCAATTGACAGCACTAATATATATATATATATATATATATATATATATATATATATATATATATGTAAATATATATAAGATATATAAGATTTTTCAATATTTTTATATATTTCAATATATATATATATATATATATATAATGCTTATATAGTTTAAATAATTGCAGCACGTGTTTCAAAAATATTGAAAAATCTTACCAACCCTAATCCTTTGAATGGTAGTTTATGTGCCATAACTGTTCAAATTAATATGTGAATGAATGCAAGATTTCAATCTGCTGTATTATGTCATTATCCATCAAGTTTTTTTTTTGGTATTTATATTCTAATTATAAATGACATTATTTATAATATGTATATTTAATTGTATTTACTAAGTTATGTTTTAATGAAGACTAGATGTGTGAAGTTGTTCGAAAGATTAAAAAGCCGATAGTCAACAAAAGGTATCTTATGAAGTCAAAAAATAGTAAGTAAAATAATCATAGTTATAAAATAAATAGAAAAATCTTATCAATTCTGTTACACTGCCAAGGTGGAGTATCAGTGTTGACAGTCATGTAACAAGAAGAAACCATTCAACATGATTTCAGCTATACAGGACAATTTTTACAGGGAATATTAAATTGCTATGGCTTGTAACATCTTGTGATCCATGACAATGAGTATCAAATTATTAAAATGATTAAAAATATAACCATTTGAAAAAAGCAGAAGGAATGTACAAAAATGTACCTGTAATTGACCATTCTCAAACAGTTTGATTGACAGGCGATCTGACCAATCATAACCCCGAATCTGCCATTTTATCAGTCAAAGCAGTCAGGGGAGTTAGTAGATTAACGTTGGTGAACTTGAACTTGAAAAATTGTGTGTACTCACGTCTTTACACACTTGAAACAACATTCCTTCTGATGTTCATTCATGTTTATTTGATGCTATAAATGAACTAGTATGAAGAGATGATCTTGAAGGAGCTACAGCGATCTGTCACGACTCATTAAAGAGACTCTATATGCTATTTAGTGTTTAAACTTCTTTAAAAAATTACAATATTTTAAATATGAAACTGTTTCATACGTTGTCAGTGTCCTCTTTGCTCCTCTTTCACTGCATGAGAGCATGATGTGTGGCGTGAGAGCGCATGGGTTGCAATTGCAACAGTCTTTGTGAAGGGTCAATTATAGAATCACTCATATGTCCTCTGTGTCCCTGTGTTTATTTAATGAATTTTTTTTTTTTTGAGTTACTGTTATCTCTCCAGACGTGTTAACCCAGCTCGCCCTGATTTAGTTGGAGGTCAGTCTGAGGGCAATATAGACAAACTGCTCTAGTAATCAGAGATAGATCCAAGAGCAAAGGCCGCATTCGTAAACAAACTCGCACACGGTGCAGATGATGAATGAACAGGAGGCTTGCGCTCAATCAGAGCCTGCACCGGATAAGGAAAAACACTTCCTGTTTGTCGACACATTCCAAGACTAATATCTCCTCAGCAGCTGAGGAACGCAAGACGACACTGATCTAGGACCAGCTCTGAGCTACTTATCAACATGACATCAATAGCTTCTCAGCGTTATCAAGCCAGTGTACTAGTTAAACGTTCAAGTAGTAGTGATATTAATAGGTCATACGTGTGTCCAAGACTGTGATGCATTGATTTATTTTTACTTCTATTTACATACAGACACAATAAATTCTCATTCTCAATTAATAGTCCCACTGACTTTACTTCTAGTGATGCAAACACTTTTTAAAATCAGAATATCGGCCACTCTCAATGTCCCCATACATCACCATTATAAATATAAATATAAAATAAAATAAAAATTAGAATACATTTGTGACCCCGGACCACAAAACCAGTCATAAGGGTCAAAATTGAGATTTATACATGAATAAATAAGCTTTCCATTGATGTATGGTTTGTTAGGATAGGACAATATTTGGCCGAGATACAAATATTTGAAAATCTGGAATCTGAGGATGCAAATCAAAATATTGAGAAAATCGCCTTTAAAGTTGCATTGTAAAGCACTGCATATCCACTCACAAAAATAAATTTGAGATATATTTATGGTAGGAAATTTACAAAATATCTTCCTGGAACATGATCTTTCCTAATGATTTTTGGCATAAAAGAAAAATCGATAATTAATTCGGACCTGTTGAATGTATTGTTGGCTATTGCTACAAATATACCCGTCCCAGACAGCAACATATGGTCGGCCCAGATCCGGCCCACATCTGGTACATGCGGATTCCAGATGTGGGCCAGATCTGGGCCGACCTTATGTTGCTGTCTGGTGCAACTTATGACTGTTTTTGTGGTCCAGGGTCACATTTGTATATCTAAATATTGTAAAAAAAAAAATAATAATAATAATAATAAAAAATACTTTTTTAGTCTTTTAAATAAAGATTATTAGACCTAAATAAATTATTAGACTCATAATTAAAATATTCTGTGTTATTTCACTATTACTTAAATGAGCATTTTCATTTTATTTTAGGTTTTGCTAATTTTGTGCTTTTGTGATTCTTGTTATCTGGCTTTATTTTTATTTCAGTCTTATTTTAATTCATTTATTTGCTAAGGCAACATATTGAGTTTTTAAAGTTTTAATCAAATATTCCAATTATTTTAATATAATTGGCTGTAATTTAATCTAATCTTATTTATATTTTATTTTAAGCTTTATTTCAATTAAACTAATAGTTTTAATTACACACAAAAAATGTAAAAAAAAAAAATATTAAAAATATTAGTTATCAATATTGCTTTAATACCTATAATTTAAAACATCATCACTATTTATATACATTTAAAAGACATAAAAAATATTTCATTCCATCTGACCCAGAAATGTTTTAGCCCAAATATCACCATTTCCAAAGAATAATGACCCAAATATAACACAAGCATATCTCACCAAAGAGAAAAAGAACACCGTGGTCAGCTGTACAAAATCTGACATTTTAATACTGCCAAACTCAGTAAGGTTAAGGGAACATCTTTTTGTTCTCAGTTGATTTAAATTTCATACTGTTACACGGCATAAAGCATTTTCTTTCTGTAGCTTCTCATTCTCACAACATCACACATACTAATAAAGTGCTTCACTGTTTCACTTCTCCGGCCACCTATGGCACTCAAACAGAACAATACTACACTCCTTCTGTCAGAGCATGCTGGGAAACCTGCTGTTGTGTGCTGCTTTCTTTTTCAGATTGTGACTATGTTCAGAATAGCACTCCATTTTTATAGTATGTATACTGCGCATAGTATGCACAGTGTTTTAATGGAATAAATAGATCACATTTACCACTGCATGGACCACTGCACCCACAATGCATTGTGCTTGACTTGACCTTCTGTTTCCCGAGTGATGAATAAACAGGAAGTAAAATCAGGTGCATTTTAATATATTTACAAATGTCCAAATATATATTTATTTATATTTAATAGACATTTTTGTAACTGTGATTAAAAATGCAAAACAATTTTATACGTCCTTATAATTATCATAATTATATAATTATGATAACGAGCTAATTCATTAGTTTAACATACTGCTGTTGGGAAAAAAAATAGCATTCTGTTTTTAGAAATAGTAAGCAGTGTACAGTGCAGCTACACTGCGAAGTATGCTAGTGTTCCATTCTGAACATAGCCTCATATAATCATCTGATGAACTTGCAATGCCCTCTGGGAAATGTAGGCACAAGGGTAGCGCATGTGTGGACACCTGATAGAATGAGACTGTTGTATTGTCCAGGTCACCTATCCACCTTATTTTCTGTGAAAGTGAGGAGACTTCTGATTAATTTACCGCTTTAGGTAAGAAACTGGAAGAATATTAAATACAGTAAATGGTCAAATAATTACAAACCGGTGTGTTTATGATTACGGTAATGAATTAAAATCGTATGATAACAAGTAGGCTAGCATAACGGGCAGTTTCTGTACAACTAATATAACTGGAAGCGGATGTATGGAAGCTTGTTTTCGCCTCCGAATAAAAAAAATATTAAAAAAAAAGGTAATTGCAATTTTTCAATCTCGCAATTCTGACTTTTTTTTCTTTGCAATTGCGAGTTTACATCTTTTTTTCCTCAGAATTGACTGATATAAATTTGCAACTGTGAGTTATAAAGTCACAACTGCGAGAAAAAAAATGTAGAATTTCGAGTTTATTTCTCACAATTGTGAGTTTATATCGCAATTAAGACTTTATTAAACGCAATATAATTGTAATTAAGACTTTATTACACACAATTCTGACTTTATATCTCGCAATTCTGGCTTGATAACTTACAATTGCGAGTTATAAACTCAAAATTTCTCCCACATTTAGCAATTCTGACTTTATAGCTCGAAATTGTGAGTTTATATCTCACAATTCTGAGGGGGGAAAAAAGTCAGAATTGCGACAAGTAAACTCGCAATTTGTGGGAAAAAAAAGTCAGAATGTGAAATAAAAAGTCGCAATTACCTTTTTTATTTTTATTCAGTGGTGGTGTGGTGCGAAATCGAGTCGCCCCAGGAATCGGACCCCGAGTGATCTTATTGTTTCAACTGACTTTTAATGGGTAGTATTATTTAGCGCCTAAATACAATTACTGTAAATTCATTGATTTATACATTTAAAATGCGTTATAATGACCATTAATGTCTTTTAAATTACATTCATATACTAATATATAACTGAAGCTATAGGTTGTGAAATCAAGCATTTCTTTTATATTTAAAATCATATTTGGTATATTTTTTTTGCTTCCAATATCTGTTTTATTATGCGATACATGGGGATTTCATTACGAGGATGTTGTTTGTGCACTTAATGTAATAATCACAGTGAAAAATAGGTTATAATTAGTCAAGACAATAACAACTTGTCTGGGTCGTGAAGGAGACCCAATTCCTGGGGGGGCTCGATTTGTCACCACAGTGGAAACAAGCATCCATACGGATGAGACCGCATCCACTCAACTCATTCAATTCACACTCGCCCGCCCTTATGTTAACAATAAGGTGGATAGGCAGAGTTGCCATTAATTGTGGAGAGCCTCATATTGATCTATTGTGTAGTACAGCGCCTCTCTGAGGCAGGAAGGAGATTGTCAGCTCTCAGGTAAGTGCATCACAATAGAAAGACCCTTTAAAAACAAGATAGCATGCAGCAGTATGCTCACATATATTAAAAAAGGCCACAAGCACCCTGTTTGAGCTTTTGTTACAGAACATACATTCTGCAGATTGAAAATCGAGTTGGTTGTAATTGGCTGTAAATTATAACTAGGCGACTTTAGCACACGGCTATCGCATTTCTATCGCATAGAGTCCGGTTTATTTAGGTTCTACATGTGCTTGTATGCCATTGTGCCATGTACATTAAAAGGAAGTCCTTGTTATTTTCTATGCAACTGAGGCTGTAGAATGTGCCAGATTCAGGTGTACCACGTGGTCGCGCACTCAACACTATATTGCCATTTATGGAAAGCAGGTGAACTGTATTTGGAAAAAAATAATTAAAAAATTAAAAGGCAGTATTTCACCACATGATGATGGACATTAAAGTCAGGCATATATCCAGAGCGGTCTGGAGCGTTTTGATTCATGTGAATGGATTGCAGTGGTGAAGTGAGTCTGCAAAATATTTATGTATTTGAATTGCATATAAAATGTCATTACTTTGTTTAAAACAAACTAATAAACGAAAATTTATGCATATTTGTTGGTCACACGGAAATGAAAGAAGGTAAGATTTCTAGATTTTAAAAAAAAATAATCATGGCATAGTTTATTATTATTATATTATTTATTTTATTACATTAAAATAATCACATTATGAATAATCATTCTCAAAATGCATGTATTCAAATTGCTTAGAATCAGCAATAATCTGTTCACTGTGAACATTCATTCAGATAAAAGGCATGTTTAAAATGTGGAACGAGCAATATTTAGTTCTATAAAATATGAGATTAAAACCAATTGGATTCATTGATGATAAATATAAACCTGGATCTTGTGCATTTAAAACCCTTTTAGTTTATTAGTACTATTACAGAAATCTTACCCATTTCATTTACGTTTTACTGACAAATATGGGTCACGTTAAGTTTATTAGTTTATGTTAAAACTGTAATCCAAACAGATTTTTTTAAGCAATAATTTTTCTCAATTGACAGTTTGGAATGTACAATATATCGGTTATCGGCCGATATTCGATTTATCGATTTGTGCAGCTCATTTTCTGTACTTTTACATTTAATTATCGTTGTTGCAACATTAAAATTCTTTAATAACACTAATAAATGTCATCATTTTTAATGCTCTACATTATGATGTGGAGCCTAAATTAACGTGTCTCAATGACTCAATTCACTTTATAGTATTTTTTTTTTTTTAATATATATTATATTTATATTTATTATTGGAAAATAGTATCAAATTTTAATATTGTCAGTTTATCAGTTACCGGCTATAACATAAAATAATATTTGGACATTAATTGTCGATTATCATTATCGGCCAGAATTGTAATATCGGTGCATCCTCAAGTAATAATAATAATTATTAATAATAATTAATAATAATAAAAGTACAATACAGTCTGAGACAAGCATTAGAAATTAAGGTTGGGGCTGTTCACACAGGACACGTTCTGGATGAGTTTATCAAAGCTGAATTACATTTTACATCTTGTGGAGCGAAACTCGAAAAATATACAGAGATATGACGCAACGGCAAAGACATTTAAAAAATAGCGCAAAAATACATCCTACTTGAACGACCCTAAAGTCTCCGCAAAACCGGGGAACTGCGGCATTCAAATTTGCCCTCCATGCAAATTTTTCTGTTGCTACCACATCCGAATAATTCTCGCAGCAAAGCCAGCCGTGAAAATGATCACCTTCAGAGGGCGCTGTTCATTCTGAGCGAACTCACCCCGAATTCAGGCTCAATCGCAAGGGATTCTGTCCATATTCATGTATAACGTTGGTTATTTTATGTCAGTTTTCATGGTCTAGCTGAGTGCTGGCGAGTCGGATGTCAGTGTTAAGATGGTAACACATTCATAGGGCTGAACAGGATATGATGAAGGCCACTGGAAAATCTCACTTACACTCAGGGGTGTAGAGTCGTGAAAAGCGAGGGTTGAGTTTAGAGATTGTAATTTTTATTTAATTCAGTAATTACTCAAACTACTAAAGTAACTGATGTCCATTCGTGATGCTTCTGTTGTTGACTTTCCACAGGATGAGGAATAATCGGCCATTCCCGCCAGCCTTTTAGTGCCAATAACCATCAAGTTTGAGACACCGTGGCATTCATTTAAAAACAGTCCCGTCTTCACCCAATCAATTCAAACTTGTTGGATGTTTGAGGCCACAGAAAGAGCCGCGATTGCTGGGCTTCTTGCATCTTTTCTTGAAAATGTCCAATCGCGCAGAAGCGCCGGACATCCACACACATTGAACAGGACACACTTGAGTGTTCACTCGACTGGCTGAGATTCAGGTCTTGCTGCTCTGTGTGACGGGCACTTTAACTCCTTTCTGTCCTGCAGCTGTGAAGGACAGGAGGAGAGAGAAAAGAGATTTAATGATGAACAGAAGGCAAATTAAAGTTTTACAGAGAATTAAAGAAAGACTTTAACCCTTTGTGCTGTGCTGAAAATCCATTACCTAATTTGGTTTGAGCTGACCTTTTAAATTGCTTGTAAATCTCTCATTATGATCAAATATTTATTCAATATTTGTATCAACTCGTTTTCTTTCAATTAGCACAGGTTTTGTATCTCTTTATGGAACTGATGGATCGTAGTTAGGGTTAGTCAGTAAGTTTTAATCCAATGCAATAACATTAACCAGCATTTTAGTTGAAAATTTTCTTGTGTGCGTAAATATAGTTGTGTATATTAGCTATATTTATGAGGCTCATCTAATCAGATAGATGTATATTGAATCTTTTATTTTTAACTCCACCTTCCTAATGTGAAGCAGCCTTTTTTGCACAGACTTGTCATTCGTTTGTTATTAATAATCTTATCTTTCGGTTTGAGTCCATCAGACTAAATTCACAACATTATCAGAACAGGTTATAGTTGTCTAACATATAAAGAAAAATTTGAACTTTTAACTCCAAAATAAGTACATATTTATTAGGACTGGGTATTTTGGATGAATATCAGATAAAGTACATGGCAAATTTTCTATAGGAAAAAAAATATCTAACTAAATATCTACTAATGCTGTAAACTACACATGGGAGTCGGTTGGAACTACATTACTATAATATTGAAGGTTAAAATTAACTCATTTATATACAAACACTGAAATGACACTCAATGATGTTTTTTTATAACAAATAAAGTTTAGAATTACATAATCGTACTTGTGCTCCAATTCTTTTTTTTAAAATATAAACATTTAAATCATAAACAATCATAAATCAAGGCTGTCATAAAACATGCATTAAATATTGAAAAACGTAAAAAATTATAATGAATACGTAACGGTGCATATGTATCAAAATGCTCCACTCGAGTTCATTTTTCTAGTTGACTAACGAGTTTATGGTCACCAATGTTTTTTTCTGAGGTAAATGTGATGTTACGTGACTTATTGCTTACAAGCTGTTATTAATGTCTTTCCGTGGTTGAAACACTGATTGACCAATTACATGACATGATACGGATTTTGGCAAGTTGTAATGTATCTTTTAACACACCTTCGGGTGTTCATTCATGTTTATTTCGCACTGTAACTCGTATTAAAGCGGAGGAGATGATTGATTCGTGTGTGCTTCGCGCTGCCACTTCTCTTGAACTGAAGCCCTACAGCGATCTGTCACGCCACATTAAACAGCGCCAAAACTGTTTTTATTTTTTGAATCTCATAATAAGAAGATGGATGTCATTTGAAATCTGAGACTTTGCTTCATATAAAAAGCACAAAGATCACTGAGATTTATCGGATGGGATGCGCTCTATGTTCTGTTCATTCATCAAATGAAAACAGGATAGACTAATTGATTATTTGGATTTAAGAATCGATGTCGGTTCGTAAAAATGAGAATGATTAAAATCAAGAAAATCAATATTTTTTACCCAGCGCTATTATTTATATAAATTATTAAATAAATGTATTGTTCAAAAGTTTTGGGGTCTCTTATGCTCGCCAAGGTTGTATTTATTTGATCAAAAATACAGTAAAATGGTAAAATTGTGATAATTAAAATCTTATCGTTTTCTGTGTGAACATATTTTAAAATGTAATTTATTCCTGTGATGACAAAGCTGAATTTTCAGCATCATTACTGCAGTCTTCCGTGTCACATAATCCTTCAAAAAATGCTGATTTACTGTGCAAGAAACATTTATTATTATTATTATTATTATTATTATCAATGTTGAAAACAGATCAATCTTTTTTTTTTTCAGGATTCCTTAATGAATCTCCCTTTCTCTCCCTGCCCTCACAGGTCTCTTTTCACATTGTACTATTTGGTTGTGATCCGCTTCCATCGTCATTCAACATGAGTATCACCGTGAGAAAATGTGTTCCCACCAACCAAACCTACTGAACTCTAAACCTGCTGAAAACATGTAGTGAGAAAACAGCCTAAGCCACATGTCTCTTTTGAGAGGTATGAAACTCACCCAGTTTGTACTTCTCCTTAGCTTGGGCCCGCTCTTTTGCATCAAAGTACCAGACGGTGATGGCGTAGCTGTGGAAAAAGAGAGATCATTTCAATCACAATTGAGAGAGGTCAGACAATCTGACAAGCACGTATTGATCTGATTAAATCAAGATGGTTTGGGTACTGTGACATGGAGTTTGAGATGTGCAGTCATGTGGATTACTGTGAGGTCAAAGCACAGAAAGGGTTAAGTCAACAATAGTAGAGCGGCTGGTTTGTTTATTCCTGGCTCTGTCCGACCGGCACGAGCGCACAAACTGAAACGACGGCCGCTTACACTCAGGAAGCACGTACTTCCTGTGCCCCACCTCGGCCCCCAGCTGCGATGGTGGTTGATACACACCTACCCTCATCCTAAATGTAGAATGTAATGTAAAATGTAAACGGCAATTGTTTTACTACACCAAAAATACAGCGCTTAATTTGTTTCATCAAACTCATTTCAAGACAAACCCTCTTCCTGAGGAAGACCAACTGCAGGTGTGGTGTTTATAGAGCAGGATCAAATCTAACCGAAGTGTTTGTAGCGGTGGGAGAACAATGGCAGCTGGGGACTGGGTCAGATGAGTGCAATAGCATACATTATTTCTGTCTTACAGTAATTCATATCACAGAAGTACTGGGATAAAAGTTTATAGTTTGGATATAAACACTGGTGTCTATGGTAGCGATCAATAGAGTAAATCAATGTATTTGTTACCGAATCATTTATTCAAGAGATTCGATCAAAAAAATGCTGATGCATCCAGTAATGAAAGAGGTATTTATGAGTGAGTCATTGAATCATTCATTCAAGAGATCCAGTCAAAAAATGCTGATTCATCCAGTAATGAAAGAAGTATTTATGAGTGAGTCATTGAATCATTCATTCAAGAGATTCAGTCAAAAAATGCTGATTCATCCAGTAATGAAAGAAGTATTTATGAGTGAGTCATTGAATCATTCATTCAAGAGATTCAGTCAAAAAAGCGGATTCATCCAGTAATGAAAGAAGTTAAGAATAAATTATTTGATGCTCAATCATAAATACAAGAGATTCATTCAAAAACACTGATTCATCCAGTAATGAAACAAGTGAAGTATTTATGAGTGAGCATCGAATCATTCATTCAAAATTATTTTTTTTTAACATTTTAAAAAATTCTGCTGCAATTTACATTTTGTAAGAACATTGTGTTTAGCTGTCTATTCAGAATTGTGTGAGAATCTTGATCTCTGTTTGAACAAAACAATTGATTCTCAAATTAACCAGAATTGTGCAGGTGTAACCTGACATTTTTTGACTCAATTCCCCAAAATAAATCAATTTATTTTAATTAATAAAATTAATGATCAAGTCATTGGACTAGTGTTATCATTAAAAACGTTAAAATTAAAACCATTATAAATTCTTTTTAAATACATTTATAATATACATGTGCGTTTTAACTGTAAACGGTGTTTACTCACCGGGTGGCAAAAGCTGGTTTCACCTCATGTGGATTCCGGCGATCTGACCAGAAAATGAGCAAGCGGTCAAAGAGAGGTTCGATGTTGGCAACAACATTACGACCCTCGGGGTAGATCTGCAATAAACCTCCATGAACCTGGGAAAACAAACGGTAGAAATATGTAAAAGAAGACTCTCCTCATGACTGATCAAGTAACAGTAGGAGTAAACACACCATACCTTCACATCCCAATCCTTGTTCAGATAGTAGATGCAGGTTATGCAGCGTCCGTCGCCATTAGGATTGTCCACATGTCGCACATATCCTGTTCCGTTGCCAGGGTAACATGCCACCATGGCCTGGTTGTACAGAAGAGAGAGGGTTTAGGAAACAAGATTTAGGGGTGATAGTGTGTTGAAGTTTAGTGAAGATAGTGCTATAATAATTTATAGCATTGCCAGTTTTTGTGGGGATGAGCAAAAACCTGCCGTTTTTGTATGTCCCTTTAATTGCAAATGAGCTGCTGCTCCCAGCCCCCTTTCAAGAATAGGGCAAAGCTTCAAGAGCTCATGCAACAAACAAACAGGACAACCTAACTAAGTAATTTAGCCAGCATATTGATCCCAGAAAATTGTCATAAAATTGCCAGAGTGCCTTCCGTGTGAATGCAACCATGTCCCGGGATGAGGACTTTGTAACATTGCTGGGATCAGTCCAGGAAGTGAACTATGTGAACAAAAGCTGCAATCAATGCTGTAATGGGTGTGTCGTACTGATGACGTACTGTGTCGTTCTGCACCTTATGGAACGATACGTGATGCGCTAGTTTATGATCGAATCTGATGAAAAAATGTATCTCGAGACAGAAATCCCAGAACATAAGGAAACTTAAGAGGTTGTGGAGGGATTACACGTCACATCGATGTCATGTCTTTATGGGATCTTTATGGGATGTGTGTGAATGTATGCACAGATTCCAGAAAATCAATGGCAGTGTGAATGAACCAAAATCAAACAATCCCGGGACACATTATCAAGGTATTTTCCAGAATATCATTTGTTAAAGGGGCTTTAGGAACACAATGTCGTGTAACATGGATGGATGGATGGATGCTCTCTTCTAGACTATAGCATTCAAACTTTAGGTATTTTACTTGTCTGGCTCTTAAAGAGATTTACAGCTCGCTTTGGTGTTGGACTTATGAAGATCTTGTGTTGCACATGCCAAAGGTCATGCACACATGCTTATAAATAGCACACACTGTATGGTACATCTACGAAGAGCGACCCACTGCCTCACCGCCCACAGGCCGCCATTATCTCCGCTGTTTATGAGGGTTTATGACCACAATTCAGGGTGATGACATGCCAACCACTCATGCTAAAGTGAAAAAAGATACATAAGCATCATTCATAAAAGACACATGACACACCATAAAATAAACATTTCTATTAGGGTCAATGATGTAATACCTTAAAAAAAATACGGTCACACTTTACAATAAGGTTCAATAGTTAAACATTAGTTAATGTATTAACTAACATGAACTATCCATGAAAATTCATTGTTTGTTCATGTTAGTTCACAATGCATTAACTAATGCTAACAAGATTTTAATAATGTATTAGTAAATATTGAAAATAACATTAACTAAGATTAATAAATGCTGTAGAAGTGCAGTTTATTATTAGTTCATGTTAACTAATGTAGTTAACTAATGTTAACTAATGAACCTTATTGTAAAGTGTTACCAAAAATACATTAACAAACAAAAATTAATGTTTTTTTCAGGTTGCCCTGACCAGTAGGTGGAGCTGTGCCAAAACGCTGCATGTTGCCTCAGGTCATGCTTGTGATGACATGTGTCAAGATTCGTCTTAATATGCTAAAGTGTAGCAGAGATATAAATCTCACATCAATTTTGTGATGCTGTTCGTCAAATTTGTTTGTGCGTTATTCGAGAATATTTGGGTTTATGAAAACAGCTTTTGTTAGCATGATCTGAAGAGGAGCCGAGCCAATTTTGGTGAAAATCAGACAAACTGTTTAGTTTGGAAAAGTAGGTTTTTTGGAAAATTCAAACCGCAAGGAAAAATTTCATTCTCAAAAGTTATTAGCATAAACGTAAGTGCAACTTTGGACAGTTGCTTGTGCTTGAGGGGATTGAGTCAGAGACTCCAGAATTGCTGTTGTTAATGATGAGATTGTGTTCTATTTGCTTGCCAAATTTCATAATTTTCCCACAAGCGGACTATATTTTTGAAAGAGTTTATTTTAGTTCACATGCTCTGACATGTTGAACTGCGGCACTCATACGGGCAACCCCGTACAAATTTGTCTTGTACATTTCTTGATCCCCACCCCCAATCACTCCCCATCCTCTTTTGACTGTTATGCCTGCATGATAAAAGGGCCAACAAACTACCAACAGCATCTGGCTCGCCTTCTGTAGAGCTCGGGTTTGGCACAATTTCTGCTCTGGATGATATGAGGCATTCCTGGGCCTGCTTGATGATGGGGGAGATGGTAACTGGTCGGTTTCAGCAGGCATGCGAGTCATCAGGGTGCACTGTTAGTTGCTGGCTCTATGATATGGTCAGCACTTTATCAAGCAACAGGGAAAAAAAAAACTCCCCCTAACCCTTATCACTGCATCACAGTATAGCAGTAAACACAACGTGTGTCACATGGGTTAAACAGGAGCACATGGGCGGATAGCAGAAGGGGCTCGTTCAGCCCACCTTTCTTTCAGAAAGCATGCACTCTGGCAATAGGTTTGTTTGACGATCCACAATAATGACTGTGCACCATTCTTAAAGGGATAGTTCACCAAAAATGATAATTCTATCATTTCTCACCCTCATGTGTTTTCAAACATGACTTTCTTTTGAAGAATGAGGCAAAATATCTTTTGTGTTCCACAGAAAAAAAAAATTTAACAGTTAAATTAAGTCAAACAGTTGAGAAACTGAGTAAATGAGAGATTTTTTGTTAACACTCTTTTTGAACAAAACTAAACGCAAATATCTAGCCTCTAAAAAAATAACCATTCATTTCTATTAGTTATAGTATTTTTGGTGATTACACTAAATTATTATAAAATTGGTAATAAAATATAGGCTCCAAGAGATTTTTAAAATATTGTATTTTATTTTAAATATGTTTTCCCACTGTTGCCAGTAATTGAGATTTTTAAAGATTCCACTTAAATGTTTTTAGCATATTTTGTGTTCCAGAGAAGGATGACTACGCCGACTACATACATAATGCATTGTGTGGACCCTTTTCAAGAATGTGCAAAATTTGGCCTAAATCAGCACAGAAAAAAAACAGATAAAAAATTCATACTTCACGGTGGTTGCGGGAAGGCAGACACAGACGAAGATAATAAATACAAAAATGACAGGTTTAATGTTATTTCCAACAAACAGACAATCAGGAAACAACACACACTAAGGCGGTGAACGGACAAGGAGTGACTGAAAAGGAAGAACTAATACAGGAACGCAAACAAGGTAACGAGGAACAGCTGAACATAACGAACTCACAATGAAGTGATCATGTGATGCATTCACGCCACTGCGTAATTACCGTAATCTTGAGATGACGACACGTGACTTTATATTCGCCGCTGTTCACGTCCGTGGAATGGGAATTATGCATTTCTATGGTACAACTATCGACGCCACATGGTACACGTGGGAGCTTTCAGAAATCTCCCAACTTACAAACTGTAATTACGAGCTCTACAAGGACGTGAACGTTTTTTACGAGCCAGGATCTCGTAGTTACAGAAATTACGATATGGCGTGAACGCACCTATAGTAACCAAGGAGTGGCGGGAATTACAAACGAAGGCAGGCATGTGACATGTGAAAACAAACTGAATGTCCATGATAACAAACTGAACAGAACAGACTGTGACAGCTATGTTGATGTTGTTAGCAGATGCATGGCTTAGTCATCAGGTTACACTTGGTATGTAAATTTGATGACCACAGATAGTCTAGAGTAGGGTTGGGGCGATAGACGATGCTATCATCCATCGCTGATGGCTGACAGACATAGAGCCGAATTTTGGCCACTTGCCAAATCTTAATCTTAACCCCACCCCTAATCCTAAACCTACTAATACTAAGGGTTAATAATCTGACAGGGGGTCGAAATTCAGCACAACACTGACAAACGGATCCCGGCATGTTTCCAATCGGACCACGAGACAGAACGGTAGCACCATTTTACTGTACCGTTTCTGTTGAAGTGAACAGCACATCAAAACAGCTGTGCGGATCACACCACAAGCACCCAGGATCGTTTGTGGAAATGATATTTCAGCTCTATATCCTCTAGTAGTTTTATCTAAAGCCGAACACGCTTCATTCAAGGCTTTTCACCTCCGTGCTCATTCTGTCTTTCTCTAGACGCACCACATTAATGGTGCGTGTTCATTGGCGCAGAGCAGAGTGAGCGTTTTTAACCCCCCCCCCCACCACCACCACAGTCACCGTCATTGTCCATCGCAATGTTTCACTGCAGACATCGTCCGATGACAATTTGGTCGACGTCGGCCGACCCTAGTCTAGAGCTGCTTTGACTGGATTTTTACTTGGCTTCTCTCATAACAGAGTAGAGGACATGACCTCCGCTGGAAGAATGAATGGTTCACAGGAAGCCAACTATGACACCCAAATTGAACGGATAGTGTGCAGAGCAGAGAAATAGTCAAATTATCCAATTAGGAGAAACAAAAATGAAAGTGGGCACCAAAGCGGACATACACAGCTAAATGCCCCAAAACACAGGGCATTGTGCACGCAGCTTTACAGCCAACATTCACACACACTCAATTAAAATGTCTGTTTTTCAAGTTTAGTCAAATTAATTCTAGTCAAATGGTTGATGGTTCATGCAAATAAATCAGTTCACAATTCACTGACTCACTTGAGCCAATGCAATGCAAAAACCACATTCGGTGTTACGCAAGTTTTACCCAAAAAGATATGCACAATTCCCACGAGAGACTGTTTAAAGACAATTTGTAACAAACGATATAAAATAAACTGATGCCATCATGTCGTTTTTTATGAGCTATTTGATATTCTTTGGTTGTTTGATGATTAACAGGCAACAGTTCCAACAATATTGTTTTGATCATTTAAGGTCCTTTCATGCCTTGATAGTCAGGTAGATACTGAGCACAGAGTGTGCCGAGATAAAAGAGTGTAAACGTGATGATGAGAGCACAGAGGATAAGTAGGACATGAGGGTTAGATAAAGACACACACACACACACACACACACACACACACACACTGTAGGACATCAGGACTACAACTACAAATTCAAAATAATACAAGCCAGAAGAATTAAAGTGCAATTTGTTTTTGAACAAATACATCCATTTGTCACCAGAATAACAATTTCATCTGGTACACATAATTTCCAAAATACTTTCCTTTTCAATTTATGTCAATGTTGTGTGCCAGGAACTACCCCGTCAAAACTTTCTTCCATTCAATTCCTCCACTGCAGAGGAAAACACAGAGTTGAAGTGCTGAAACGATGCTGATACATGACTTCCTCTCCTCTAGTAATCTACTGTAATTGTTCCTGCCAAAGCCTAATTAGTATTTTAACAAACATGAGAAATAACTCCATTGCTCAATAACAAACATTTCATATTTGGGTCTAGACCAGAGTTTGGAAATAGGCTAGTCATACCTCATACAGTCTCAGACATGTTGAGTTTTCAAGGCTTTTTTTTTTTTACCTCTATGACGAGGTTCCCAATCCTGTTCCTGGAGGGCCACTGTCCTCTAGAGCTCAGCTCCAACCCCAATTAAACACACCTGAACCAGCTAATCAAGGTCTAACTAGGCATACTAGAAACTTCCAGGCAGGTGTGTTGAGGCAAGTTGGAGCAAAAGAGAAACATATGAGAATAAAAGCCTAAATTCAATCTGTTCATCATGTAAAGTGATCGTGTCTCTTAAGAAAATTTGGACTAAACCGCTCAATTCATATGGATTCGTTTTCGATCTCTTTATGAACTTTTTGAGGCGTCAAAGTGTCAGTTGCGTATCTGTCGATGGTGCTCTCGGATTTCAACAAAAAGATCTTCATTTGTGTTCCGAAGATGAAAAAAAAAAGTTCTCATGAGGGAGAGAAATTAATGACAGAATTTTCATTTTTGGGGGAACTAACCCAAAGTTAATAGTCATGTGCCTCAACAAGTAAAGTCATAACAATGATATCTTTGCAAATCATTAGCTAATGATTACTTAAAGCAGAAAGCTGGAAGTTGCAATACACATCAAACCCATTGTAGTATACAACACATTAACTCTTTCCCCGCCGTTGACGGAATTCTCCGTATTTCCGTGTTTTCACTGTTATGTGGGGGCGCTATTATGCAACTACTGAAAGAGTAGAGAATCTCCAGATCAAAACACAAGGAAAAAAGGAGCAGAAACAAGCGATAATAGTATTACGTACACACGTTGTAGCCGTTTAAAAAAAAAAAATGTTCTCAGGTTTTTGTTCAAAACGTTGCCTTATTTATGACTTACCCACAAGTGTTGATAAACAAAGAATGTATGAAGATAGAATAAAACTTTTTTTTTGTATAAAATCAGAGGCTCTGTTCTATCTTTTTATATATTGCATTGTGGCAAACAGGCGGGGCCAAGAGCCGTGGGAATGGAATCACACCGGTCTCAAGTCTCATGGAGGAGCTCCGGAAGGATAAAAGGAGGAGTGGCGACAGTGCAAGATGAGAGAGGACCAGGTCTGGACTTTATGTTTTGTTTTATCATGTTTATATGCTGCAGTCGTTCGTGAGAGGCTGCCGCTTTGCCTCTGTTTTGTTGTTAGTTTCTTTTTGGCATTAAAATTTATGTTGAATGTTGCAGGTTCCCGCTTCCTTCTTCCCTGAACAGAAACCTGCATGTTCAAATATTCATACAACGAAATATTCTGGGGGCCATTACATTTTTTGGAAAATTATCAAAAATGATCAAAGAGTTAAACTATTAGTTAATACTATTTGTTTATAAAGAATTAATACATAATGACAACTTTAATTAATAGCAATTCATACTTAATCTATTAATCTGATAGAGTACATGCAGAACTCATTAATGAATGGTTTAGTTCATCATGAGTCATACATTAACTGTGCATGAATTAATGCATATTAGCATACACTTTACATTTCTAAAGCAGTTTTTCACTTGCTGTGGCATCTTTGCCACAAGCTCCCATTAATGTCTGACCCCGACTTCATGTCAGTGCCAATAAAGTGGATGAATGCAAATAAAGTAATGCAAAAGACAATACTCTGTGCTGATGATGTTTTGTTTGACTGGTATGAGCACATTACTCTCTCTGGGAGTGGCATGTGAGGTCTGCCGCAGATGCCATGTGGCTGGTGCAGCTAAACGCTGGAACACGCTGTTCCCTCCTTTCTATCCTTTTCCCCTACGCAACCTCTGCCACGTTGTACAGAGATCGAATGGTTTCTATGCATACGAGAGCGAAACCAAGGTCTTTTTCTGAAAGCACCGGTTTAGAGAGAAAGCAAGCTGGGCATGGGCACCCACACTCACTCTCTTGCAGTATAACGTGCTATGTGTCTTGTTTCCAGGGCAACAGCGAGAAATATTTTGGCCAACTAAAAAGTACAGGGTGTGATAAGGCTCGGGAGAGGAGACGGAGAGGAAAAATAACTAATGGGAGGGTTGATTAAGGACAGTCAGCACACTGGAGAGAAAACGAGGGAATTGCGTATCCGCAGAGGAGAGCCATTCTAATGCGATGGGAAATGCTGCAACCTTTTTTGAACCGGCTTTATCGCTTTAAATTTACATTATATAACCTTGCTGTAACCGGGTCAACGCATTTCTATAATCCTAAAAGTGCTCTCACTCTAAAATTACCTAAATATTAAGGTTGCAACATTAATGAAAACAGTAGAAAATGAATGTCAGTATTGAGTGCTTTGAAATTTAGCAACGCACTGATAACCATCAGCTGATAATAAACACACCACAATGCAAGTAATCTGTGTTTATCCGCATAGTTTATCCGGTTTTGATGTCAAAACCTAAACAGACATGTACACACTGAATTAGCTGCAAGAATTAAGACCTTATACGTGGTTTTAGCAATTGTGCATAAATGCTTAGGTGATATAGTTACACAGAACTTACTCAAGTACTGAGTAATATTAATGTGGCATCACCAAGTTATGGTTTGGTTTGGCGTTAGGTACTTGTAATTATGCATAATTTATTTACTATAGTGAATACGTGTAGTAATGTGTAGCTGTCAGCTTAAAATAAAGATTTAAGTTTCTTGAGCAGCAAATTAGCATATTAGAATAATTTCTGACGGATCATGTGACACTGAAAATTCAGCTTTGATCACAGGAATATTTAAAATTAAATTTTAAAATATATATATCGAAATGGAACAGTACTGGCCATCATTTTTCTATTTCAGTACATTTTAAAATGTAATTTATTCCTGTGATCAAAGCTGAATTTTCAGCATCATTATTCCAGTCTTCAATCACTGTTTTTTCACAATTTTTGAACAAATATATCAGCCTCGGTGAGCATAAGAGACCTCTAGTGTATTTTTTTCACCTTTATATCCAATTTTATTTTATCTAATAAACATATGGACAGATTAATCCATTGAAACCTCAATCAGACCTCAAACCTTGCTAAGACGTTTCTGTCTGCACGTTTCACAAAAATTGACATTTGATGCTTTTGATCAAAATTCTGGAAAAATCTGGTTTCTCCATTTGAACAAATAAACAACAGATCAATGGATTATCAAAAGTTGCATCAAATATATCGAGCCTCGAATGTTTGTGCAAGCTGTTTTCATCAAAAGTATGTGAATGCCGCAGTGCTCGCATTCCCATCCCGAGAGTTGAGCTGACTCTCCTTCAGGCGTAAACGTACATGTGCAAAGTCGCACATCAACATTGGCTTCTCAAACCTCTGATCATTTACACATGCAAACAGCAATCTTTCACTGGCGGTTAATGTACATAGCCTTAAAAGCCGCAATGAGAGGAAAACGCTCAAGACTAATGCAGCGTTCCCCTCACCGGCGATTAAAGAATATTCTCAGCGGATTAAGGATGGCGTGAGGACGGTGACTGCAGCCTGACTGATCTGACCCACTGAACAGAAGCCTCTCCTCACTCCATCAATCTAATGAAAGAGCGGCAGTGAACAGGCTGACACCGTCCTGAGATTCACAAAAAGGTCATCCAGATCAGGTTGCTAACAACAACTGCAACGGACAGGCTGTGATTACAGTAAGAATGTCCACATGGTCATGAGCTGCAGTCTGGCTATGCATTCATAAGACAGTGCATTCATATAAATACAGACTTAAGAAGCTACATACAAAACTTAAAAATAAAAGTTCTTTATTTCCATGTATGGTTCCATAAAGAATCTTTAACATCCATATAGAGCCTTTCAATTCCATAAAAGGTTCTAAACGGTTCAATAGATTTTTAAAATCATGTTCATAGTAAGAACAAAATTGTTATTTTAAGAACTTGTTGTGTCTTTAGGGTACCTAAAATGGTTCTTCTATGTCATCGCTGTGAAAAATTCCATTCTTTTTAAGAATGTAAGCTAAATTATTTGATAAAGTTGCACTAGAATGGAGAATATACACTACTGGTCGAAAGTTTGGAATAGTATAATTTTTAAATATGTTTCAAAGAATTCTCTTCTGTTCAATAAGGATTTATTTGATTAAAATACAGTAAAAGCATCAATGCTGTGAAACATTATTTTTCTATTTCAGTACATTTTAAAATGTAATTTATTCCTGTGATCAAAGCTGAATTTTCAGCATCATTATTCCAGTCTTCAGTGTCACATGATCCTTCAGAAATCATTATAATACGCTGATTTGCTGCTTAATTGTTATCAGTTATTATTGGAGTTCAATTATTCTTATAATTATTAAACATCAAAAACCTTGTTTTCAACACTGATGATAAAAATGTGGATTTTTTTTAAGGATTCTTTGATGAAAGTTCAAAAGATCAGCATTTCTGTTTTCTCTTATGAATCATTATTCACTGGAACTTTTGATCTTATTCATTTATTTAAAACAAATCTTATTCTTACTCAACTGTTGAATGGTAGAGCATCACATTTTCCACAAAAACATAAAACAGCACAACTGTGTTCAACATTGATTATAATAAGACTTGAGCAGCAAATCAGTATATTAGAATGATTTCTGAAGGATCATGTGACACTGAAGACTGGAGTAAGGATGCTGAAAATTCAGCTTTGCATCACAGGAATAAATTACATTTTAAAATAGATTCAAATAGACAACAGTTCTTTTAAATTGTAATAATATTTCACAATATTACTGTCTGTACAGTATTTTTGATCCACTAAATGTAGTCTTGTTGATAATAGACACTTCTAAAATGGTAGTGTACATGTTTTCTTTGTGTGGAAAATGACACGGCTTGAATATCACATACCACTGGACACTGGTTTGACCTGGCTAGCTCAAATAACCAAACCTGCGTCATAGGGGCAGTTTCGCTCTGACACACTTAGTGCACTGACAGGACAGACGCGGCACGTGGGTCAATGTTCAATCACGCTAACTGAGCGATGCAATCATTTCTTACATGCTTGTTATAATTACTCTCCGATTTCAACTTGAAAATAAATTAAATCAGTAAGAATCTGTTGTTTGTATATGGGCTGGAGATTAACAGAGTCTTCAAAGCCAGAGAAACACTGATCTGGGATCTGATAAGACTGCGTTTCTCAGGCTACTAGTTAAGAACAGTGAGAAACACAGCACAGACCATCGGTATCTTGTCTGATACATCCAATCACAACTTCCTGATGCAGGTTTGCATTGCTGGTGAGAGGGCTTGCCAGTTTTGACCTTGAAGTAATGGCTAAAATAGCATCTACTAACATATTTAAAAAGGGGCGCCTGGGGAAAGTTGTCACACGTAGATAGCCAACAACTTTCCCCGTGCTCCCCTTTTTTAATACGTTAGGATTTCAGTAAGTATGAAGGCGTGGTCACATTAGCAGAATTTCAATGAAATTTCATCCAGCAAAAAAGGTTCATCAACAATAGCGTAGTGACGCATGAGGAACCATTCACACAGAAGTCACCTTTGAACCAAGAAGCTTTCTGTTGGTCAATGTGGCCAAAAACTTGAACTGGATACTGGAAATCTGTGTGGGGAACTTTTTCGTCCTTGCAAACAACTTCAGATCGCATGGATTCCTATTGAAATGGCTGGTTTTTGTCAGCAAAATTTCCCAAAAATAAACATTTTGTCATCATTTACTCACCCTCATGTCGCTCTTCTGTTGAACACAAAAGATATTTTGAAGAATTTTGATGGTAGCTATCGACTGCCAGAATACTATTTTTTTCTTACTGTGGAAGTCAGTGGCTACCAAAATTCTTTCAAATATCTTCAACAGAAATTCATACAGGTTTGAATAACTTGAGAGTGAGTAAGTGGTGATAAAATATCTATTTTTGGGTGATCTATCCATTTAAGGCTTTCAATCAAGTCAAATCAAAGCAGTTTTACAGAAAACCATGATGTTAATGTTTAAAATGTTTTAATAATGCCTTATTAGAGCAAATTTAGCAAATTAGAGCGGTCCGAAAATATAGTTTATATTTTGCGATGATGCGTGAAGTTAAGCAGTTCAGTCAAAAATCATCTTATATTTGCTACAGATGTTGGGTAAACCTGTGAACACAATAAAACCAAACCATTCAAGAAAATGTTTGGATGTTTTCGGGTCTTTTCAAAGCTGTATGGAAGGTCAAGGCAAGCGGTCACAAATCCTGCTTTATGGCAAGTTCAAATGTGGCAACTTACCCCGTATATTTTTATTTCTATGTGCAAAAATAATAATTGAAATGTTAAATAGCTTTCTGCAGGTTTGAGCAAATACAGATATTGACATACAAAAATTAAACCTACCCTGAGAAACATTCACTGGTACCCAACCAAAAAGACCCAAAAATGAAAATTCTGCCATCATTTCCTCACCCTCAAGTAAGTCCAAACTTCTATGGCTTTCTTTATTTTGCTGAAAGCAAATGTTGGTAACCAAACTGTTTTGGTCACCATTGACTTCCACTGTTTCTTCTTTTATGTTCCACAGAACACTTTTAAAAATAAAAGTTCCAAAAAGGGGTTTAGATAGTGATGCAATAGAAGAACCATTTGAGTTCCCCAAAGAACATTTCTGTAAACAGTTCCTATATTTTCTTAGTGTGAAGAACATTCCATAATCTGAATAACCCTTGAATCTTCAGTGCAAAGGAAAGATTCCATATATGTTGAAAGTTCTTCAAGGAACCTTAAGTTTTGGAATGACATGAAGTGATGGAGTAGATGCAAACAGAACTTTCTTTAAGAGTTTGCCACTCACCTTTGTGCGGCCGTTGATGACATAATCCCCCAGCTGTCCATTGGCTGCACTGTGCATGATGGCCTCATCGATGTGAGCCATGAGGCCTCCGATGCTCTCGCAGCCCGGTTCGTTGCCTTCGACCCAGGCTATCTGGTCTCCACGGATGTTCTTAGAGGGGATGCTCTTTTGGATGACTAATTGGCCACCTTTGAACTTTCCACTGCGATTTAGCATCTCCACTTCCTCCAGAACCCTACCGCCCAGTCGGTCGCCCAAGAAGACATCTTTGACGCAAATGCCATAAAACTTCATGCAGGGAACTATGTACTGCTGAGCCATGTGCTCTGGAGACCAGCCCGCACTGGTGGCCACCGCGGGCGCCACGGACCGTACCTCGTCCTGCCCGGGGGCCGCAAGGTTCAATGCAGCTTTGTGCCCATTGTGATGGACCCAACTGAGGGACGACATTGAGCTGGGAACGCCGCAGTTGTTGTGTTGATGATTGGCTGCAAGGGGAGCAACAGCCAGTGTGCTTTTACTAGAATCTGTTTTAGGGCCCATTTCAATCCTCCTCCTTTTGCATTCAAGTGAAGGAGTGTCCAGTCCGTGGGGCGTTTCCGAAGAACCGCCAGATCCATACCCCATTCCGCCGCTATGGGCACCGAAGTCTCGGTTTTCCTCATCCTTTCTCCTCTGGTGCTGGAGTTGTCTGAATCGCACGTCTCCACAAAGTCTTTTCGAAGTCCTCTCCAAAGTCCTGTCCCCGTGAGCGTGGGGAGTCTCCACCAGATGTAAACACCCGCTTTGCATCTGCTTGGGAACATCATGATAACTTCCTTCAGCTGTAGGCGAAGGGGACACCGCTCCTCCTCCACCATTATACAAAGGCAACCCGCTCTTCAACTCCTTCAAAAGCGTGGTCCCGGATCCAGACCTAGACGCATGTCCCGCCAGCAGCTCCTCCGCAGTGGTCGCGTTCAAACCCATTGTACTCACCGCGTGAGACTCACAACAGACTCTCTCTGGCGGTGAACTGACACTCTCGCGTCCGCGTGCAATTAAAAGGTCCGTGTTTTCCAGTCTCTCCATGTCATGTCGTCTACTCCTGGATGCGCACGTAGCTCACGTCCAATCCTCATTTTCTGCAGAATCGGCTCTGCTCATTCCTGCCCAGCGGCGCTGTTATCACTAAGCTGGACAGTAAACTTCCACAGTACAACACCAACACGGCCCTTTTCGTGGGTTTATTAGTCGTTTAATACATTAACTATTTCCCATGGCTGTTTATTTGCGGTGCACGGGTCTGAAAACAGAGTCACAAATGGTTAAATCACTTAAACACGTTAAAACTGACACATAGGCCTGTCCCATTTTTATAATGATTTACACGTCATATGGAAAATGAAACGAATAAAATGAACCGATATTAAACTTTTGGTTGAAATCGGAACAAAGTTCAAACATTCTTCATAAACTTAACTGCAATTAAATAATGACGTGTATGTAGGACAAATATGTACATAATTATGTTATAATAATAAAATGTAAGAAATGAAATAAATGTGCCCTAGTAATTAAATAAAGTAATGTTTCAGCTGTTAATAAATAAAAATGACCGGGTTTCCAATTCATTAGTTTAATGAATGTGAAATATGAACGCTATTTGTATAACACCATGAATCGTGATGGTAAACTGGTCTGTTCATAAAGTTAAACCAAAACCCTCAAACACAAAGACTGAAAAGAAAACGAAAAACTAGTGTACTTACCTCTCTATGATAAAGTCACTGTAAACGACCAGCCGCGATTGTAATGAATTTCCGGTGTTCTCTCGTTCATATCCAATACACGCTCATTTCAGATGATACAAATAATTAAAGCAACGTTTTCACAGACAACACTGTAATTTCTCCCCTTGGTGAACAAAGAGTAAGTACGCTTCGTATCTGATATAACACTGTGCGGGTAGTGAAATTACACAAGCTACTATGACCAAGACCTAGCTCATTAATATTTATTTACGATGCTCTTAAAGCGTCCAATCAGGTAACCTAATTAATATTCATGAACCCAGTTTTCGCCATAGTAGGATTGGTAAACTCGTTTCCGGGTATGATAGCGCGCCCCTCCCTTCCCTTCTCTCTCTCCATGAGCGGTTCTGTCACTTACACGTGCGCACATTCGCATCACGTGACCCCGAGCGCCACAATAACAACAGTGGTTCGTGAGAGTGTCACACAAAATATGGACAGCCCGATTTAAAAAAATAAATAATTATTTATATTTAATTATAACGATTTCTGTTTAAATTATTATCATGTGCTGTTATGGACGTTTTTTGGGGTACATGACTTTTATTTACTTTTTTTTTTTTTTAAAGTTACCATTAAATCAACCTCTTTTTTTTTGCTTTTATCATTATCAGAAATACTTTATTGATTTAAAGAGTTTTTAAGGAAAACTCTTTGTTACCTCTAAACTCTTTGTTGTTTGTCTTTGTCACCTTTACGTCAATGCACACAGAAAAGTACTAGCAAAAAATATAATACAATATTTAATCGAAGCTACAATAATACAGGTCTGAAAAAAAAAGTACCAGGTGAGTATAATTATAAAATAAAATAAGTGTGAAGTATTTTATACTTTATTTTATATTTATTTATTATATTTTATTCGTATTTTAGTATACGAATAGCCTTACTGTTATCTAGTCGTTTAATACATTTGTGTATTAAACTTGTGTGCTCCAAGAAGCGTTCAAAACTTACAGTACACCAATATAGATTAATGATTTTGACGACATGCATGATTTTCTGTCCAATCAAATGTTCTCTAGAATCTAAAGTGTCCCGCCCCCACGTTATAAATAGATGCTGAAGCTGCGGCTAAAATTGGTCACTTGTTGACACATTTACTATTTTCTATGGTGAATGGCTCATAGTACACTATGTAGGGGATAGAGTCATCAGTGTCCCAAATGTTTTGTGAGCCAGTGTCCTTACCAATGCCTGAATTAATGTAGGCTACACTATATATTGATTCACGAGCTGATTGAGACACACTCAAAGTCCCTTTAAGGCAAGTCATTTCACTCGGCGGCCATCTTTGATCATAGCTCCTCTTTGAAACACCAAATTCTAACACCAAAGCTGTGTTTATGATTAAATTTCACATTTGAAATTGCCAATTAATATTGACAACAACTGTTGTCAAAGCGACGAGAATACTTTTTGTCCGCAAAAACAAAACAAAAGTATCGATTTTATTCAACGATTTCTCCTCTACCCTGTCAGACTACCGTGTTTACGTCCGAACGCCGGCACAGTATCGGCCGGCTCCTGCGTCAGCATCACACGCATGTGTCGCGCTGCTCAAATGCATAGCTTCGGCCAATACTGACCCAGCGTTCTGACGCAGTACCTGGAAGCGCTAGATGTAAACAGCGTAGGAGAATGACGGGAGAGACGAATTTGTTGAATAAAGTTGCAATTTTGTTGTTTTTGCTCTCAAAAAGTGTCCTCATCGCTTCATAACATTAAAGTTGAACCACGTGGACTATTTTAACAATGTTGCTTTCTATTGAGAATAAAAAAAAAAAACTCTTGGATTTCATCAAAAATATCCTAATTTGTGTTCCGAAGATGGACGAACGTCTTCCGGGTTTGGAACGTTATGAGGGTGAGTAATTGATTTCCTTATTTTGTTGAACTAACCCTTTAAATGCAGAAGCTCATCTGTTTCAAGTCTGAAAAGCAGCCATTTGCAGGCTTTACTAAAACAACTCCCACACACACACACACACACACACACACACACACACACACACTCACACACACACTCTTTCTCATACCCTTCTAAAGTAACTATGACTCATTCTTCTCTATCCACCAATAGGCCTGATAGTAATGTAATCTGGTAGAGTCACTGACTTTTCCCGGCAATCCAACATAAAAAAGTAAAAAACAGAATGAACAGAACAGAGTCTGGAAGCAATAAAAAAACAATACATTATAAATTAATGTGTACTTAGAGTATAAATAAAAAATGGACCAAATTTCCAAAACTTCCAAGTGTAACTATAACAGTAGCTAAAATGTCATACGTTTCTAAACAAACAACAATATGGACATTTTAAGACATTTTAAGTCAAACTTTAAGTTAACTGCTTTCTATCCAATGGATATAGGGTAGCGGTCTCTGTGCTTTAATGGTTATGATTTGATGTATTGGGCAAAATATCTGTTTTCAAGTTTGTTCATGATATTAACAGGCATGGCCGTGGTGAAGCAAACACATACGAAGGACATTAATATCATTAACTGTGTGTCTGTGTACCGGACCAAGAGATGGCTACTCTCTGAGAATACAAAGGAAATTAACATTTGAACTCTCTCTTGTGAAATTAGCATCCCCATCTGTGACGCAATCACACTGAGTGGATCACACCCGGGCATTGCCTTAATCCACATTCCCTTTCCTTCACCCCCATCTTCCCACCAACAATTATCACACAATGCCATACATGTTTGGTATCATTTGAAATAGGTCTCATTCCCACAGATGTAAAACAGAAGGTTTTAAGAGTTTAGAGATAGTGTGCTCACTATTGTGGGCGTGCCCCCTTTCACAGGGTCTTTCATGCAAATGGTTTCTGTCCCCAAAAAGGTGTAAACTACCCAGTCTGAGACCCAGATTAATGCAAATTCCCATTGTGAACACATGCTTCCATTTGAAAGAAGTTTCTGTCTTTGTCTGAGTATTTAAAGACATGTTGCAGGAGTCTCAAGGTGCGATTCTGTAGCCAGTAATGCTTTGTGTCCTTCAGACACTCTTTCTGATGTCAGGTATTCATCATTTGCTCTTTATTTCCAAGCATTTGATTATCTTTGAATTGATTTTGTAATTGGCATGATCCAGTTATCTGACTAATGAATTGTTACATTTGATTTTGTTCTCACTTACTCTGAAATGATTGACTCTAGAAGATCACGTTACCACATAAATCTACAGGTTAGTAAAGGACTAAAGCTCTGCTTGTGGAAGTTTAGAGCTCAGACTGACACATTGGTATTAGTCATATGTACTTAAACTGTAGATAATAATAATGGGGTTTCTGTTCAGAAAAACAGTGTTGTTAGACCAATCTGAATAGGGTCAGCCTCAAATCTGATTATATTACCCCAACTAAGCTTGATTAGATATAAAGTTACTAGTAGAGGAAGTTCATTTGGTCGGCTTGGTTCTATGGTAATGGTCATAGATAGATAGATAGATAGATAGATAGATAGATAGATAGATAGATAGATAGATAGATGGACGGCTAGATAGATAGATAGATAGACAGATAGATAGATAGTGCATTTGTAGTGCACACTATGTAGCATACTTCCTTTGTAGTACACACTATGTAGCATACTTCATTTGTAGTACACACTATGTAGCATACTTCCTTTGTAGTACACACTATGTAGCATACTTCATTGTAGTGCACACTATAGCATACTTCATTTGTAGTGCACACAATGCAGCATATTTCATTTGTAGTGCACACTATGTAGCATACTTCCTTTGTATTACACACTATGTAGCATACTTCATTTGTAGTGCACACTATGCAGCATACTTCATTTGTAGTACACACTATGTAGCATACTTCATTTGTAGTGCACACTATGTAGCATACTTCATTTGTAGTGCACACTATGCAGCATACTTCATTTGTAGTACACACTATGTAGCATACTTCATTGTAGTGCACACTATAGCATACTTCATTGTAGTGCACACTATAGCATACTTCATTTGTAGTGCACACTATGCAGCATACCTCATTTGTAGTACACACTATGTAGCATACTTCATTGTAGTGCACACTATAGCATACTTCATTTGTAGTGCACACAATGCAGCATATTTCATTTGTAGTGCACACTATGTAGCATACTTCCTTTGTAGTACACACTATGTAGCATACTTCATTGTAGTGCACACTATACCATACTTCATTTGTAGTACACACTATGTGGCATACTTCATTTGTAGTGCACACTAGACAGATAGATAGATAGATAGATAGATAGATAGATAGATAGATAGATAGATAGACAGATAGATAGATAGATAGATAGATAGATAGATTGATGATTGATTGTTAGTCTTATTTGAATTAAGTGTGTACAGATCTATGGGGACTGAATAACGTAGAAATAAGCAAGAAGGGTGCGGCGTCTAAAAGCATCATTTTAGAGTTTGTGATTAAGAGATTGTATGAATCAACAAGTATAATAAGGGGTTAGAATAATCAAATGTGTTGCTAACTATTATACAAATGACCAATAATCAATGTGCATTCTTACCTAAATTCGCCACTCACTGCAGAGTCATAACCTCCAGCTTCCCCTCTCTGGACAGCTGCATCCCCCCAACCACACCCTAACCCCATCTTCTCCACCCATTAAACAGGTTAAGCTCCACCCTTGAGCTCCAGAGAGCATTGCAGCAAGAACTACTTGTAATAAAATGGAGTCAGATAATAGTTTAATTGGAATTAAACTACTTTTTTACATGCTGAAAAGACCAAACACGCAAGAAACTTTCACCCGCTTATCGGAAACCGTCATTGGGCCGTTTGGGCGGGCCTTATATCTGATATATGACCATTATCTTCGTGCTGTTTTTAGCATAACAGAACCAATGCCAAGGTCATGACTCTCTGCAGCTGGACTGAAGTTCCTCAGCAAGCGTCAAGCTGAAGATTGCCGGATGCACTTATATATTTTACACTCAAATGCAAGTTGGAATATAGTATAAATAATCTATTTAATATTTGTGTTTATTTAATTTTTAGCACATGAAACTGCTTGATAATGTGAAAGTGTAGCTCTTTTTAAAAAAAAGTTTAACATTTTGCATTAGTTTTAAAAGTACAATAGTGGCCAAAAGTGATGTCCTGCGGAGGAAAATCATCTTCACCGTATATTCAAATAAAAATGTGTTTTCACAGTGTTTTATTTGTGATAATGCAATGAAACATACCAAATTGTGTGGATATTTGCAAAGAAATTTGCAAAGAAATGCAAAAGAAAGAGAGAATCAATGATATATTAATAACTGATTATGTTGTAGTCAATGTATGCTTTTTCCTGTGAGCTTTTTGGTTTTCAATGCATTTTTTTTGTTGGCATAATAAAATAAAACCTGTAGCTGTAGTTTGCCTGTTTTTGCCAAATAAATTTGTCAGTTAAAACCTTTAACCAAGTTTAGTGTTTTGTTCTTCCCTCATACTTAAAATATTTAAAAAAAAATATCTTCTTAATATTTTGATGGTTTAATCAAACTTGTAGGGTTCTTAAAAACCAGACATCACTTTTGGCCACTACTGTAAATAAGTAAATAAATAATAATAATAAAAAAACATTAAAACAAACTTAATAGATTAGAAAATAATGAAATTAGATTACAATAAGTAAATAAATAAATAACAGTACAGTATTAGTTCAGTAGAAAAAAAAGATACATAATTATGTAACTTAATAGAAACAAAATATTTTCCAAATAATATTTTAGACACATTCATAATATTATTTATTTTATATCTCAGTATAAACGGGATCTATATACAAGAAACTATACAGATGTCTTTCAAAGGTTCCCTTGCACAAGTATGATCATATTTGGGAGTCCTTGGCATCTAATATCCACAAGAGGGCAGTATTAATTAACTACACCAGATCTAGACAAACATATGCATGATGCTTTTAACTGAATTCCATTGGAATGTGAGCAACTCCCTCTAAAGGACAGAGGACATAAATAATATGACACCTATTGAAATCACAGTAAAGCTGGACTCATCCTGCACTGCATGTTTTTGTTCTTGCTGTTGGAGAATGTTTGTTTGTTTGATTTTTTCCTGGCAGTTCGCTCAAAAACATGTTTTAAAGCTCATCTGCAATTCTTGTAGGAATATGTTAACGGATAAGAATAGAGATGTTCAGTAGAGTAATGACAATGGCATTAAAACGATTAACAGAAATGTTTTCTTGATTTCAGTACAGACATACATCTTTTAACGGCTAGTAGCCATACTAGGAAAGAATGGAAAGGTTGTGAGTTTGAGCCCCACATAGAACCAAATCACTACCGTTCCCTTCACTTAACTGGCAATTGCTGATGCTTGTCATTAGATTTGTTCATGGCTCATGTGCAGGTCTTGGGCAGGTCGGCCATAGTCTTGGGAATCTTGTCCCATGGAGCATTTAGTTAGCGCACTCCAAGGATTTACTTACTGACATGTTGGAAAGATAGATAGACAGACAGACAGACAGATAGATAAATAGATAGTGCATTTGCATTTGCTTCATTTGTAGTGCACACTATGTAGCATGCTTCATTTGTAGTGCACACTAGACAGATAGATAGATAGATAGATAGATAGATAGATAGATAGATAGATAGATTGATGATTGATTGATTGATAGATAGATAGTGCATTTTTAGTGCACACTATGTAGTATGCTTTATTTGTAGTGCACACTATGCAGCATACTTTATTTGTAGTGCACACTATAGCATACTTCCTTTGTAGTACACACTATGTAGCATACTTCATTGTAGTGCACACTATGTAGCATACTTCCTTTGTAGTACACACTATGTAGCATACTTCATTGTAGTGCACACTATGTAGCATACTTCCTTTGTAGTACACACTATGTAGCATACTTCATTGTAGTGCACACTATAGCATACTTCATTTGTAGTACACACTATGTAGCATACTTCATTTGTAGTGCACACTACAATAGATAGATATTAGATAGATAGATAGATAGATAGATGTGGTCAAAAGATGGAAAGATAGATAAATAGATAGATAGATTGATGATTGATTGATTGATAGATAGATAGTGCATTTGTAGTGCACACTATGTAGCATGCTTTATTTGTAGTGCACACTATAGCATACTTCATTTGTAGTGCACACTATGCAGCATACTTCATTTGTAGTACGCACTATGTAGCATACTACATTTGTATTGCACACTATAGCATACTTCATTTGTAGTGCGCACCATGTAGCATACTTCTTTTGTAGTGCACACTATAGCATACTTTATTTTTTAGTGCACACTATGTAGCATACTTCATTTGTAGTGTACACTATGTAGCATACTTCATTGTAGTGCACACTATGTAGCATACTTCATTGTAGTGCACACTATAGCATACTTCATTTTTAGTGTAGTGTATGAGTGACCACTTAATGAAACTTTAGCAGGCTTCAAAGTTTCTGTTATGATAATGCTGTTTATTACTAGGACTTTTCAAGCCAATCAAACAATAAAGAGGCTTAAGCTGTGACAGAGATACGGATTTGGATTAAAGCATAAAACATACAATGGAAATAAATCAACAATGATATGTCATAAAGGATTTAGTGAAACCTGTGAAACAACAAAGAAATAGAAAAATGTTACAAAAATGTTGAGAGATTTTTGTCTGCTTTTTGAACAAGGTCATCTGTACAGTGGATGCAGTGTTCTTGCACCAGGGTGATACATTATGAACGGTCATAAAAAAAAACACATACTGAAAAAAAACATTTTTAATGTTTTTGACATTTTTAAAAATCGCTACTTCATCCGAAAGGTACGAAACTAAAATAGAGGCTAGTACTGCATAACAAAGAGATCTAACTAAAATGATACGCATTATAAATATGATATGAGGAAGTCATGATAGATGGCGCCACTGAAATCCACGCGCACTCCTGCAAGCGCGAGGTTGCGTCTTTATACACGCTCAGCTGCAGTGTCAAAGTTCATGGGTCGGGTAAAGGTCGTGTTTTGGGTTTTTCCTGCACCATAAACAATGGCTTCCATAAGTTGGTTAGCCTGCAGGCGGTTGTCTCGGCTTATGTGTCCGTTCTCACAGATCGTGCGGCGGCCGGTGCTGCAGTATGTGTGGGCTCCAGCGCGCGCACTTCACCGAGGGAGCGCGCGACGGGCGGCGGAGAAAAACCCGCTGAACAGAGCGCGAGCGGTGGAGCAACACTACATCACTGAACTAGATAAAGCCGACGCGCTGGTAAGCACAAACACTCTCACTTTACTTCTTAAGTTCTTTAAGTTTGCAAACTACTTCGTTAAATATATTACACTAACTACGAAAAGTACTGGTGCTATTGTGCTACACTTACTAGTGTATATGTATATACTACATGGTAAGTATACTCTATCATGATGTTACTATATTCATACACCGTTTTATTCACATGCTAATCCAAAGAATATGGTACAATCGTGTTGGTGTCTTGTCTGAAAACCTTGCATGGTGTCAATAATAATATAATAATAATAATAATGACAGTAGGCTATAATATTTTTAAAAAAATGTGTTCTGTGTAATGAGAACTATCAAATAATCTGTTTATAAACTATTACTGTGTTTTCTAGATGCTGCGGAAGTCCCATGAAACAGGTGAGATATCAGTTCAAAACACATTATTGACATGCAGAAAATTCTGTCATCATTTACTCATGTTTTTACAAACTGTTTCTCTTCTCTGGGACTTTTTAATAGAATGTTTTGGCTACGATATTAAGATAGATATGCATATATAGATAGATCTATATACAATTACTGTACTCGGGACTTCTAAACTCCAAAATAACGAAAGTCTATATTACACTTGTCCTTCTGAAGTCGCCTGGTCGCTTTTTGTGAAGGATGGATTGAAAAACTCAGATCTTTTTAAAAGTAATTTGGTGTCCTATTTGTGAACAAGTTATTATTTAGAGTCTTTTTAAATAATTTGCTCCGATGCATTACATAAAACCAGTCTGAATTACTCGGTCGTGATGTTCAACTCAATGGAGCAGAAGATTATCGGTGTTAAATTCGGTCTTTGAAATGTCTTCTGAAGTCACACAGCTTGAGATTGTCAATTCATTTCATGGAAAAGAGCCACAAGTACATTATTTGTTTTATTTTTATTGTTTGTTGAAGGTTTGGATGATGAAGATGGGTAGATGATGCAAGAGTTTTGAGTTGAGATTGATTGAGAAATCAATCGTTATATTGTTTTGTAGGCAAGTTTTTACAGACCCGAAAGACCAGATATGATGATTGAAGACCTGCAGGCAGAGTTTAAAAAAAAAAAACTTAAATAAATTGAAGAGAATTTTATTGAAGAATAGTTTGCAGTTTCATCAGCAGAAGCCAGGAGAATTATCCTCTGTAATTACTTCAGGTTTAATGATTCTGATTCGCTAAGAAAAATAGACAAAATAGGTAATCTTCCACAAATGGAAGTAGTCAGAAGATATGCTGACGCCTGAACCCTGGAATTGGACACAGGACGTCCTAAGTCATGAAAAGGTGTCTGTAGGTCTCAAGCAGAGGGCCAGCTGGTACCCATAAAGGATCTGGGCAGAACACTGAGCGCACATACATATGATTGACAGCTTCATCTAGGCTGAAGTTGATCTGACTCCGCTTTCCCAAAACATACTAAGTTGTAATTTAGAAAGAAAGAAGTCCAGACAATATACATCATTATTTTCTAGTGTTTGAAAATGAAAGGGGGAAATAAATGCTTTAACATAAATTGAAGAAGTCATTGAAATAATTTAATATTTATAAAGATAAATGTTGATTAATAACTTGATGATAAATCACTCAGAATGTATATATTGTAGTGGATTCCAGAATCCAACCCTTCAGTTTGTGTGTATATATAGTAATTTTATACAATATACAAACAATATATTTTAGGTTTATTGCAAAATATGCATATTTGAAAAGATTTAAGCATTTTAAGGGCGTAATTACTTATTTACTCACTATTTATTTAATTTTAGTACTTTTTGCTTGTCTCGACTCACTGATTGGTGGAATTTTCTGCCCAGCATCATGGGTAGTGTAGTTTTTCACTACAAAATTCAGCTGTTAAACAATTATTTTTAAAACGGGTTGAAATATTGTGAGCTGATGGCTTCAACGGCAGCGAATGCCATCGATTAACAACGTTTATAGAAATAATTGTCCCTGTGGAGAATATTAATGGAATTTTTACTCCTCTTGCACTCTATTCTCTTAATTAGAGGAGATTCCTCTTCAGAATCATGGGTAATGTAGTTTTTTTCAGGAATTCCACAGTTAAATGTGGTTATTTAAAAATCATTTGAAATAACGCAGGCTGGTGGTTTCAACAAAAGCAAATACCATTGATTTACAACCTCACAGCTTGCTTATGTATTTTTTGCAGGTTTTTTATCCTGGTTCCGTAATGGTCTCCTGGCAACAGGGATTGGCATCATTGCATTTGTCCAGAGTGATGTGGGCCGAGAGGCTGGATATGGTATGGATATCTTTTTCTACTCTGTCCCTCTGTTTTTCTTGCATGCTCTCATTTTCATTTCGTTTGTGTGCGAGTATCTGTCTCGGACCTAAATTCTATTCCTGAAAGGTTTCTTCCTTTTCTCCCGCAGCGTTCTTCATCCTGGGCGGAGTGTGCGTGTCGTTCGGTGGAGCGTCGTACGTGGGCAGCCTTCTGACTCTGAGGAGGATCATGCTCCTCTCTCTGCCGGCTGTGCTTCTCCACACGGCTGTAGTGTCCAGCGCTGCCCTCTTCTGGCTGTGTGCCGTATCGCTCTACATCGGCCGCCTGGAGGTGGAGATTATTCACGACGAGGATGAGGAAGACGGGGGAGATGAAGGCGGGGAGTGTGGCGAGTGCAGAGCCCGACGCGAGAGACGTGGCGCTGGAGAAAAAGGCCAAGACAAGTGAGAGGAGACGTTGAACTGGCCGTTTACAACGACCCAGAGCCGGGGCTCTGTATTCATAAACTGCTTTAAGAGAACTGGTGTCAAGTTGGTGTGGAGTTGCGGCTTCTACCGACATTATTGTGCTTGATTTATTAGGTTGAGTGGGTTTTTGTGTTTCTTATGCTCCTGAACATGAGCTGTCCCACTGCTTACAAAGGGTCAGAGACATAAATTCATATTTTTTTTTGTTGGTTGTGGGATTTGAGTGCTGGAACATTAAAATGAGCTCTTACTACTTCAGCATTTTGGTTGTTCATCTGTTCACTTTTATATAGAAATAACGGTTCTGATATTTATTTTTTTTTGGTAACTTTACAGTAAGGTTAATGCATGAAGTGAGAAACTGCACAGCATTTAGTAATATAAGATTCATTAATAAATATACTATTTTTCTTTTTGATGATGATTTGGTTTTTGTATTTATGGTGTGTAACATTAGAATTTCTTATTTATATTTTCTATAATTTAAATATAAAGTCATATTTATGGCTTTAAAAATGTATTTGTATGTGTACATATATAAAGATATTAACATTTATCAAGGATAATAAATGCTGTGAAAGTATTCAACCTTACTGTAAAGTGTTCCAGCTTTTATAATATTAGAGCTGTTTTTTCATGGTTTCTACAGTTTTCATCATGTAGCATTTTTCCATTGTTTTGACCTCATTTCTTTGAGATTTATTTTAAATGATTACCTCACGTCTCTCACAATTCCCTTCGGATTTCCTGCTCTAGTCTTATTCAATAAAATCACTCTTTGCAGATTTGATAAGAATTTCTAGACTTGACAGCTCATGGCTTTCTCTCAACAGAGATGAAAGCTCAACTTTTCTTTTATTATGCATGAACCAAATTATAGATATTAGCTTTTATTTTTTATTAAAAGCATGCAGTCCTGCCAGCTCCTGTCTTTGGTGTGTAGATAATCTGATGTCAGGCATGTGTGTGTGTGAACCGCACATGCTCATACAGTGATTCACTCTTCTGGAGTGTGTGTATGTTTACTGTACATTTAATCGGCGCATATTGCACATTTAGAATCAGTCAACTCTAAATGTCTAATTTTTTTTTCCGTGTTCAAAGCAAATACACAAATCTTGCCTTCAAGAAGGAGTAATTCAACAATGTCATCCAACATGTCCTGTTGCAGATTAAATTGTTGTCATTTGCTAATTTTTTCTGTCTGTTATTTTGAATAACCAATCAGTTGTGCTATAACTATATACATATATATAGTTATATAAAAGCTCTTTGAAAATACTATAATAGTATATAAATATGGCGGATACTAAAATAACACTGAAAATAAAAAATTATATATATATATATATATATATATATATATATAAATATATTATTTTTGATTTTCACTTTAATTTTATGTTAAGTCTTAGTAATTATTTTGTGCTTTTGTCGTTTTTATTTTTTTGTTTTTAAATGTTACTATTTAGCTTTAACTTCAGTTTTAATGATTGTGCTATTTAAACTCATTTTAGTTAGTTGCCAAAACAACCTTTCTCTAATTTTTGATTAGTTTTAGGGGCCGTTTACGCAACACTGTTTTCAACTAAAAACCAAAAACTTTTTATGCATTTTGGCTGTTCATTTACACGACAATGGTGTTTTGGGGGCCTGAAAAAAATTTAAACTCATTTCAAAGTGCAAGTTTTGAAAACAACAATGTTGTAGTCTTCATGTAAACTACAAAAATGTGAATTTATAAAAACAGTGTTGTCATTCGCATGTGTATTATGTGTTCAGTCTATAGGTGCGTAGTTTTTCTTTACAAAGCGACATCGCCAACTACTGGCATGACAGCAGAATACAGCGTTTTTAGTCATTTTCGCCGATCCATTTGAACAGGGATCATTTGGCAACTTTGTCGTTTGTACACGAAAAACTTTCAGCTTTTAGTACATTTAGTTCACCCAAAAATGTAAATTCTGTCATTAATTACTCACCTTCATGTCGTTCTACACCCTTCGTTCATCAGAACACAAATCAAGATATTTTTGATGAAATCCGATGGTTCAGTGATGCCTGCATTTCTAGCAAGATAATTCGCACTTTCAGATGCCAAGGAGGGTATTAAAACATATTTAAAACAGTTCATGTGAGTACAGTGCTTCAACCTTAATATAATAAAGCGACGAGAATACTTTTTGTGCGGCAAAAAACATCTAGTGATGGCCGATTTCAAAACACTGCTTCGAAGCTTTACGAATCTTTTGTGAATCAAGTGATTTCAGTAAAGAGGCTTCATTACATCATAAGTGATTCGCAAATCTCAATAGTTCACGTGACTTTGGCAGTTTGATATGCGAACCGAATCACTGATTCAAATCAAAAGATCCGTAAAGCTTCGAAGCAGTGTTTTGAAATCTCACACGACAACAGTGTTTTGGCGGCCTGAAAACACACACTTTTGAAAACAAGTTTGAAAGTGTACGTTTTTGAAAACAAATTTGTGTAAATTGTGACTTCATGCGTGTTCAGTCTATAAGTGTGTAGTGTTTCTTTACAAAGTGACATCGCCAACTAGTGGCCTGGCATGAATAATACAGCGCTTTTAATCGTTTTTGCTGATCCGCGTGAACGGGATCGTTTTGACAACGTTGTCTGTACGTGGAAAACATTTCCGATTTTAACACCTTATTGTAGTGTTACTAATATTTCTATTTTATTTCAGCTTTCAAATGCCAAAAATACTTTTAATAGTTTTAGTTAACAATAACAGCACAAGTGAGGCACTAATATAAACACTTAAAATACACACTTTTGAAATACAATTGCGTAAAACTTAAACATTAATTTTCCGAACATGATACTAAAGTGAAAGAATCTCTTATTGAATTCGAACTCCTGTCAAGACCAAAAATTTCCATACGGTTTTGAAAGGCGATGAAATATTCCATATAAAACTGTACAGAAAATGTTAGTAAATTATTTAACCCTTATGTGGCTGTTCGGGATGTTTTCATCCACTATGGGGAATTTTTGAGTCTTAATTTGGCCATAACTTTCTCCGTGTTTCAGCAAATGGAATGATTTTTGGTGACAAATCTTATTTTGACACATATTTTGGGAAAATGCTTTGAAAATTTTAAAAAACTGAACAGTACTCAAAACACTGAACAGTGTGGGCAAATTCACTACCCTTTCGTTATGTTCGTGGCCGAAAACAGCCACTACTTTTAACTGCTTTAAAAATGTATCAGATAAATATTTTTTTCAAATTTTTTTTGCTTAAATCTATTAATCAACCTCAGTCCTGATCAAAACTACTAAATTTAAAAAAAAAAATTCAGGATTTTAACTCTTTAAATGCCAAATTCATAAATGATGTCACTGATTTGGGAAAAAATGTGTCAAAGATTAGAAACAACATTGGCTTTGATGCGTTGTTAGTTTTTGTGCAGCATCAGATTTTAACGTTTTAAAGAGTTAAAATCCTGATTTTTTTTTTTAAATTTAGCAGTTTTGATCAGGACTGAGGTTGATTAATAGATTTAAGCAAAATAATTTGAAAAAAAATATTTATCTGATACATTTTTAAAGCAATTAAAATCGTGGCTGTTTTGAGCCACGAACATAACGAAAGGGTAGTGAATTTGAACAATGCACAAGGGTTAATAAACAGTAAGTTTTATATAAAACCGTATGAATTTTAACTTTTATTCTAGTGCAATGCTTGCCCCATTGACTTTCCATCACATCACAAACTGAATTCTGAATGAGCTCCTTCCAATGTCATTCAGATAAAACTTTCTGTGCTGAAATTTTGTACGACTATTAGGGGTTAATTAGTAACAACTGTGAAATTGTAATGACAAAAAGTTGTTAAATAGCAAAAAGTTAAAAACAAAACGTGAGTGCGGGTTGTGTCAGATATCAAGGGCAGGTGGCGTCTCTGGAGGGAGGGATTCACGGTAAACAGACAGACGTGTTGATCCCGGCGCGTGTGAGGTTTGTTAATAACGCCGGGGACTCTGGAACATGTGAGCTGCTTCTTTCATTAGTCGTTCCTCTTCTGTTTGTACATCTTCAAAGGGCTGCTTATTTATTTGATTATATATTTTAATTATTGTCATCCAAAGGTGTTTTTTTTTTTTGGTGGTTGTTGATTTCTTGTCACAGTAGCTGTTGTTGTTATCAAAGACCTTGTATGAGTCCTCAGAGAAATTATGGCACTTATCTGTCAGCATATAAATGCATTTAAGTACCGTTGCTGGTCCTGGTTTGTAATTTCCGGAACACGTTTAGAATTTTGTCAGGTTTTTTTTTTTAGTTTCACGAGTTTTTAGTAAGACTTGGTGTGGCTTTTGAACCTGGCGTCTGATTGGCTGATACTTCCATGCATTTGTGCTGTTTTTCGTTGTGACTTTTTTCTAAATGTATGTATTTATGCTAATATGAAATGCAGAACATTCTATAAATGTACACTTTTAAAACCAATGACATTCATTGTATGTTGATTGGGAGTGTTTATCACTAGGTTACAGACTATTTGTTTATGCATGACCTTCAGTGCTATTTACAGTACATAATGAGTCTATGAATATGTACATAAATGGGGACTATGCAAGCACATTTGTCTGCCGCAATTTCTGAGAAGGACAGGTTTGATGCTTAAGGTGGCGTGAATTCAGCGCTGCACAAGGTGGAAATGTCATGTTAGTGGCCTTTAGAGGTTAACAAGCTGACAGTGTTTCAGAAGCTGTAGCTTTCCAATCCACACACTAGTTAAAGTAGTTTACACTACAGTCCAACAGCAACTTTAAAGAAATAGTTACAATTACTAGCAAAAACAAAATACAAGTAACAGGGATTGAGGCTCATAAAGAATTAACAAATCGACCCTTCGCAAAGACCCCTTTAGTTACTGTTGCTCTGTCCGCCACACATCATGTTCTCACGAAGTCAAAGAGGACACTGACAACGCGTCGACAAACAAGACAGAGCAGGTTACTTTTGATATGAAATTGATATGTCAATTTTTAAAGAAGTTTAAACAATAAATAGCGTATAGTGTCGTGACAGATGGCTGTAGCTCCTTCAAGCGGCTCGTGAAGCGATCATCTCTTCATACTAGTTCATTTATAGCATCAAATAAACATGAATGAACATCAGAAGGAATGTTGTTTCAAGCGCGGAAAGACACAATTTTTCAAGTTCAAGTTCACCAACGTTAATCTACTAACTCCCCTGACTGCTTTGTTGGACAAAATTGAGGATTCGAGGTTATGATTGGTCAGATCACCTGTCAATCAAACTGCAGGCGAAGAGTCAATTCTCCATTAATGATCCTTTTATAACATTTGTAGAAGAAATTTAAAAAAAAAGAGAAATATTTCATTGTTAAATAATGAGACCATTTCAAATATGTTTAATGACTTTTCAACCTCTTCCAACACAGTTTGTGACTATAAAAAATAAGTATATATAGTGTATATATATATATATATATATATATTTATATATATTAGTATATATAATACATATAAAATTTACACATTATTAGTACCTGCACGGCCAAAGCAAAGCAAAAAGGGTCTGAAATGTCTCAGACAAATTTCTCAATGAAATCAAAATAGACAATTCTTTAAAAAAAAATTCTCTGATGATGCGTTTACTGGCGTGAGGGCGGGACAACCTATCACTCACATGAGATCGACCAATAACAAACCACAACGTCCACTCAATTCCCCACAGTCCCCTCGTACATTTTTCTTGTTGGAGAAGCCGTTACACTGGAATATACATTACACTAGAACATTGGCTTTGATGCGTTGTTAGTTTTTGTGCAGCATCAGATTTTAACGTTTTAAAGAGTTAAAATCCTGAATTTTTTTTTAAAAATTTAGTAGTTTTGATCAGGACTGAGGTTGATTAATAGATTTAAGCAAAAAAAATTGAAAAAAATATTTATCTGATACATTTTTAAAGCAATTAAAATCGTGGCTGTTTTCAGCCACGAACATAACGAAAGGGTCGTGAATTTGACAAAGACTTCAGATTCATGCCAACTTTAATCAAAAAGCTGTTTCGAAATCTGCCGAGCTACTATGTCACAACTAAATGTAGCGACACTTGTTGTGCCTCTGCATTTAGTTATTTACTCCCCAACACTGAAGAGCGAAGTGAAAATATTTCACACATTCTCCATGCTTTTCTTGCCTATTCTCCCACTCCTCCTCGTTCTCTGGTGTTTTGGTGCAGTTCGTTAGTTACTGATTCCGGGCGTGTCTCAGTGCAGTAGGCCCACGGTCTGTCTGTCTCTCCCTCAGCGCACGCAGCTCTGCTTCAAATTCAGGGCGTCTACAGGGGCCGCCACACTGCTAAAGGGCACAGCGCCCAAACACATCCCCACAAGCCAGACTTCACACACCTGCGTTACATGAACTGGGTTCGTAATCGCACAGAGCTGCATTTCCATCGTATGCTAAACCCATCTTCATTTGTTATCGTCGTAATATGTCCATTTGCAACACGAGATCACCGAAAACTGCAATGTTCTCTCGTTTTATTACCAAAATAAGCCATAAAAGAGAACTAATTCCTGTTTATATGTCAGTCTGCTCTTAAGAGATGGCCGTGGAGGATATTTTAGAGGAGAAACTTCGGGTCACAGTCGAGTTATCGTATGCGCACGCACACGGTCCGGCTATTCGCCTTTTCTTCCCAACAACTCAGCTTCTTTAGTATGCAATTCCTTTAGTCGTCAAGAGGGAATGATCCTCACACTAATGAACTGAGGCCTGCCACTTGAATGTAAAACAGGTTTTAACCCGTCTTCAATGTCAGAGCCCCTCCCTGGGGTTTCTTGAAACAACACAACACCATCGCTAACACCAGCACGCTCCCCGTTTCAATCACAACGTCTGCCTTTGTCTCGACCCTCCGGCCTATTACTCTGACAGCGGGCCGCTCACCGACTCCGCTTCAAAGACACAGAGCCAGAGTTATGAATCTGTACACGGATTATGATGAACGCCAATCAAAAGGCTTTATTGTGAGCGGAGCGGAAGAGTTGACAGAGTTGGGTAGCTTACATGTGCTCCCAGAGGGAGCTGTTGTTAAAGCAGCTTATCACATCAATCCGATCCATGTTCTTTCATCTTTCCTTTCTTTTCCTCTTCTTTTGAACTTGTTAACATGGACCGGTGTGGATTACAAAATTTACACAAGATAATAGCCGATTGTTAATCCCTTTTGAATGTTCACTTTTCAAATCCAAAAGCAATCCCCTTCACGCCATTCAAGACAGAGACTTCAAATATTTTAAAGTTTCCAAGCATGCAACTGGTGTACTTTTTTGCCATTGTATTTTTTTTTTTTTTGTGCTATTCTTTGGGTGTGTTTACACTTTCGGTTCGGTTCTCTTGGCTCTTTTGTTCCGGACCAAAAAAGAAAATAAAACATTTAGGCTACGTTCACATGGCAGGGAAATGTGGCCCAAATCTGATTTTTATTTTTTCAGTTTTCAGTGTGAACCACATGGAATCTGATCTTTTCAATTCCGATTTGGGCCACTTTCATATGTGGTGCTAAATCTGATACAGCTGAGATGTTTTGTAATGCGACCACAGTGTGAACAGTCATATCAGAATTGACCCTTCGCAAAGACCCGCCCCCTTTAGTTACTGTTGCTATGTCCGAAAAGCCATGCGCTCTCACGCCACACATCATGTTCTCACGGAGTGAAAAATACATCACGGAGGAAAGAGGACACTGACAACACGTCAACAGACAAACAATTTCATATTTAATATATATCGTAATTTTTTAAAGAAGTTTAAACAATAAGCGTATAGTGTCTCTTTAATGTGTCGTGACAGATCGCTGTAGCTCCTTCAAGCGGCTCGTGAACCGATCATCTCTTCATACTAGTTCATTTATAGCATCAAATAAACATGAATGAACATCAGAAGGAATGTTGTTTCAACCGAGTACACCCAATTTTTCAAGTTCAAATTCACCAACATTATTCTACTAACTCCCCTGACTGCTTTGTCTGAAAAAAATGGTGGATTCGGGGATATGATTTGTCAGATCGCCTGTCAATCAAACTGTTTGCAAAGGGTCAATTCATGAGATTTTTACGCCGCTTGATTTGTCACGATTCTGCACTCATGTGAGTCTATTCAGTTGCGAAACAGTTGCGAAAGGTAGTCAGTAGAAGGGCAGTGATGTGTCAGAACTTGTAAGTATAATACAAGCAAAACATGAGGGCTCGTATTATAAAAGTTTCAAAACTCTGCTCTCTTTTGTCACATCATTGTCCTTAATTTTCATATTGCCTACACATAATTTCGCTGGCTTCCACGGCAGATCACACTATAAATAAACACGTAGTCCCTTAATTTAATGCCCTCCATGTTTACTTCCATATGACAGCGCGTTGTGTGTGTTGCCAATTCCACGATTTTGCCAAAGAATTGGATTAGTTTTTCACTCTGTGGGTGAAGCGACCGCACGAATGTGAAATTTAACCCCCGGAAGTTCAGAACATTAATCTGTTCCTTTTAATAACACAAATGTCTCATGAAATTGAACCATTGAAATATTTTGAATCAGTAATGATTTAACGAAGCCTTGTTTACTGAAATCACATGACTTTGGCAGTTTGATACATGCTCTGAACCACTGATTCAAAACAAAAGATTTGTAAAGGTTTTGAAGCTTCATGAAGCAATGTTTCAAAAGTGCCCATCACTATACATTGGTGCCGTGACCCGGATGGGAGTGAGGTTTAGGAGGGTTGAGGAGTGTAACGAAGGACAACTGTTACACTCCTCAACCCTCCTAAACCTCATTAGGAACTGTGGGGGTAAACCTCACTCCGTAGGCCTCAAGAGGCACACTAGCGACAGACGCTGCAGTCTTCTTAGCGTACTTCTTAGTTAGCCCGCCTCCCATAGCAGAAATGCCGATTCGAATCCCTCTCTGGGGTGTGTTTCCCAAAAGCAACTGTGGTCGTAAGTTCCGTCATTATCAACAGGGAATAATGGAACTTAGCTAACGATGCTTTTGGGAAACGCACCCCCGAGCGATGCGAGTGCATTCATACTTCAGCTGAACTGAAGCAGTTTATTTGGAAGCAGACTGAGACCCATCTTATCAGAAGCCTTGTTTGATGCACATCAAGGTTGAGATGACAGTGTTTACACTTATTCAAATGAACCACATTAACATTTTAGATTTTGAACAATGTGCTGGTGAATAAGGACTTTCAAAGCTTCAGAAAACAAAAAATGAACCATGAAAGTGGTCTATGACTAATGTACTGTACTCCAAGTCTTCTGAAGTCGTATAATAGCTTTGTGTGAGAATCTGAGTGAAAATTATGTCGAGGTTGTTCTCTAAAATGATACAAATCCAGCTCCTTGGTGCAAAAATAGTGCTGTATGCGTTGATCAATAGTGATGAACCAATGATTCTTTTGAGTCATATCGTTTCAATGAATTGTTTGATATGGTTCACAAAACTGGTCTACTGATCTTGTTGCACAAGTCATATGGAACAAACACTATGACCTTTGAAGTGCTTTTTTGAAGCTTGAAAGTCTTAGTCCCCATTCATTAATTTGGAAAATGTGTGACCAGAATACGGAAATCTATCCTAAAGTATGAGCAACTAGTACAATTTTTTGGTGAAGGAGAAAAATTCTCCTTTAGTGCAATAAAAAGGAGTCATGGGTTTGGAGCAAAATCAGTAAATAATGACAACAAAATCAATAATTACTTTTTGTTTCAACTGTCATCATTTATTCACCCCCACATTGTCCCAAAACCCTTTAAATTTCTTTATTCATGAACCACTGGCATTTGGTGTCATTGATGCATCTTGACGGGTCAAGTTTGAATATGGAAAGAACAAAATGACATGGCACAAAGAAATGCTCCATTATTGGAATAGAGTTTATTATTGTGGTTTGGATTATCATAATAATCATTTTTTACAGTGTATCATTTTCATTCAATGCTCATGGCGCTGTATTTTCACAAACATCTCATCATAAAGAAGTTAGAGTCACAGTGATGGCAAAGGTTAAGGGAACACCAACTCATGTGCTGATGTTTCAAGACTGATTCTCTCTCAACTATTTACACATTCATACTCACAAACACAAATAAAAAACATCTCATATCATTTAGTGCTACTGAAAACCATCATATCTGGTAATACTGCATGGGCAGAGAAACCCGCATACACAAAAAATTGAAAAACCAAGAAAATGTTCACATGGTGAAGCTTGTATCTGTCCTACTGTTATTAGTTACTGCTTGAACCACGTGGCGTTATCTTCGTTGTGGTTTCATCAGTTACCAGAACTTGATATTGTTTTTGTGGTCCACATCCATATTTTTCTTCATAAAACTATTTTAGTGACTGCAATCTGAAAGGAATTGATATTTATGTCCTTGTGAAAGGTTCCATGAAAGGTACAAACCTTCATTTTGACATCTGAGAAAGCTAGCTCTGTATCTTTAGCCATGTTTTTGCAGAATTAGACATACTCTTTACAAACTCTTAACAGGCATGTTTAATTTCAGGGTTTTAAAAACAATTAGGATATAATATTAATTATGGCTGTGAAGTTCAGAAACACCCTGACTCTGTTCTAAATCTAGTGAGCTTCCTCACCATCTGTGGTCTACATTGACAGAAAGTACACTAAAGAAAATTCTTTGATTCCAATCATTTTGGAAGTTTGCATGTTGCTTACAGTACTTTAAAGGTGCCGTATGTAATTTTTTGACTGTTCTAAAGCATAAAAATACATGTTTGCAGTGGAAACATGTTAAGTTCACATACTTGTTTCACATACTTTGAAATGTGAGTTCCATGTCGGAATGTCAGCTTTTGTTTTGGTGTGATCCCGCTCACTGCCAATTTACCCAATAGTATTTCGAGACCCCGTGTTGCCTGTTGGCGGAAAACACCGCAAGCCATGGAAGCCAGCAAACAAACTGGGTCAGAGATCACAGATTTTACCAGACCTAAAAAGCCTCGGCATCCATCTAAAAATCTCTATGAATGGGAGCATATGAACACGCATATTAACCTTTGCCTTCCGTTGTCAACTGCGCTCTGTTGCAAGTCCTCAGGCTTGAAGCTCACGCGGGTTGCCAGATTGAGGAGGGGGGGGGGAAACTCTCTCTAATATCTTGAATTTGCACTACAGTACCCATTTATCACCAGTAACTGCTGTCAATATTACATACTGCACCTTAAATGAGCAAAGAATACACAGTACTGTATACACAAATATTGCTGCAATGTATTCTGGGATGCACAATGAATCTATCTTTGAATCAGGTCAAAATGAGGTTTTACCATTTATGGAACAACCTCATGTCAGGAACCTGTAAGATGCATTATAATGGTAGGCACCTCTCTAGATTTTGGAACAGAGCTCCTGTGCCTCGGCGTTACATAGAGGGGTGAATCCTACACTGCCCAGGTCACATTTAATCCCAAAAGCAAAAGACAAAAAATTTAATTATATTTTGCATGAAGAAAATTAGCATATTTTATTAAGCTTGTATTACAAAGCTTATTTTTAGGAACATGTTCCTTGCGGTATTATTATAATGAAAATTTGGCACAGTTTCCCCTAAAATTTTCAATGTGTAATGCAAATGGGTGTTTTATTTCCCAAAGTATTTCCCATTATTCTCATTGGTTATTTCAATCAGATTATCATTACTGTAAACAATGCTGTTTTGGAGAGAATTGGGAGAGAATGTGATTAATTGACTAAAATAATCCCATGAGGCAAGCAAAATATAATTTATTTATGTCTTTGGATTTTTGAGTGAAATATGACTTGGGTTTTAACAGGGTTTGTGATATTCTTCCAATGAGCATTTTATTTCTTTTTTTTTAAAAAAACATTACACCTTTATATAACAGGGAATGTTACCCATACTTCGTTTTCCACAATCTTTACCACTGTAAACGTAATTCCTGTGGTTTTATACAGTAAGGGAACTAGAATGTCTGGCCATGGATGAAGTGCTACGTGTAAGCAACAATATACTATAAGTGCTTGGACATGATACATGACAAATAGACACACTTAACCATACCCTCCCCACCCACCACCCACCAAAAGCCCCCCAAATTTCTTATAGGAAGATTAGTCCATAATATTTGCTCATGTGGGGAGAAAAAATCTTTTGGGGCCTTTGCACATATGAAGTCTCTCAACTCAAGTGTTGTCTATCTATATATGGCTATGACCTTGAATTAATCATTTTTCAAGTGATTCTTTTTAGATGTTTAAAGACAATTGTTTTTTTTTTACAAAAATGAAAATTCTACACTGTTCAAAAGTTCTAATGTTTATTTTCAGTGTGACCCCTCTTTCAGTCAGGGACCTGTGGACTGTGCTTTCTTATGTATCGTTTCCTTAGGAATGTCTTATTTGGCAACTTCCGCCATGCTGCTTTTGTCCATACTTGCATATTCCTGTGTGGTTTCATTGTTTCATTGGGACTATTGGGAAAAAATTATAGATGGGCCCATCTCCCGGGGGCCAACAGGACCTTAGTACGCACCTCCCATCAAAGAGCCTCCTACCCAATGACGGCTCTGAATATTCCCAATGCTTCAGACCTCAACGTTGGCCTCTCTGTATAAGTTGCATGATGTCCTTCATATGTTCAGTATGGCTTTGACTGCTTGTCCGAGGAGAGAGGAAGACACACTAACAAATTAACAGAGAAAAGTCTGGAGAGGATTCTGGGAAGACTGTTTAACAAACCTCAAGTTCTTCTGTAGCTCCTCTCTAAACGTTGTACCCTGTCCTTCACAATCTCTTCCACCTCTCCTTTAGATTTTTTTTCTGTCTCCCTCAATCCTCATCTGTCCCTGCCGCCCCCCTCAGTCCGTTCATACAGAAGGGCAGAGTTGGAGGAAAGGTGGGTTCGGCTGGAGAGAAGCCACTAAAAGGAGGCAGAGATGCGATCCTTTGCAGGTGGGGAAAGAAAGTGGGAGTTTTGGCCACATGGTCTGAACGGTGCCCATCAGAGTGAGCTGTAGGCATCTCAGGTGGGGCGTAACGAATGGTGCTGGGAGCGTAGAGACTCTGAGGCCCCTGTGGGCCAAGAGCCAGGGGGTGAAAGAGCACACGTCCCGCAGCCCCACTCGCAGTCAGTCTCTGCAGTAGCTCAAAGTCTGGAGCGCGTCCTCCGTGGATGGACCGGTCATCTCTGGGCAGGGACGAGGCTGAGATGGGTGGAGACAGAGTCGGGGATGGGGGGTTGAACAGACTCTTGGGTGGAGCTTCTGTCGGGGTGGAGTTTGGAGGATGGGAGGGTGGACTGCTGCCATTGGTTCCTACACTGCCGGGCTGAGGTTGGCTCCAGCGCCTCCCAGAACCTGCACCTACAGTTGTTCCTATCACTTCTAGTTCAGTCTTAATATTTGACCCGGAACTGGTCACCACGCTCTTAAGATGCTGGATCACAGCGCGGCCGTTGTGGATCTTACCTGCTCCATTGGCCCCAGTGCCTTGTTTCAGTGCCCCATCTTCGCTCTTCACACGTTTGGTGGTGGGGTTGTGGTCCCACTCGCTCTCTCTCTCATCGTCCTCTTCCAACTCGCTGTCGCTGGCTTGGTCCGAGGAGGTGCATGGGCTGTCTTCTCTTTGACGGAACACCTCAATCCGCCTCCTTGCCTCAGGAGGACCACTTTCAGGATCAGACTGGTGCGATCTCTTCCTGGTGCTCTCTGATTGGCTGGCAGCAGTGTGCGAATAGGGTTCCTTCCCTTTGTGGTCTCCCTCAGACCTGCCTTTCAATGGCTGTGTCACCGTGGAGCCTGGAGAAAAGATAACTCTGCTGATTTGGGCTGTCGAGTAACTCATTAACAGAGTCTGGATGTATAATTGTGTGTGGGGCTAAGAGCGTACCTTGTGCCTTTGGAGAAGTGTCACGCGGAGAAGAGCTTGCTTGAAGCCGCTCTGCCCTCAGGCTTTCTGGGAGTTGTAACAAGTCCAGAGGCATGTCTGGCAGCTCTGGCCGACTGAAAATACAGATAAAAGTGTGCGAGCAGTTTACCTTAGGGAGTTACGCATTTGACAGTCTAAATGCTAAAACCTGCGCCACAGGTTAATAGTGTTCTCCGATCATTCACTATGGCTGAATCACACAACAGGACAACTGGTACCTCATATAGTGCCTGTTCAAAACATTTAGGTGAGCTTTCTACCTCGGCAGCACTTTAAGGCATCACAGACACGCTCCCAACACAAAGGCTTTTCCAACAGCATTAAAGTTGGCACGAAATGAAAATGCACCCTAAATGCTTGTTATTGATTTTATTGTGAATGATTCACCCAAGCATACATTTCATTTTTTTATTTTACTCTGACCTCATGATTTTTGATCAAAATGTCCTCATTTGATCTTCCGGTAGTGATGTATTCCGGACTTCTCCAATCATTTTTGGCACTTTTCCACTGCATGGTACGGCTTGGTAAGGCTCGCTTTTTCACCACCTCGGTTGAGGTTCCAAGCGTCACTACCAGTGTCATCGGATTTTCAACATGAGACACCAAACCAAGATTTAAACAGTCAGCAACAGCCACCGCAGTATCATTTGTTCGCACGACTTTTTTAAACGACCGTCGCACGCAACTTGAAAAAAGAAATGGATGTATCGTTGTCAGTAGACAAGGTGGCGGCACAACTATAACGATCAGTCTATAATCCCACCCACTTTGAAGCGGTACTAAACTGCCGTGGAAAAGCAAACCGAGCCAAAGTAAAGCGAGCCTAGCAGAGTCAAACCACGCAGTGGAAAAGTGCCTTTAGTCTGCTTAAACCCCACCTTTTTCTTGCAATCAGTTGCCCCATAGGCTAAATTTTTCGATGACCCCTTTCATTCGAATTATTTGTCACAGTAAAGAAAAAAGATCTGATGCCTCTTGTTTCATCGCAACTTTAAAATCTCGTGTTTGGCAAATAAGACAGCATCTCATGTATCACCCAGTTGCATAGTGTGTTTATATGTTATATTTTTTATCTCATCTAGTTGTAGTTCATGTATGGTCTAGCATTAGTTTTCTTACGTTCAAATGTTGTGCTCTATAAATACAACATTGATTTTGACATTTTACAAGAGGCTCAGTGAAAAAATGAATCCAAGATGACAGACAAATCAAGAGAAGTGCTGAAACATATTAATCAATTAGTTGCATTTGACCCAAAATGTGTGCATTATGAATTTTATACTTAAATAATTGTTAGCTTAGCGACATATGCTAATACCACACTCTATTGGGATCAACTGTAAAAATAACTGAGTCTCATGTGCTGTGCAAATAAATGATCTTTGCTGACTATGTAGAAAATTCCAAATCAGTCACAGGTTTCATGACGGTTAGGAAGATTTTGGACAATAGCTATAGAGTTTCCTCTTCACAGAGAATAACAGCATGGTAAGAGAGGTACCCACTTGTGATACCGCTTCCAAACACACACACACACACACACACACTAGAAAAGCCCTTCTGAACATGAACATGGCTCCAGCAGGGTGCTATAGAAGTTAATTAGCTATCGTAATTACAAAGCTAATTAACTAAAACACCATTCAGCCAGAAAATTTTGACATCCATTTGGTGTAATTATATATCACCAGTCCAATTATCACTGAAATTCAGCCAATTTTTTTCTTGTTTTTGTCTGACTTCTTTGAACGCGTGTGTGTGTGTGATGAAGATTACTGTAGACAGATGGAGAGGACTAACGTTTACAAGGGCCACTGTGGAAACTCTCATCACATTAACATATTTTTTATACTGTAGCACAACACTCAAAAATACGAACACATAAGGTTACTAGGAAGATGACCTGAGCACATAGTTGACCCAGATGACGTTACGCTCATGGGGCGCTTTGTGGTTAATGGACACGGTGGCACAGGACTGAATCCAGAGATACCCTCCTCTCCTCTGCAGCCACCGGTAATACCCCGTCACAACCTGCCCTTTCCGCAACACTGAGAGAGAATGAAAGGAGTCAGAATAAATATTAGGTTTGAAAATCCCAAAACCACATGAGATGGCAAAAAAGATGCATTTCTTAAACTTGGATGTGAGTTACACAATTTGTTTATTTGGCTAGGGGGCGCTGTTGTCAAAATGTAAACAGCAGCTTCAGGCTCTTAAAGGGATAGTTCACTCAAAAACTAAAATGTTGTTTTTTCTTCTATTGAGCACAAAAGAAGATATTTTGACGAATGTTGGTAATGTTGACGTCCATTGACTTCCATAGTATTTTTTTTTCCTACTATGGAAGTCAATGGCCAGCGAAAATTGTTTGGTTACCAACATTCTTCAAAATATCTTATTTTGTGTGCAACAGAAGAAAAAACTATAGGTTTGAAACAACTTGAAGGTGAGTACGTGATGACAAAATGTTCATTTTTGGGTGAACTATCCCTTTAAACTCAACACAACTGTTCTTTTACCTGTTATAACTAAATATAATTCATTTTTTCCCCTTTCCATTTCTTTTATTCTGCCACCTTCACAAAAGATCCACATATTTTCATTATCGTCCTACATTATAGATACAGGATAAAAAAAAAATTATCATTATGACAAGATAAAACCCAAAAGCATGATCAAGTTCATTTCATGAAATACCTACTTAGAAATGATAATAAAATTAATATAAAATAAAATAATACAAAAAAATGAACATCTGAGAGAGCTGTGTAATAAGCTATTTTAGTTTATCAAGATCAAATCCAGGATTGCTAAATATAAATTTTTGAGCGATGAAATAAAGAGAGGCTTACAGTCTTCATGGCTCTGTCTGACGGTGTCCAGGTCTTCTGCATGGATAAAATGGTAGCAGGTTTGGCCAACCACCTCCGCTGGGCCCAGGTCCATATACTCCGAAATTCTACAAAACCCACACAAGGACACATATAAAGGTTATTTTACACTGTACCAACAGACACCGACCAATGCAGACAATCACCAGAATGCAGTACGTCACTTCTCAGTCACCCCACGACCCAACAAGTCCCATTAGCGAAAACAAGCTCTGACAGACGCCAACAGACACAGACTAACATACTGATCCGACACAGTGTCTGTTGTTGTCTGTCGGTGCAATGCGAATTGGCTGTAAGATTGACACTACAACACTTACTGCCATTTATTATGCTGGTTTTATGAAATGTTTACTTTATTAAATGTCAGTTTGCTTCATTGACACAGAAGAAGTCTTTATTTTGAGTGCACGTAAATTTGACTATTCAAACATAATCTCGGCCATGTAGTGTAATTCTATTCAACAGGCTTGGGGCACAGTGTTAGTGCAATAACACATATGGTACACATTATTATTTACAATAATTTTGGGCAAAAACTATGGCAAAGGTGGCTAGAGATAATGTAACTCAGACTGAAAGGCATGCTGGGAGGTTACCTGTTCTCACAGTAGGTGATCTGCAGGTCCATGTTGACACGGAAGACAAACATGTTACTTTCCATGCGCACCTCATTGAGCGTGGAGGGCGGAAGCGTGTGAGCCAGAGCGACCAATCCCATTGGCCGATGCAAGGGGCGGGAGGAGCCTGGCACCAGGGCTGGCCGACACCGAATCCGACCTGTCACATGAATCACCTGAATTCACCGGAATTAAATGAGCAGTTCAGTTTATGAATCATTCAATCACTCATAAAAATGATTAAGTGCTAATAATCTAGTCATACAAACAGTATTTACATGTTTTCAAACATATTTGTATTCACTATGCTGTAAACCACACCAAATAGCATATTTTACGGAATATATATAGCATTATTTTATTATCTTGGCTTGAGTTTTAATCTCTCCTCACATTCATTTTTAACAGTTTGTGTGGTAATTCAGTTTCGCTTTAAATTCGTTTAGATATAATATATGTTGTTTATAATGGATTTCATACTTAGGGGTGAGGGGAAACTAAAATTTTATAATGTTTGTAAACATTTTGTTTTATTTACCAGTATTTTACATGGATGTATTAATAAAAAGTGACTTAAACATCATTGTGACTAATCTGTACTTTTTTTTTTTTCTACAATGCAATTTTGACTCAACTATTTATGGAAAATACGGTACAAGAGTACAGAGACAAGTTTTATGTAACAGCAGCAGCTCTGGGCATGTGGCCAAAAGCACAAATCTTATTGGTTGTCCAGTTTTTCCAGTTTCACAGTGCGACGGAAATGATATTAGAACACCTCTTTGCAAAAAAAATTCTGTCACTTTGATGGGATGTGAATGTTCGCGCCTTTCAGAACAGAAACATTAACAGTCGTTCATTCATTAAGATATTTAATCACACTGAATTGTACAACGAATGTAAGGATTTTCTTGTGCAGTCTTAAAGGGACAGTTCACCCAAAAATGAAAATTCTGTCATCATTTACTCACCCTCAAGTTGTTCCAAACCTGTATGAATTTCTTTCTTCTGATAAACACAAAAGCAGATATTTTCAAGATTATGGGCAACCAAACAGTTGATGGACCCCATTGACTTCCATAGAATGGAAAAATAAATTCTAGGAGTCAATGGGGCTCTTCAACTGTTTGGTTACCGACATTCTTCAAAATATCTTCTTTTGTGTTCAACAGAAGAAAGAAAATTCATACAGGTTTGGAACAACGTTTTTATTTTTGAGAAAATGAAACACTATCCTTTTAAGAGCCTGAAGCTGTCGTTTACATTTTGACAACAGCGCCCCCTAGCCAAATAAACTAATTGTGTAACTCACATCCAGGTTTAAGACATTTTAAGACGTTTTTGGATTTTCAATATCTAATCTGACTGCTTTCATTCTCTCTCAGTGTTGCGGAAAGGCCAGGAGTAAATGATGACAGAATTTTAGTTTTTTTTTTGGTGAACTATCCCTTTAAGACTACAGAAGAAAATCCTTACATTTGTTTTACATTTTACAATCCTTACACAAGTAACATGTCCCACATGAAGGACTCACTTTATAGCCCGAGGATTTAACGTGGAGGCCACGCTTGGTGAGGGTGGATTTCATCCGGATGAAGAAGCCACGTTCTGAACACTCACTGACTGGAGAACAGGGGCTGGATGGTGCTACAGGGGAAAACACACAACACAAAGATATCCACCCTTTGAACAATAGTTCACTGTCCACAGACCTGATATGAACACAAAAATGAACAGCTGGACAGCCAGCACACTCTCATGGCAAATTATAATTATTATTATTATAATTATCATTTCGCGTGATTTTTTACGGTCTTATTTGTATGTTGGGTTGGTTGAGGGTTAAGGTTAGAAGTGAATCTTCATGATTTTTTTTTTTTCATTAAATTGTTACACTTGAGATTAGGGAACACATATTTACTATTAACTAGGAGTTTTTCCTCAATAAACTCCTAATAACTACTTATTAATAGTAAGAAAGTTGGTTTTTGTGGTGGTTATGTTCAGGTATTGGATAGGGTTAAAGGATGCAGCAAGTAGTTAATAGTGAATATGCTCCCTACTCTAAAGTGTCACCAACATTGTATTTTTGGTTTTCATACGACTCCAATCGTATAAATAGTTATGTTTTTACATGATTTTGGGTTGGTGTTGCTCAGAACAACCAATGTGGACAAATATGCAGGAAAGAACTATAATTTTATTTTTTCTGTGGACCACCTATAAATGTTTGTCAAGGTTTTTTGCACCCAAAGCAGTAATATTTTTGTTTTTCATGTTCATTTTCCAATCTCTCTCTGACCCTTTGAATTAAACAAGTGTTTTTTTGCCGCTGGGCTTTATGTCTTCTATGCAAATACTCTCTTGACAAAGAGAAACAGCACTTTCCTGCAGAGTGGCTGCTGTTCTACCCAGGATCTGCACAAGATCTGATGGGTATTGGTGTGCAAACGCCAAACAGTGTATGAGGGTGTTTCACTCCATGATAAAAAGTTAATTATATGACTTGACTCCTGAAAGTTACAGTATATTTTTAAAGTCTCCAAAAGCACTAGAACTCTGAAGGCGTATTACCTGGTTCAGGAGTGCCAGCCAGTGAGGATGCGGAGGCAGAGCTTGAAGCACTCTCGTGGGACGTTTGACAGCCTGCCTCTGCCCGGAGGTGTGGCCTAATGCCAAGACGCTCTGCCATCTCCACATGATCCGCAGGGTGGATGTAATCGAACACGCTACTGCCAGTCAACTCAACCTGAGCACACATTCATACACATGCACACAGATCAATACAGAGTAACATTCATTCAAGAAACATAACATAGATCACAACATATTGGCTAACAACCAATGAAAAACCTTGAAAAAAAAACAAGATCCTCTATAACTATCCCTACATTTGTAATGCTCAAGTGTACGCAAGCACTCACATATTACTAAACCCTTACGCTGGGGAAGCAAACATCAGAGAGAGATAAAAGCAATGCTACACATAAAACATTAATTATGGTGTACCATGACCTAGACTGAATATTCTACCTGCTGCATTTTACAAAACTTACTCAAAACAGACGAGCTTCATAAAAGGTAACATACCAACCATGTATAGACTTAACAATGCGATAAAAATGAACAAAAGAAAAACCTACCAATCTTTCTTAAAGGAATAGTTCAGAAAAAAATGAAGAAGTTCTGTCATCATTTGCTCACCAGTCTCATTCAAATCCATTTTCGTCTAAACGTGGAACACAAAAGCATGTCCAAGCTGCTCTTTACCATACTAACAAAAGTGGAAAGGGGACTAAGATGGTCGAGGTCTTTTTGACTCCAAGGCCCCCCATTGTTCACAACAATATTCAGGGGCCCAACATTCCTAGTTTCTGTCAATTTCAATTACAGAAGAATATTTCATTTTAAGAGTTTTAACGATTTAATGGATGAGAAAGTACTAAACATTTTTTAGTAAGTTTCTACATGCTTAGAGTTTGGCTTAATTCAAAAAATGCATATTCATTAAAAAAATACCCATGGATTTTTAAGATTTTATTCACATGATTTCTCCTACAGGTCTAGAAAACACACTTTTAAAATTAGACCGTCATATATCCAGGTTATATCTTGATTTTTATTTGCTTTAACTTATTTTCCTCAATAGTTTGGTACACAATAGTTTTTCCTCAATAGTTCGGTAGTCCTCTTTTGGTAATGCATCTTTTGTCCCTTTGGATCTTGTCCATCTTAACTCCGCAATCAACTTTGTCCGATTGGTAACGAGCAGCTTGGACATGCTTTTGTGTAGGAAGGAAGAAAATGGATTTGAATCATCATATTTTTTCATTTCTATAATATTGTTAAGTCTATACATGGTGTGTGTGTGTTAAGTTTTATAAAGCTCACCCATTTTGAGTTTCTTTTCTTTTTGAGTTACATTTTATAAAATTCAACAGTTAGAATATTCAGGTTTTTCTTTTTTTTTTAATCATTAAGTAATTTTGAGGCAACCTTGGAAGTTTGCTGAGATCCCCTAGTTGAGAAGCACTGTCCTATACAACATGATGTGATCTCTTTATTTCTTCTTTAAATCAGAAGCATGAAGGAGATTTGACAAGTAACAAAAGAAGAAAAGAAAAAAAAACTATTTAAAATTATATTAGTTTCTTTATATTTTAATTTAAATGGCTTGATCATATGGAATTATCATATGATAACAGGAATGATCATATGGACTTTTATGTTAATTTTAAGCGGACAAAAATTGACCTTTCTTTGTATGAAAAAAAAGAGCAGCCTGGATGTTCTGGAAATCATATCCTTTTGGGTTGCACAAAAGAAAAAGGCATGCAAATTTGGATTAACAAGATGAACGCATAACATTTTTTTAATTTTATTTTTTTAAATTCCCTGTCAAACTTAACTATAAGGGTGAAAAAATGGTGTAATTCTGCAACTCCTGGATCTATAAAAATGTAATCTGTGCAGGTCAAATTTCATTCTACAGTATCTTGATAAAAGGCCGGTTTCTCCCTCACACCCTTGTCTGTGGGACACAGCCATTTATTATGGGATTAGATCCATTTACGGAGGGATTTTAAAGGATTTTCCGCTGGCCGCCAAGGACACTAATGTGTGTGTGCAAGGCAGGATGCATGCAAACAGAGGGAAGAGCAGAAAGGAGACGGTGGATGAAAAGCAGGGCTGTGTAATTGGGGATCAGTTGAGGGATGAATTGAGAAGAGTCTGGGGTTTTAAGCCTTTGTCGACTAATTGAGAGGTAAAGGTGGAGGTAAATCCAGCAGACAGGTGGTCTGGCTTGGAGAACTTAATCTGATCCACAATGCCTTGGAGAGGGTTGTTTAGCTTGTTGGAGTGGCGCTGATGGGATCTCAGATGTTTGGAAGCAAGTAGACACCTAAGGTGCACAAGGAAGCTTTTGGGTAATCTCAATTTAAAGGATGCAGTGAATGATGTTGTTCATTCAGATATAACTGCTCAACGCTGACATAGTTGGTCCTGAACTTCTCTTTAATTTAACATGCAATATTCCTTTAAATATTTATTTTCTTTTTTTCTCTTTTAACTTTGTCTATCTTGTTATTTCAAAACATTTTTTTAATTTCCATTTATATTTTTATTTAAAATGGCCCATGGTATCCATTTCATTGCATTTTTAAGAGGCTATGTCAAGTAAAACTTGACAGTAAAAAATCTCGAGACACCTGCATTCTTTTTCATTTTGTTGCTCTCCATCTTGAGGTTTTTGAACACAAGAACATGTCCTGTGTGATCGGCTCCTTACTTATTCTGTGCTGTTGCTCTCAGTAAGTGTGGCGGGCTGTAGTTGCGTGTCAGGGGCCGTTCACTGGACACGTTCTTGCATTCAAAATCAGCTAGACGCAGTGAAATGGAATAGAATGCATGTGTCTTGAGACACTTTCAAGTTTAACTGTGTTTATCTTGACACAGTAGTGCTCATGGTGTCACGGATCTTGATTTAAGATCCAAGTGCAGCTTTATTGGGATATCCAGAAGAGGATTACAAAGCCAGGCAAAGGGTCAAAAACCATGTAAAACAAAAACAAGACCAGCAAGAGTGCTCAGAAGTGCGATGTAGCAATTAGCAAAACCTGGGTGACAATAGCGTATAAACGTGAAGCGAATCTTTTCAAAGTTCGCAAAAAGAAAGAAAAACAGAGTGCGTTTCCATCAAGTTGTTCGAGCGAATGGCGGTGGTATGGTCACCTAGTCGCAACAGTAAATAAAACGCTGATCGAGCGTTCGTGAAAGCTTCGCCAACACACTTATGAATATGAAAACAATAAAAAAGTGCCATCTGAACTCTTCTCGACTTTAAGCGTCTTTAAGCGACTTACAAAACCGCAAACTGCACATGACTCGTCTTTCTACATAAGGCACTAAAGGGAAAATGCATTTCATACACACATGTACGAGTTTCAGTGCATCCAGAAATAATGCGTCATAACAGAAGCAAACATAAATTTATAACATTTTAGCTTACAAACAAAGATGGCGATAGACAGGGTTGGTGCTAGGATTTCATCCTGAGTGAGAATGTGTAGCAAGAGACCATTGCTGATAAATGGTGCCTTTTTAAATCGGCACCACTTTACTACTATATAGTAAGTCAAAGGTAGCCTACTGGTACTTAAATTGGTACCAAGTCAATACAAAAATTGGGTAACACTTTATTTTACAGTGTCATTGTTACATATATTTCCTGTAGTAATAACTAGAAATTATGCGTAATAACATGCAATTAACCCTAAACCAAACCCTCATCCTAACCCTAACCCTATAGTAAGTACATTAATTGTCATTACTCATCACTACTTAAATGTATAATTACACTGTAACACTGACACCTTAAAATAAAGTGCAACCAAAAATTGTATAATTTATCTAATTTATGTATAATTTGTATAATTTCTATACTAATTTTTCTATCAAATCTGTCACCCTTTCTATCCAATTTTTTTCTTTTGTTGTTTGATTAACATTATTAACACAGGAAACTGAAGGTTGGTGCGGTCACTTTAAGGCCTAATGCCATTATATTGTCACACATCCAAAAATTTTTTAATAATAACTGTTGCCATTCTTAACGTTCACTTAAGACCGTGTTTACGTGGATACTCGTCAAGACCGGCATTTTGACTAAATTTGGTATGCATTTGCTCAATAAGACATACGCGCACAGAAACGATCTATCACAGTGTGCGTGTTTCGCAGCATCTTGCGCTTGAATGGGTTAAAATCCCTTGAATGTTTCAACTGTCAAGACTTAAAAACATGAAAATTATACATTTTCTTGACAAAGCACTGGGCAAATATTCAGATAGGTGATTATAGTTTTAGGGGGGGCTGAGATGACAAGCCCCTGGTGATAGAGAGGCAAACTGTAGCTTTAATTTATATTTAAATATTCTTATTTTTTTTTATTTTAATATATTATATTTTATCATTAATTACCTGCATTAAATTAACATCCCAACAGCCATAAGAACCCAAAAGAACGAATCGTTTGAAAATCAGACATCAGTAGAAAGGTTCTGCAAAGAACCAGAGAGATGTTGAAAGACGAATGAGAAATAGAAGAAGTGAGAAAAGGTTGTTGGTAAGTGTTAAGAAGAGGGTTAAGAAGAGAGGGAAAGAGAGAGCGGGAGAGAGCAAGAGAAAGACATGATATAAATAATAGCTAGGATTTAATATGTATGAGGCGTCCGGGCAGTTGTCCACAACACTCTCTCTCAGTCTGCTTCTGACTGATGGGAGAGGAGCAAGAGAAGAGGACGAGGAGGAGGTAGAGGAAGAGATGGGGAGGAGGCAAGGTGATGGGTCTGCATACTAATCAGCCTAGGATCAATTTCCCACCCCATACGCCCCTCCACATTTCCCAGATGGTGTGGCTTTGGCCTTGGAGAGGAGACGAGAGGCTAAGCTCCTAGACCTCCATCTAGGCCTGGAGCTTTGGCTTCTGTAGGCCAAGCAGCCTGGAAGCAGGCGTATCATCCCGCTTTCAAAGTTCCTGACCCTGCGTAATCCGCCTAAGGAACCCTACTGTCTTTTGAGGGGTCACACGGATTAACCAGAATGGATGGCTCTATCTACGATGCAGTGTCATGACCTCTGACACATGGTAACAAGTGGGGTCTTGTGCTTACAGTTAATGTATTTCCTCCTGTGTGACCTCAGAGACCCAGACAGAGGCTGGAGTGAAGGACCATAGCCTTGTAAACCCTACCAGGCAACAATAAAGTGCTGCAGTGATGACATTTTTGTAGGCCAACCTGGAAGTTGGCATCACACTGGTTCTATTGGCTTTTGGATTCTCGCAAAAAAAAAAAAAAAAAGCTCTGTGTTCAACCGACACATCTTGTCCATCAAGATTTTCGCAACTTTTATGAATTTTGAAGCCTAAATACATTTGCCAGAAATAAAAAGCTAACCTAACAGACTACGCCAAGGTTGCCCGGCTTCAAAATCACCACCACTTTACGTCTGACACCTGTTTCTGTCTTTATTAAAAAGAAAAAATATCCCTGAAAGTGTGAGTTAGAATAGTTGGCAAGAGCCTGATTATAAACACAACAAGGCTGTGGAAGTGGACTAGACAGTAGATGAGTTTAACTGTTCGGTTGATGACGTTTAATGTCCACGACACACTCTGTAGTCCCATTTAGCCCCCTTTTTTTAACCGCCTTTTTCAAGACACATAAAAAAACACACAACTGATTTTTGATTCTAAACACCTTTTGATCTTAGGCTTAAATACCTTTTTGTATACAAAATCAAAGTTAGTAAAACTGATTATATAAAGTTGCAGCGGGAGGCTTGCCTCCCCTGAGCCCATTGACTTTAAACAGACCCCATAAATCATGCATTGGATTTGGTGAGGGGTAAATGACAATGAATCCTGCCTCGATTTTGTGCACGTTCTCAAAATCGGCATAAATGAAGACAATGATGGCGTTTCTGGGAAGACTAATTTGAAAAGTAAGTAAAAAACTCAGCCAATTACTGTAGATATCACCGCTTTATGTCACGACAAAATCAAACTTGAAATGGCCTGAAACATGATGACTGTGGGGAGGATTTGGAAAGTAATCAGTTTGGGTAAATTAAAAGTACATCTGTAACCCTTTTCAATAAGGTTCACTAGTTAAACATTAGTTAAAGTATTAACTAACATGAGCAATACATTTGTTACTGTATTTACTAATCTTCATTAATGTTAGTTGTTTATTGTTTGTTCATGTTAGTTCACAGTGCATTAACTTAAGTTTAACTAACAAGAACTAATGTTTAGCTAGCAAGATTTTAATAATGTATTAGTAAATGTTGAAATTAACATTAACAAAGATTATTAAATGCTGTATAAACGCAGTTCATTATTAGTTCATGTTAACTAATGTACCTTATTGTTAAGAGTTACAGGTACATCTAAGTATCTGTGACCGGTGTGTACAGGATTGATGACTGCTGAAAATAAGTTGACTATTAAAAAGAACCGATAGTTTACAAATAAAATATATTGATTAAATTATTTTGGAATAAATGTAGAAATATGCAAAAACACTAATTTGATTAAATGTATACATAGTAAAATGCAAAATATAACTGCATTTGGTCTTTTTATCTAATGTTTATTTAACCAGGAAAATTAAATGTAAACAGGGACATAAATTTACATTTGATATATAAAAAAAAAAATGTGAAAAAAATCATTTTGAAAAACACCACCGCGCCACTACTGTTAGTTCCTTGTAAGCAATGAGTCTGCTGCTCCTACAGAGCTTTTCTGTTGTGGCCTGTCAATAAGAAAGAATCATTTGTTTCTAGAAAACCAGACAAAATAAAACTTCTTCTGAATATGCCTCCTGCTCGTGCAGGTATTCAGGAATCAGAACTTGTCAATAATGAAACAGCAAGACGCCCATAAAGGGTTGACCACTCACAATTCCACTTGTTTTCTCAACCAGCCGAACTCATTCACATCTATTTTCCCTCCTAAACTCACTATCTGTCCTCCCATCCCCCCTCAGACCCATCCGAGAGTGTGTTTGTGTGTGTGTGTGTATTCTTTTTTGCCACACAATCAATGTGGCTTTTAAGATGTCTATCGATTTGTTCCCGAGACAGACCCCGGCTCGCTGGAGCGACGCTTTGATTGCTGTGCGAGTAATTACTGTTATTATTTATGCATCTGGGTGAAATGGCAGGACTTAACATTCCCTGTACAAGAGGCCACAGGCAATCAACAGAGAGAAAGCACCTGGAGAGGCGAGAGGCTCAAGAGACGAAGAGAGCACGAGAAATGAGCACAGGGACACAGGGAAATTCACAATGTGCAAAAAACAACAACCATAGATGAACACAGATGAAAGCATATCGCTGGTTTTTATAGCACAAATTAAGACTGTAAATCGATTTCAGAATTAAAACGAATTGATTACAAGATGCGTGAATGAATTAATCAATCACAATAATTGCATATTTCAATATTTGTCCAAGTTAGATCTTGATCTTTCAAATAAAAAACCCTTCATCTATTTTTACAAAAATAAAAACAATATTAAAATGGATTAAGTGTAATTATTGTGCAGTCAATTCTATCCCTTAGAACTCACCTTTGATAATGAAAATGACATATTTAAACTGTGAACATAATTTCTTCATTACTTATTATTGCTTGAATGTAACTCTACACCCTTGCTTCATTTTGGATACGCAGAATGTGAATATGCAAATTAGTCCCCGCCTCCACTCAATCGCACCAGCTCGGAATACCTGATCCAGTCACTCAACTTTACTGTAGTAAATGGCGCAGAATGGCAAGTGGAAATACTGGTTTAATTCAGCCATATATGTTTGAACTAGAAACTGATTTAGAAGAAGAGGAAGAGCCGATGAGTTGATGTATCAGAATAGTGATGCATTTTATGTATCACTCACTACAACGTCATTGATATGATTAGCCTTTGGCTTGACTACCAAACAGGAAATAATGTGTTGCAAATATTACACAAACCATGTTCCTGTTTGCCATCTCAGAGTCAGACAGCTGTCTTCTAAAACTCATTCTTGGAAACACTTTGAACTTAGAACGTCAGTGGAGAAAGACATAGTTCATCATAACATCGTAATATACATCATTTAAATAATTCACCCGCTATATTGCTATAGGTACCCGATTTTTCCTGTCCCTTCTTAAAGGTGTGCTCAGTGTGGAAAAGCCCCGCCTACACGTTGACGGGATTGGTTACATTTGTGACGGTAAGAAACAACGTTTTTGAGACCATCTTTAGTTCACTGCAATTTTAAGTAGAAAATACTCATGACTGATGAATTTGCACTTGGTTTGTCTTAAAGCACATTAAAAACACAACAGAGACATACAAACAAACAAACAAAATAAATACTTGTACTAAATTAACACATAAATTAACAGTCCAAGCTTTAAGTATGTTACAATGTGTAAGTGTTTTCGTCTCACCTGTGAAAGGCCAAGGTAGATGGACACGGTCTCTGAGATATACAGAAATCTGCCTTCTTGACTGACCACGAACACAAATCCATCCAGAGACTGCAAAGAGAAAAACAGGTTGATCCTAAAACTCAAAGTTCAATCGTTCTTTAACAGAACTCGTTTTTAAAGACTACAACAAACGGCTGGAAGGGACTACAACGTGTTTCTTCCCGGGTTGGTGACATCACAAACCCCAAAATTTACATAAACCAAGGGGGTGAGGCCATGTTGGGCTGCTTTAGAGAAGAGGAAGAGTTGTAGTAGAGTGTTGTTGATGCCGTCATTTTACGCCAGACTGCTTCACAAACGAGGGTCAGTTCAACGCTGGATTTACACCAAAGATTAACATGACGGAACATGCTAGGCGATGAGTTGAATCAACTCCACAGCCACTACATAAAATTATCCACTAACCATTCAGAAATGTCCAGTTGTATTCTATAAGTTGTAACTTTTCCATCAGTGAGACTCAATGTAAGGCTGAACACCGTTACTGACAATCCTCATTTTGGCTGTGTGAGATTCTCCAGCTTTGTTGTTGTTGAGCAACCGAAGCGCGAGCTGTTTTTGCCCTCTTCTGGAAAGGGGGCCGGGAGCAGCAGCTCATTAGCATTTAAAGGGACACACACAAAAAGGGTGCGTTTTTGCTCACACCCAAATAGGGGCAAATTTGACAAGCTATAATAAATGATCTGTGGGGTATTTTGAACTGCAATTTCACACATTCTGGGGACACCAGAGACTTTAAATCTTGTAAAAGGGGCATTATAAGCCCCCTTTAAAACTTAATTTGACATTTTTACAAAGTGCACTTTTAAAACTGTACTTAAGTGTGTTATGAAACAGTCATATAAGTGTACTCTCTTTAAGTTCACTTAAGTGACCTTTTATTTCATTAATATTGTATGACACAGATTTTTAAAAAACACGCACACATGCAGTACACTTCATTTTACAAGGATTGTTTGTTCTACCTAAAAGTAAAAGGTTTGCACAACACGAATATATCTGATGTTCAATGTCAATATGAAATCATGCAACTCTTTTTCAGTTGACTTTATTTTATTATTTTTTCCTATATAGAGATTACTTTTCATGATGAAATGCCTAAAGGATAAAATCAATTCCTCATTAATTATCCTCTTTCACTAAGAAATGCCACTTTACAGAGGTAAAATGGGTTGTGAATGCTGTTTTATCTAGTAAATATGAGAGATGGCGTTTAACACTTCAGTGGTGCAACACTTCAGACTTAAACTAAAACTAACCAACAAATCAACCCTGAACCAACAAAATCAATACTGCTGAACAAATCTCAAGATTTTTATGGAATCAAGCTGTAGACATAAGCATCGACTTCAAAGCGAAAACAACATGAGGGAAGAATCAAATTGATTTAGACAGAAACCACAGCAGCTTCCCCCAACTTCAAAATAAACTCTGGTACATCAGAACAGAGGATGGCAGATAAAAAGCATACAGTCACCCTATTAAACGACTAATTTAAAGAATTATATTAATTGTAATAACACACAGGCACGCGTGAAGCAGAGTGGGCACTTTAGTTGAGAATGACTGATGTTGTTGCAGCGCTAATTTATGCAAGTGACGAGTTCACTATGCAAATGAGAGTGGACCGGAATGACGAGAATGGTGGAAATAAAGCGCAATTATGTAGTTATTACTGACAGAGGACGAGACAAAGAATCATAAGGATTTTCAGAAGTGTTAATTTGATTTCTATCAGCGTAGCCCCCCTTTGAACATTTTACATTTTTCTCAAGGTAACCTTCTAATATTCTTTTTTCTCTTACAAATTCCTCTTATTCAGAAGTCAGATAGACAAATTCCAGTACTAATGGCATATTGCTCATCATCTTAAACAACAAAACATATTTACAGAAGTGACCCCAAAAGGTTTGGACACAACAAGACATTTAAAATTGCATGAATGGAGTTTAATTAGGTAATGCAGCATTAGACTGCATTTATTAGATACTGTAAAAACTGTAATACAAGGAAATATTTTTACAATTTTAAATAACTTTTTTCTAATTGAATATATATTTAAAATGTAATTTATGCTGAATTTTCAGCATCATTACTCCAGTCTTCAGTGTCACATGACCCTTCAGAAATCATTCTAATACGCTGATTTGCTGCTCTTAGAAACATTTCTTATTATTATAAATGTTGAAAATAGTTACGTTTGTTTTTATATGAATATTTCAGCATTTATTTGAAATAGTGTTAAAACAGTTTAAACAAAAATATTAAGCAGATTCATTTTTTCAAGATTCTTTGATGAATATAAAGTTCAAAAAATCTTTTGTGACAAATGTTTTTACTGTCACGTATGATCAATTGAATGCATTATTGCTGAAAAAAGTAACAGTAAAAAAAATTAAATAAATAAATAACAGTAGTGTGTAAAAAGACCCAAAATTTCTAATCATCTGGAGAATAACTAAAATAATTTAAGTGTAACAGTCACACAAAAAGATGTACATCACATGACTACATTACATGACTTACATTGATATCTGTAAACACACGTAAATCAAAGTCATATTTACAAATTGATTTTATTGATCATATTTACCTGCAGCAGATGAGCTCCCAGGTGCTGTTCAAATATGTCAGTGACCAACGAATGACTTGTTCTTCGCACTGCAAAGAGAAAAAAAAAAAAAAACTGTAAAAAACTGTCGACAAAACAAATACAGTGTTCAAGAAGCTGTTCAAAGCCAATGGCCTGTCATTTCTAAAACACAGATAAATATAAAATAATATTATCTATATTAATGGAAATAAACCGACAACAACCTAAAAAGATTATTAAATTACTTCAATCAGTCTTAAAGGCACAATATGTAAGATTTTTGGATTAAAATATCCAAAAACCGCTAGAACAGTGTTATATATTTTGTTGACTTACATTAGCCCAAATGTTTCCAAGAATGTTTAAATCCAGAGAAATAAGCATTTTTAACCAGGACCGTGTCCGTGCATCGCCTATCAATGACATCATTCACTTGATTTATTTTGTAGAAACCATGGAAACACCAAAGACGCTTTAATATATTATGTCTTACTTAGTCAGATGAGCAACTGCTTGGATACTTTTATCGACAGAAAAATAATCATTGTTATATAGCTCAACACAGTAAGTCTTCTTGTTCAAATCTCGTTTTCTTTATTTACCGTGAACACCATGTTTTACCCTGCCTAATATCGATCTAGCTTACTCAAGTGAGCAACAAGTGTCTCATTGTAGCCGCCGAGCGAACGCAGAGTAGCACTATAACAACTTTCAACACACAAATGTATCTAATATGATAAACAGCGCTGCGCTACCCCACATTCGCTTGACCGGAAAAGCTGAAGCGCTCGTCTGAGGCATAATAAAAGTTCCGCTGATCTAGCCTCACGTCACGCTCGTCTCTGATTAGCATTTGTTCCAGCGGCCTCGTTCAGCTCCAACGGCTTTCAGCCACACCCTGCTTCACACTACAGTACTGTTAATAAATCTTAAATGCATTAGCTCATCCATGAATACGATTTCTGCCCGAGTCTCATCGGATTCTTTTCCAGTGGCTGTAGACATGAAGACAACACCTCCCATGATTCTGTGAAAAATTACATATTGTGCCTTTAAATGCAACTTTTTAAATTAAAAGTGGTAATTCTGCGATAATATTCTCAAACATATTCAGAAGGAGAGTTCCAACCTCTTTAACGAAACAAAGCAGAACAATTATAATATTTTCAAACAGAGACACATCTTGACAGTCACACTATTTGGTTACTACAGGAGGAAACCGCTGATAATAGTATTAAGCAGCTGTTAATACACCTTCACAGTTCTTTACTGGTATTTCAGAGAGACTATCAAAGACAGCGAACGTCAGAGCCTCTGCGGTTTATTGGGCTGATAATACCGACAGAGACATGCTAATTCATTCTCAGCACACAACTGCATCCTGGGCCGTCTGTTTTCACAAAACAAACAAATTTACAAATCACACAAATGACATTCGTGGTGCATTTCAAACATCCCTCGCTCTGATCTTCCGCTGTGGAAGCCCGGTTGAAATTCCATGCACTCACAGCAGGACGTGTATGTGTGCGGCTGGGATGCTCGTGGCAATCAATAAGTGTTTTGAGAGAGGATGACAGCGTTTGTCTGAGTTGCTACTAAACGGGAGACAGACTGTGAGCTCACTTCTATAAACCTTTTCCCCTGTGGTACTCCTGCCACAATACAAGTGTTCACCTGGCAAAACACACACCTTCAAGAAATGTCTTCGGCAAGACATTTGAACAGATACAGAAATTAAAGGTGCAGTACACCTATAAATGAAAACTGTGTCATTTACTCACCCACATGGTAACCCTTGTGAAAAACAAGTATACTATACTGTTAGAAAGAGTACTTAATACTGAAATAATGCACTTTAAAAGGATAAACTTAAGTGCAGATCATTTCAGACAGTGAACTGCATGTTAAGTGCAAATTAAATGACAATGTATTTTATTTTTCATTTATATTAAATGCAATTAAGTGCTTTTTTACCCACTTAAGTACTTGTGCTTGTTAGTCACCAAAATAAGTGTACTACCTTAAAGTACAACAAAATATTACTAAAACAATTATTCAAAATGTGCTTTGAAGTAAAACTTTGGATTTGACATTATTACCAATTGCACTTTTTAAAAAGTGTGAAGAAAAGGTCATGAAAGTGTACTCTCTTTAAGTACACTTAAATGGCCTTTAATTTCATTAATATATTTTCTGCAAGTACATTAAAAAAATAATATTTGAAGTACACTACAAGTGCATATTCAATACAATTAAGCACACTTTTTTCACAAGGTTATCCAAATCTGTATGACTTTGTCATTATAATTCATATGATAATCTTCCCCTCTTTTGTAACTTCTTAATATGCAAAAATCACATGGACCACTTTAATGATACTTTTTATGGTGCTTTTTTTTGGTCATCTTCAAAATAGCCCTCATCTCCATTCATTTTCACATGTAAACAGAGCAGCCAGAACATTTCACAAAATAGCTCCTTTTGAGTTCCATTGAAGAAAAATAAAAGTGTATTGAATAACATGAATGTGAATAAATTCTGCGACGAATTCTGCTAATAAGTTTTTTTTATATAAGTATATATATATATATATATATATATATATATATATATATATATATATATATATATATATATATATATATATATATATATATATATGTTTGTGAACTATTCCTTTAACATCAGAACACACTGAACACAACACACAAGTACACACACACAGATGAGTCCCTGCATCCAAACTACACACCCCAAAACTCAGTGGCGCTTTAAGAATGGGGTCCCCTCACAGGAATATCAATGAGTCTGTCCCATTCAAAGGCCTGAAAAGGGGGTCTGGCGCAGAAAGCGGGATCACCGCTCAGTACTTGTGGGTACACAGAGCACTGCTTGTTCGTCTTTGGGGGTCACATGCGTGTTGACGATTGAATAGTTTAGCAACCCCCCTCATCCAAACACTGAGGGTCTTCCCACAGGGTCTGTGAGTGATCCAGTCCAGCTATAGGGCAGGGCTGACAGGAGCCATACTGCCTGATGGATGGACAATGGTCGGCCCTCATTTCCCAAAGTCAGCCGCAACAGCAGAGGCTAATGCAAAGTCGAACCTGGCCCAATAGGGCAGAGGGTGAGAATGATGGTGTTGTTTCTCAGCCTGGGGGTACAGAGGATCTGTTTGATGCTAGTATTGGATACTTTCATGATTTGTCTTTTTCATGTGTATAATTTAATGTAATTTTTTAAAATATTTTTTTAAATACTATATATTTAACTTATTGTGCATGTAATAAGTCATTTTAGTGCAGTCAAATTGATTAATCATGATTAATTGCATGTAACAAAAGTTTGTTTACATAATGTTTATTATATATCAAATCGATAAATCACAATTAATCGCATTTAACAAAAGTTTGTTTATATATTATTACATTTATATAAATCATATATATTATATTTATACGTATATAGGTGTGTGTGAGTATATGTCTATATATATATATATATATATATATATATATATATATATATATATATATATATATACACACACACACACAGAGACAAAAATACATACACACAAATATATAATATATAAATATACTATAATAGTATATAAATTCTATTAATAGCAATATATATTATATATATGTGTATATATATACATAATTACCATTATATATGTGTGTGTGTATGCAGGTGCAGGATTTTATGATGTTAAATTTTATTTAGGAAAATCATTTTACTTTATAAAGTTAGTAGCATTTCAGGAAATACTTTTGATGTTGATTTAAGTTTTGTTCTTTCTGAAAATTGTTCTTAATTGTTTCAAGCATAAACCTCACAAAATTTTATTTACTTTAAATAATTCTTTTACTGGAAAACAGAGCAAATACTTTTTCTTCTATTTATTCTATTGTGTCCACTATCATCTCATTTGGGTCTATTTTTATTTTCCTTACAGAATTTTTAAAAAAACATTTGAGAGCGAGTTAAAGAATGAATCCGAACTCAGAGGGTCTCCTGAGTTATGAACGAGAAACCTCTGAGCAATAGCAGGTTCCAGCTGGACTCTTGAGAGTCTTTGGGACGTTGAAGCACAATAAAGAATGAAATAACTAAAATCATTTCACTTTCTTCTCCTCCACACTCAGCTCACTTTGACTCTTTCATTTCTTTCCTCTTTCTCTTTTCCATCTCCCCCTCCTTCAAGCTGACAACCTTTTAACGAAGTTCGAAGGTTACTATGGAAACTGCAAGGTTGGCCTTTCATTCCATGTTCGTTTGCTCAGTCCAGTTGGCTGATGGGAATCGTAGGCCGATCGCCTAGCAACTTGTTTGCAGGGCGGTGGATGTAAAGCGGCCTGCGCTCCCCCCAGCTCTAACCTCACGGATGAGACAGGAGGAATGACTCTCAGACAGACGAAAAGAGGCCGAGAAAGCGTCTCCAGTCGCAATGTCCCTCTCCGCTGCAATTATCCTTTCACTCTGCCATCCCTCCCTCTCTCGCTCTCCTCTCTTTCAAAGCTGTTACCTCTCTCCTAGCACGGTCGAACATAATTTGAGTGCAATTAACGTCCCTTAAAAGCCCTCAGTGCTTTAAATGCTTGAAAATAGGAGAGAGAGACAGACACAGAGAGCTGGCAGGAGGGAGAGTAAGAGAAACAAGTGAAAGGAGAAAGAGAAAGACAGCGTGAAAGTCAAAAACAAGACTGTGTCACAGAGAGTGTGAGACCTGGACAAAAGGAAACGTTTGCCATTCAGAACTTACTCAAAATTCCCAAACTATATGAACAAAGCAGCACTGATCTACTCTGACAATATTTCATCTTCACAGTTACAATATCTGAAGAAAATGAGATCGATGCTTGCCAATGCAAAACTCAGTACCACGTTATTAAATTATAACATTAGAAATCTTTAAAACGTGATGCATTTACGCGAGTGTGAGAGAGAATACAACAAAGAATATATCAAAAGAAATATTTTTTCTTCTTTTACTAATAAACCTTCCTAAATGTATTTAAAATATATTACATTTTAAAATAAAATTTATTTATTTATTAAAATTAAGTAAATTAATCTTGTTTTATCAATGTTTAGAAATTTTTACTGGAAAGCAAGACCACAATCCTATCTTTGTAGATGTGACTGAACTGAAAAACAAAATTGCATAATATAATAATACTTGTTTTCAAAGATTATATGAATTCAGTTTATTTTACTGATCTAGTTTTAAGAATAAACAATTAAATTTGACTTAAAATATATTATTATGTTATTTCGTTGTGGTTATGTCCCGTCAGCTCGTTTTCGAGTCTTCATGACAGACTAAAGAATTATCCATCGATCCATAAACAATCCATGTCTCTCAGCACCTGGAACCCTCAATCTTTCCAATTGTGATACGCTTTTCCAGCAATCTTTCCAAAGTACGACAAACGCAGTTTCATCATTTGTGCTTTTAACGTATGAGTGATGATAAAAAAGTCATTCGTTTATGATTTGTTAACATGTTTCTCTCGGCTATATGAACATATCAATTTGCTTTCTCACGTCACTAGCTTTAAATATTCAACTCCGCTTTATAACAAATGCATAAAAGCAACCTGTTGGATATAAACTAATGCAAATAGATGGCGACAATCGTGACATTAAACATTTAGACCAGACTTGCGTGTGTTTTAGTCATATTGTTTTAACCAACTGAGGTACTTCTAATGTTCTTGTCAGCGTAAAAACTACGGTGTGGATTTTTGCCGATAACGATTGTTCCAGCAATCAGTTATCGGTGCAGATTAATCGGCCAACCTCTACGCCAAATGACGCAATATTTCTTGAGTGCTAATCGAATCAGTGGTCACAAGGGCACCTCCATTTCTTATCCATCAAGCTGAAATTTATCAATGTTGACATGATCTTGGTCTTCTTCATGTTGAGTTCTAGTCCCATTCTTCGACTTTCTTCTCTGACTTTCCTCAACAGACGGCCCATATCTTTCAGTCAGCAGTATTATGTCGTCGGATAGTTTACCAGTCTTCCACCTACACGTATCCCAATGACATTCTCCTCTAGAATAGCTTTTCGGAATATGGCTTCAGCGTACAGAATGAACAAGTACGGTGAAAAGTCACAGCCCTATCGTACATCTTTTTGAACCGAAAACCAGTTTGTGTTTCCGTATTCCATTCGACCAGTAGCTTCTTGGCCGTCAAAAAGATTTTTTATTAGCTGAGTGACGGAGTTGAGTGGTGCAGGGATGATGTCGAAACCCAGTAGAATAATTCGCCTCTGGTTCCCTTGAGATTCTCCTATGGGGTTTTATAATGAGGTTTTTAATTTATGAGTAAAATAAGGTCTGTGCTAAACATAACTTGATGATGCTTGAAGATTTTGTTCTACAACGTAAACTGCACACACAACCCAAACGTTCTTATCTAGCTACAAACATACGTTTAAAATAAAAAATAACAGCTTCAAAATTTGCATTTTTGATATGGGTGTGTGTAATTCACGTTGTAGGACAAAACATCACAATATCAATGTTTACACAGGCTTTATTTTACTCATAAATTGAGAATTATTATAAAAAGTCATTGTAAAATCTTGAGGGAACCAGTGGCGAATTAGTCTTCTGGGTTTTAATGCCATCCCTGCATCACTCGATTCCTATTTGCAATAGAGCTATCCATAGTTTTTCGTGAATGACACAGTCGAGGGCCTTCCTGTAGTCGAGAAGGCAAAGATAAATACAGTAGGCTGGTTTCCTTTTTTAGCCCTTATGTTGCGTTCAGGTCATTTTGACCTGGATAGGATTTTCTATTTCTCGAAAACGTAAATGTTGTCACATTGGACTAAAACTTAACAGGTGTACTTCCCCAAGTGACTTTTTCCCACCCTGTAACACTTGAAACGTGGTGTTCCCGGTCAGTTTTTGAGTGGAAAAAACAATATCTGTAGATAATTCAATTAAATATGGAAAACATGCACTGTTAATCACACTAGTGTGCTTTCAGGAAGTTTGTTTTGAACTGCTTTCATCTTGCATTTTGTACAAGATAACACTTATGGTGTTCCCAGTCAAAAATGACCAGCCTACAAAAAAATAGCTTATAAATCTCCCATTATGCATTGTTATCACCAAATATTGGATTCAATCTTTTTGCCAACGTGTTTTCCTTCAATTAGGACAGGTTTTGTTTTTATTTTCTGATTGTAGATGATATCTATGGGATTTTTCTGCCCAATTTATTGTCCAGTCGCGTATAAATATAATAGTACGCCTGTCTTCAACAAGCTGTAGGATGCAAGTTATCATTCAGATCTGCAGAACAAATGGTTATGGATGAGTAATGCTCCAGAGTTCAGTACTTAAGGTTGACCTTAAATATGAGCAACAGTGATAGTGATGCTTGACTTAGCAAATTCCACTAACTAATAACAAACTGTACAACAATAGTTTGGAAGCGGAGCGCTTGTTTTGTATTTGATCTGCTGATCTGCATGCACTGCGGGATAATATATGTGCATGTATCCTTTTAAGGGCCATAGGTCTGACGGTCGGACATAAAAGGTTTAATCACCCCATTATCCATAAAGACTGTCATTCCCCGGCAGAGCCTGCACAACTACACACTCACACGCACATACACACACAACACATCCATACGCACATCTCATAAAGAGAGATAAAATATCACTTTTTTTGTGTCACAGCCATTTTACTTTTCCTCTTGTCCCTCATCGTCCCTCCATTACTCCTCGGCTCGCCCTCCCCGTCTCTTTCCCTCTCTCTTCCTCCCTCTTTCACTCTCGCCCTGTGTGAAGGTCATGCAATTGATTTTCCTCTGTCTATTCATTTTTCAGTCCTGGTTTTGAAACGTGGGAAGCAGACAAAAGCCATACCACTCCCCCACCAGCGTGCACAGCCTCCCCTCCCCCGCTTCACGCCGCTCGCACCCGCCGTCAGCGTCCGCCCTGAGAGGAGCCGGACCCGGACTCACATTCCTGCACTGCAGTTTGAGAGACATGCCTTATGACCGCACCGGCCCAGCTCATTCCAACACACGGCATCACCTGGGCACATTCACTGAACAGCTGCGGAAATTTCAGTGTGAAAACCTGTCGTATCCACTAATTACCCGCAATTCATTTTAACCTGGCGCTGAATTTGCTAAAATAGCATTTTGCCATTTTTAAACGCCGATATTGTCTTTTTTTTAGTGTTGAATGTCTACGTAAATTAAGTTTATTATTATTGAGGTTTATTTTAAAAACGCCAAAGCCGTAAACTTGCGTAAAGGAATTACACAATCAAACGATTTAAAGTGATTTAAGAGAATAAAATGAACAGTAAAAGATTAAGAAATCCATTTGAAGTACTGGCGGACATATATATATATATATATATATATATATATTCTTTTTTTTTATTTTTTTAAAAAGGATCATATGTTCCTTGAGGTTCACTTATAAAACAATTATTTTCAACCTTCATTCTCACCCTCTCGTCTGAAATTATCCGGCTTAGTTCACCCAAAAATGAAATTTCTGTCATTAATTGCTCACCTACATGTCGTTCCAAACCGTTACGACTTTTGCCCATCTTTTGAACACAAATGAAGATATTTCTGATGAAATCCTGAGAGCTTTCTGACCTCCGATAGACTGCAAAGTTTCAAGGTCCAGAAAGGTAGTAAAGACATTGTGAAAATAGTCCACGTGACTGCAGCGGTTCAATCGTAATGTTATGAAGCGACGAGAACGCCGGCTCATTATTGGCCGGCTCCTGCGTCAGCATCACATGCAAGCGTCGTTCAATACTAAGCCCGCATTCGCACGTAGAACCTGGAAGCGCTGCAATGTGTCTTCAATGTAAACTGCGTAGGAGAATGACAGGGTAGAGAAGAAACTGTTGAATGAAGTAATTTTGTTTTGTTTTTGCGCACAAAAATTATTCTCGTCGCTTATGAAGGCTGAACCACTGTAGTCATGTTGAGTATGTCTTTAGTACTTTTCTGGACCTGGAATGTGGTTATTTTGTTGCTTTCTATGAGAGACGAAAAAACCTCAGATTTCATCAAAAATATCTTAATTTGTGTTCAGAAGATGAACGATTACAGGTGTGGAACAACGTGAGGGTTAGTAATAAATGACAGAAATTTCAATTTTGGGTGAACTAACCCTTTAAATATAGAGCAGTTTTAAGAGTGAGGAAAGATCATCTATGATAAAGATTGGATATTGTATAACCATCGTATATGCAGATTGACATCTAAAAGTATTTATTTTTATATTTATTAGTATTTTTATTTTAAAAAAAAATATTTATATATATTTTTATATTTATTATTTATTTTTATTAGTAAAACTATTTTATTTTTTAAGTATTTTTATTTTTATATTTAATTTAATTATTTTAGTTTAACAATATGCTTTTGTTATTTTTATTCCTATTTAGCTTTAATTTCATTAATTTAATTTTAGAACTTGAATTTATATTATTTCAGTTAGTTGTCAGTAACATCACTATTATTATTATTTTTTTCTACTATTTTTAGTTTTATCTCAATTTTTAATAGTTTGTCAACAATAGTAACCCTGACCTGTACATCAGTTTATGTGTGGGTATTCGTAAATAACCTTTATACTATGAACGTACAGCATGTGGTTTCTAATGACAATTTCTTTTAACTTTAGTTCCTCATTGTGGGTTAATATTTGCCTTAATTCAGCAATCTGTAGATATTCTCAAGTGAGTCGATCAGGATGTGAGACTCTCATAGCTGTCCACAGTCATCAACTCTCAGGTGGCATTTGTGTCCACACTATACCACACACACCTATGTCACAGTTTAGCCCTGTTCACTTCCTCACAGGCATGTTTAACAACTACACAAATACACACAACATCCACACACCTAATTGTAGCCGAGATGTTTCCTCTCAGTAATAATAGCAATTAGAGCACCCTTGTAATTACTCTCTCCTCGTTATATAGTTAATTTCTATAATTACAAATCACACAGATAATTTCTTCTACCCTTTGTGTGGTTTTTCTTTCTATCCTGTTATATTATGCATTTGCTTGAGTGGGTGTGTGAGACATTAGCTCCGTTTCAAAATCTACTGAGCTGTCTATCTAGACAGAACTCGCTGTGTGCTTCTTGTGAGGATCGTCACATGAGTTGCTGTCTATATAGAACACAGTGTTGGGGTGAAACGATGTTATATTTTTAGCATAACAGCCCTGGTGAAAATTCCAGCATTGCTGCTCACCAGCGGAAGGGATTGCATGCTGGGACCAACAAGGGATGCCCAGCATGAGTGCTGGAGGACCAGCTGACTAATCTGACTAGTTTTGCTGGTCCACCAGCTCTAACCAGCATAAACCAGCCTGGACCAACATGCAATTGTTGCTGAATTTTTCAGCAGGACGTAGCTATTGAATTGGTTCATTTGGACGAAACATTTAAATTAATACATTAAATGAGCAATTCAGTCCCTTCGGCATCTTTTTTTGTGTAGCAAAATACTTATATAAAAATCCTGCTGTTTATTATCATATTTATACATGTTTGGGGTCTGAAAGATTTTTTTAATCTTTTGGAAAGAAGTTTCTTCTGCTGACCAAGGATGCATTTATTTGACCAAAAATATAGTAAAACTGTAATATTGTGAAATATTAATACCATTTAACTGTTTTCTATTTTGATATATTTTAAAATGCAATTTATTCCTGTGATGGCAAAGCTGATTTTATATGTCATTTATTCCTGTGATCAAAGCTGAATTTTCAGCATCATTACTCCACTCTTCAGTGTCACATGATCCTTCAGAAATCATTCATGCTGATTTGCTGCTCAAGAAACATTTACTATTATTATTATAAATCTTAAAAGCAGTTGCACTGCTTCATATTTTTCCAAGATTCTTTGATGAACAAAGTTCAAAGAACAGGATTTAGATCAATCCATGTGGAATAAAAAAACTTTTGAATGGCAGTGTACTCATTTATATTAATTAGCCCATCTAGTTTTGATTGATTTTTTTTTTTTTTGGTATGAGATAACCCTGCTATTAATATATTATTAGATTATATATTTTATATCAATTATTGGTTGTATACATTTATCAGTCATTTAAAAAATGAAATCTCCCTTAAATAATGTAATTAATCATGTTTTGATGGTAGTTTACCACATTTTTAAAGGGTAAACTGACTGCTGAATGCTCCTAGGAAGACAGGATGGACAGGAAGGCTGCTCACTAGGCTTTGAAACAGAATATAGAGACCGACAGACAAAAACAGCAAGCAGAAAGAAAGACATTCACCCAGGTATTTTAACAGGACCGAATCGCTTTGATGCAGCAGGTATAATGAGGCTCGCAGGCGGGCTACAAAAGGACCATCTCTCAGAAACAGACTTCCTTGGTCTGGCCACTTGTTAACAAGCTTCAGCGAGGGCTTTGGCTCTTTTGTTCGTCCCCGCCGGCTTCCACACAGCCCTACACACAGGCAGCGGCTAATTGGCTGTTAGATCTATTGTTCACTTCACAATTGAGATGAACCTATCAGAGGATGTAATGAATGACGGAGCGTATTTGAGAAGCCAAATGACCCTGCTCTCAAATTAAACTCAAATGACAGAGCCTCCCTCAGAAAAGAGACATAAGAAAGGAATATGTATCCTGATGATGCCTCTGACAGTGGATTTTGCTCCTACAATCTGTATACTGTCTGTATGCTGCAATAAGTTGGCAGTGAACTAGCACATGCATTATTTCAGATGAGCCGTGTTTAACTCCGCATGACTGCGAGTGATTACTCTTGTGGCGCAATCTCAATTACTTTTCTGTGTGTGTGTCGTTTGTGTGTGCATGTGCGAGCGCTCTCTCTGCTTCTCCGGCAATTTTCGACGTGAGAGTATCCCAAGCGATGTACACGAGCGACCTATAAGACAATAATAGCCTATTCCATTTAAATTCATAATTTAAATTAATAACGCATTTGTATTCATTGACAAGCCTCCACTGTCATGTTCGAATTGAGTTTTGTCCTGGTTCACTCGAAGTCATCTCCTCAGTTAATGGCACCTCAAATACAAATCGACGTTAGGATTGATGTTGTCGATGAAAGCCTTGTATAAATCTGCCTCAAAATATGTGAGATGTAGTGAAGGATGTCACAATCTCACACCTGTTTACTGATTATCTGAAAATACGGTCAAAAGTATTTTTCTTTAATTTATGTGAAATGTAGGCTATCTGACCCCAAAGTAGTTGGCAAAACTTAATTTTGGCTACATGTAGTACTGTTTATTATTATTATTATTATTTCATATATAATATTATACTAATATATATATATATATATATATATATATATATATATATATATAAAAATATCATTTTAATTTAATTTTAACATTTTTATTTAATGTTTTTATCTAAAAAAAAAAAATGACGTCCCAAATTTTGGCAAAAGGGTTGCAAATAAATAAATCCTTATATAAAATAATTCGAACATATCTTACATAATGAAAATTATGAATTCATGAGATTACATTTAACATACATTAAAGAAAAATATTTTGGGTAATTTTTTCAATATCACTTTATAAACAGGTATTTTATAATATCATAATTAGAAAATAACACTCGTTTATGAAGCAATATTGAAAAATTGTTTAAAAAATGTCTCTTTAATTTATGTCAAATATAAGTTAACTTTACACTTTTTATCATTTAACAACAATAAAAAAAAAACCCATCTGGTCCCAAACAATTTGCCAATACTGACAGTAATTTTAGCTAAATGTATAAGCTTGTTACTATTTTTATGTTTTAACTGTTTAAATTTATATTATTATATTAATTTTAAAAATAATATTAATTTTAAAAAATATTATTGTAAAAAAATCCTGTCTATTTTATTGTTTATATATATAAATAAAATCACATTTATTTCGACCTATACATGTCCCAAATTTTGGTAACAGGGTTACCCATTCATCCATACTAATTTTATAATTTTAATATTAAGTGGCCAGTCTAGTCTACATTATTCTAGTTTATTATTCCATTCTCTAGATGTGATGGTCAGGCTCACCCTTGTTGCAGTTGTTCTCTCCCTCCAGTAGAGGGCTCCAGGGTGGGTCTCCCTGGCTGGCAAAGTGTCTCATGTGCAGGTAACTGATGGTGAGGCGGATGATGGAGGCCTTGTCCAGCTGGCTGGTAATTGCCCCGGGAAGGGGAAGCATCTTCGCCAGCTCGAAGAACTCAAAGTTCTCTTTACCCCGCCGAGAGCGAGCTGCATTGCGCGACTTCTCCTTCCTCAAGTTCTGCAAGCTGGAGAAAAATAAGACAGGACAGAAAGGAAGAGAAGAGGAGGAGAAAGAATGACTATACAATGATAATGTACAGGGTGGTGAAGCAAGTTAGTGTTCAACTACAGTATTCACTGATGTTTAATGCACATAACATCAAGCATGCAATATGGTTACAGGCATTAAAGGCACAATATGTAAATCTTTGCTGCTAGAGGTCGCTTATTCAAAACAAAGGCAAAGGTTGAAGCTTGATTTCGCAGAATCATGGTAGGAGTTGTCTTCATATCTACAGCCTGTGGAAAAGAATCAGGACTGGACTCGGGCAGAAATCATATTTGTGGATGAGATTATTAACGTTATTCTGGTATGAAGCAGATCAGGCCCGAGTGCTGTGTGAGCAGAAATGAGGCCGCTGGAGCGATTGCTGAGGAGAGATGAGCGTGACGCACGTCTCGAGAGCAGAGGAGCTTTCATTATGACTTCCGCTTCTTCCGGTCATGTGTATGAAGGGTAAAGCAGCGCTGTTTTAATCATATTAGATACCTTTGAGTGTGTTGAAAGTTGTTATAGTGCTACTCTGTGCGTTCGCTCGGCAGCTACTATGAGACTCACTGCAATAAGCTAGATCAATATTAGGCATGGTAAAACATGGTAAATCAAGAAAACGAGATTTAAACAATAACTGTGTTGAGATATATAACATGATTAGTTTTCTGTCGATGAATGTATCCAGGGTTGGGGAGTAACGACTTAGTTACGTATTTAAAATACAAAATTTCTGTATTTCAGTACAGTTACATTTTAAATGGGTGGTAATCAGATTACAGTTACATCTGAAAAGTATTTTAGATTACCAAAGTGATTACTTTGAATTTTAATGTCATTTAAACAGAAATTGGTGATTCTCTGACTCTGACAGTCTGAAAAAGCAGAGTCAAGTTTCATGTTTTTGACTGTTTTCATGTTTTGTGATCGTTGTTTGTGAGTCATTTTATAATTGTAAAAAAGGTCTCTGCAACTTTTTCACACAATTAATTTTTTCCCCTCACAATTGTGAGTTTGCATTTCACAATTCTGACTTCTTTTTATCACAATTGCGAGATTTAAACTCACAATTGCAAGTTATAAAGTCAGAATTGAGAGATATAAACTTGCAATACTAATTGTTTTTCTTGCAATTGTGAATTTAGTATGTGTGTTTATTTCTCATAATTCTGACTTTTCTCAATATTGTGAGTTTATATCTCATAATTCTGACTTTATAACTCACAATTGCAACTTTATATCACGCAATTCTGAGGGAAAAAGTAAGAATTGTGAGATAAAAACTTGCAATGACCTTTTTTGTGTTTGTTCCACACTTATTAGTATTCCAAAGTATTCTAAAGTATTTAGATTAAGTTACTAAACTTGAGTAATGTAACGAAATACGTTACAAATGACTTTTTAAAGCATGTATTTTGTAGGACCCGTTTTTGCAGGAGCGCTCAGAGTGACTTAAGCTGAAAAAAAATCTCTGTACAGAAAAGGGCTCGACCTCATTCGTGTTTTTTTCATTGGCCAATCGAATGAATGGAGAGGCGGCTTTCCGTCGTGCTGACGAATGTTTACAGTTCTTTGGACACTGCAAAGTTTTTTTTTAAGTTTCCGCTAATTTGAAAGTTTAACAGCAAACCAAAGAGCGCTCGCGCTACACAGACAGGACAGCTGATTCAGTGGTTGCCGAGCAACATAACTGCAGTGCACTGCCCCTTTTTTTTCTAAAATCAACGAAAAAGGCAGTGTGGCGCGCCTCACGTTTTCAGACTTGAAAATCGCGTTCTGTGTGATCGGGGCCTCATAAAACATAACATATTAATGCGTCTTTGGTGTTTCCATGGTTTCTACACAATAAAACCGAAAATTGAGGGTAACTCAGGTATGATGTCATTGATAGGCGACCCACAGACACGGTAAAAATTGCTCTTTCTCTGGATTTAAACATTCTTGGAAACATTTGGGATAATGTAAGTAAACATGTAAACAGAATATATAACACTGTTCTAATGGTTTTTGGATATTTTAATCCAGAAATCTTACATAGTGTGCCTTTAAACAGAAATAAGAAACTCCCATTTTATATATCTAATATATATTTAGAATTCAAAATAGATCTAGTATCTAGAATTCTTTCCAGAAGAACACTGGCTGATTGAATGAAGGCAGATCTGAATGCGAGCTTGAGTTCGATTGTAAGAAAGGGGCGGAGTTTAAGTGGATTAAATGATTGGAGAAGTCCAGCATGTGTCAGCATAGAGAAGTTTGCTGATTCACCGAAAGATCAGGTCACAACACTTTGATTACTAACATGCATTTAGAAAATAGAATATTTTCATTTCATGTTGACTATATAAAGGTTTTGTGATGTCATTTCCAGCAGAACCCTCACTGGAGATCGACTGTCACTCTGGATCTTTTTTGATTCCATCAGCTGTACTGCACACTTTTTCCAGGCGTGTGACGGCTGACATCTGATCAGGCTCACTGTGGCCAGTGGGAAGTCTGATCTTACATCAGAATCTTGCACCGGCGTCCAGCACAAATCCAATCGCTGCGTCTCTTTCCCAGGCTCCCTCCTCGGTGCTGAGCCCCAGTCTTGATTGAGGGATCAATGGAAGGAGGGGCCGTCGCGGAGGCAGGCCCAGGTAGCTGTCGCTCTGATTGGATATCGACTCGCTCTCAATGGGGCCTGAGTGGAGGAATTATGTTGTCACGGCGACTCTACAATTTGTGACTGCACTGAAAGACTGAGCCGAACGCGCCTCGCTCGCTCTCTTTCTGTGTCTGTGACATTGATTCTCATTCATCCTGCAGATGCAGGGCAGTATCAGCACGGGAGGGAGGGACGGCGCAGAAAAATGTGTGTGTGTGTGTGTGTGAAGAGGGGAACCCACAGAATGAAAGGGAACTGCCAAAAAGCACACACAAAAGAGTCAGTTCCTCAAATTGAAAAGGGACTAATTTATTTGTTTAGACTGGACTGTGTTGTGTTTTAAGGGATGGAGTGTGTAAATCAGCAAACGTCTTTGATTCAGCTTTTTAACAATAGTTTATGACCTTTACTCGAGTGCGAGAGAACGGCACAGTGTTTGAGAGTTGATGAAAACTAATAAAAATGATGTCAAATTAAAATAATGGGGCTGCACGATAATCTCGATGGAGATTATCAAATCAAAGGCTGCGATTTAAATAAACAACCGTATAGTCTGATGCGCTGCGTGTTTCAAAGCGAAGCACGGCGTGCAAATAAACGTGATCTGGTTTATTCATCATCTGAGAGCTTCCCGGCACAGTAAATGCAGCGATGTCCATATCTGCATGTGCTCCGAGTTCACTTTATTTACATATTTGCATAATTTCCAACATTTTTGTAGGCAGAAGTTTCAGCATTTCAGCAGTATTCTGTCGGAAAATAAAAGCTCAAGAGTTGGAAAAGTACAAAGCTTGAGTTTGAACTCTTGGTCTACAGAATATCACTAAACTGTGTGTCATGTTAAGTCAGTCGATCAGTGTTTTGGCCCTGTGAGATTTCTCAGTGTGTAAACAGCATTGTTCCAAGTAAAAAAAAAGTCTCCTAGCTAGAACATCTCATCGTTGCAGTAAGACGACCCTGGAGAGTTCAATCAATACAGAGCCATTGATTCTGTTTAGTTTTATATCCTCCACAGCTGAGCGGACATTAATAATTCTGCTAAAACTTAGTTAATCTCCTGCTAATGGATCCAAACCAAGGGCTTACACTGAGCCGTGGCAAAAGCAAAAGCTTGAAAGAGAAATTGAATTGTTAGCTCTGTGTTCAGGAAGATTCTTTATCAAGGTGTGTGTGTGTGTGTTTGTCCTCACCAGGGTAAGGTGGGTGGTTTGGCGAGGAGCCCCTGTAAGAAGTCCCACTCCACACTGACACACTTCCCCTCGCTGACGAACGGCATGGCCGCCATCACGCCCCCTATGGGCCGCCACCTCTAACTCAGGCTGTGATTGACCGAGGCTATGTCAGTCCGAGACCCCCAACAGAAGAGCTGAAAGACAAAAGAAAGGTCAAATGAGTATTGAAATAAACTATAAATCTGAAGATGAAGTTTTCAGTGTGAAGATATGATAATACTAAAGTGTTTTTTAGCACACTCCTATGCAGTTGCTAGGGTAATCTGGGTGGTTAATAAGTGGTTACATACTAGTTCAACTCTTATAACCTCTAATAAATCACTAATTTGATTTGCATAAACATTTTCAATTACTTGTATTGAGTTTTGAAAAAAATAAAATAAAACACGGTTTACTATTATAATGCATTAGAGTACTGCGCTGACATTTAGCACATTACATTATGTAATATTTCAAGCAAGAGTGTCATTTCAAATATGCTTCTAATGATTTTAATATTGGTTAACTTACAGTTTGGTTACACTTTATTTAAGGTGACGTAGTTATATTGTACTTACTCAAATAAGTACTGGGTAACATTAACTACATGTACTTACTACAGTGTTACAGTTAGAGTTAGGGTTTGGTTTAGGGTTAGTTACTCATAATTATGCATCGTTTACTGTTATTACTATAGTAAGTACATGTAGTAACTTGTAACTACGTCATCTTAAAATAAAGTTACCTACATTTTAAACAATATTGTCAGTTACTCTGGCTTCATTTGGAACTATTTTTGTTGACAGAGCAAAAATACACAAAGCAGAATTACTGGTTTACCGTTACAAATTAGTTGAGTATTCATTGACTCGCTTATTAAAGCAGTCAATTTTTCTTTCTTGAATAAATGTTTTTTCAACAAATCAGTTGAATAAATGATTCAATGATTCACTTATAAAGACAGCCAACTTGCTTTGTTTCAGAATAAATTTAAACTTTCTTGAACAAATTGGTTGAATGTATAATTCAATGACTCATTCATTCAGAAATAACTTTTTTTTTTTTAAATGATTCAGTGTTTTGAATAAATCTGTTGAATGATTTAATTACAAAACTTATAAAGACAGCCAACCTATTCATTCTTTAATGAATAAGTGTTTTTGAACAAATCGGTTGAATGAATGATTCAATGATTCACTCAAAAAACGACAACAACAACAACAAAAAAAACAGGCTGTGTCCGAAATAGCATACTCTTTTGACTAGGTACTTATTTTGTGAGCATTATTAAGAACTTACTTAGTGAGCACTAAAAAGGTGTGTTTTATACAGAATTAATGTGTGGTATGTAATCTGGACATACTACATTCACCACGTTGTCATTATCACATGCCATTCACAAATCCTCTAACCATGGCTTCATGGGATAGTATACGCACTTCAGAATCTCACCAGAAGTAGTAGGTCATTTGGGTACTTTATGCCAACTCTTTTATAAGAACTGTGAATTCAGACATACTATATAGTAGGCAAAAAATAGTATGTGAAAAATGAAGTAAGGAAGTATGCGATTTTGTGAATGTTCTGAATGAAAATTTGGTCTAATTTTTCCATTTGTTCAGACCAATGCATAAAAAAAAAGGCAGATGGGTTGAATTAAAGTGTAATTTCACTTTCTGGCAGTAGGTGGTGCTTAATGAAAACGGTATTCCCCGGTTACTCCGGTAAACAAAGTTCTGTAGAACTTTCTGTTTCTGTTCCCACCATGGGAGAGGTGGGAGACAATATAGTTTACCTTTTACCACAATACAAGCAGTTGAGATATGCTATATAGCATATATTGCTCCAAATTAGTATACTATATGTATGCGGATAATTGTACTATATATCCAACTTTTAATATAATAGCTGGTCACATTTTCATAACAATCAAGCAGTTGAGATTTACCGCTTAACATCAGTGTACTGTGCTGGAAATATCCGGGTAAGGTTGGATGTACAATGTTATAATGTTCCAAAATACAGCGGAACAACAACTTTCTATCTTTAAATCCAACTAGGTTTGTAGCCGTACAGCAAAACCCAAATAACACACATACACACAGACTCCCAATTCCATGAGCTTCCAGGTCTGTTTGGCCGCAACGCTCATGCTGGCCCCATCTCTATGACATTTAAAGGGCCAGCTTGCCCTCCAGCAGCATGATGCCATACCCACAGGCGTGAGATGCCCGCTGGCCAGCTCTGAGTAAATCACAACACAGTCATACTGGCTACATGCCACAGCCCTACACTACCCCTCTGACCTGACCTGGCACGGTACTCACTCTCACAGCTAGCACAACATCAGCGGATTCATCATATGGGTCGATGCCACCTCTGACATGACATGGACTTGTATAAAGCCTGTTAATTTCAGGTGAGCACATGATAGGCATTAGCAACATCATCATGGCTTGCGACAGCTTAGTCATGAGCTGGCGAGACTGTATGAGATGTGCTTTAATGTGCTTGTTATTAGCCACAATACATCACTTTGACTGTGTTCTGTTGCCCACAGGAAATAAAAATCACACGAGATTCCTTTAATGTATTAATTTTTTCTCAGCAATATAATGGAAAGCAAATGGAGACTTTTGTCTCCCACTTCCCAACTGATGCGTCTCCTGTACACTGTAAAAACAAAAGAAGTCTGTTTTAAGAACACACTATTTCAGTCTTTCCACTTCAAAATTTCAAGTTTGATTCAGACTTGCTGTTTTTTCTGTAATTATTTGTGAAATTCACCAGCAATTTCTGAGAACCGTTTCAGAATAAATCCTACAGTGAAAAAAAAAAATTGGGATAGCGACAATTTTCACTCAGAAATTGCTAGTAAATTTGATAATTACAAAGAAATGACAGCGAATTAAAATACTAAATACTAAAATGGTATTTTATTGTAAAACATGTAATGTTCCAAATGTATTCAGATTTGCAAGATTCCAAACTCAAGCATGTTCCACATTCATTTATAGTTCTTAAAGAAAATTTGAGACAACGTTGATACCTAAATGAAGCATGTGAACTCAAAATTGATGTTAAATTGTATATAATAAATCATTTTCAGAAAATATGGCACATATAAGAGATCAGAAGCACACATGGACAAACAACATGCATTTACAAGTGAAAAAGTGCAATTAGCATTACCAACTGTACCACACACACATAGTGATTGCTGGTCTTTAGCCTATCATGCCTCATCTAATCGCGTGCGGGATCTCGCTCGGCATCCTCACTATCTCCGCAGACATAATGGAGGTCCTGTCCACCGTAATTGTTCAATTAACTCCGTAACCTTGATGCAAGGTGTGCTAGCATTCATGCCCTTCGCAAACGTACAATGGCATCAGAGAAGGTCATGTTCTGCTCTGAAAGTCAACTATAAAGTAAAGAACATCACATCTACCAGACTGAGAACAAGAGACCTTGTCCTTCATTGAAGGGTTGGACATTTACAGGAAATTAATATCTGGCGGTGTTAGAGCTGCTTTATATATTTGTGTGAATACTCGGTGAATCAATACACTGCATCAATCATGCAATAAAGCTGACTGTGATTTAGCCAAGTAGGATATGTTACTGGACCATTTTTTTTTTTTTTGCGGGTCCTGTTGAACAACTGAAATTAATACAATTCCTGTTTGTTTTTTTGTTTTTATCTTTTCCATCTTTTTAGTCATTAAATATTTGAATGGTTGTATCTAAAACTCACTAGAATTTGTAGATCTAGATCATAGATCATCATTGTCATTGTGGCTTTCCTATTGGTCAAACAGTATAGATTTACAATGCTAGCAACGCCAAGGTCATGGGTTCGATTCTTAGGGAATGCATGAACTGTATACGAAGAATGCAATATATTTTGTTCCAAACCTGTATGACTAACAAAATATACAAGATATTTTGAAAATTTGGATTGGGATTTGAATTTGTTTTGGACCACAGCTACTTTCAGACTGAAGAAAAAAAGTCAGATTTAGCACTATTTATATGCTTTATAGTATTTATATTTTTCATTTTCTGTTTTCATTTTAGTTTAAGTTTTAGTAACTTTCTTAAGTGCTTTTGTCTTTTTTTAGTTTCTAAAAATGTCTATTTAGCTTTCATTTATTTTTGATTGGGTTTTAGTCATTTTAGTACTTCAAATTATTTCAGTTTAAGAAATTATTTATTCCGGATAGAATAATAGAAATAGAAAGGATTATTCTCATTTTTAATTTTACGTTTTTCATACAACATTAATATTTTGTTTTATTTCAACTTTATTTTAATTACGGATTTAAAAAAAGTTTTAGTGAACGATAACAATGTTTTGGAACGGCATGAGAAACGACATTTTCATTTTATAATACTGATGTTGCTCCAATAGCACCAAGGACGTGGATCCTAACCGCATCATGTACGGCTTGTACGCGGTGGGATTTGGCTCATGCCGGGGTGCGGGAGCAAACCAAGCCTGGGTGTGTGTTTGGCGAGCCTGTGGCTGTTTGTTTTCAGAGGGGATCGTTAATTAGGGCCTCCAGCTGTCAGAGGTTCGTTAGTGTGCTCCGCCCCTCCCTATGGAACTGCCAAATGGGGAAAATGAGCACATTTAAGCCAATCTGCACGGAGACAATACACCACGTCTATTACCAACTCTCTTTCACACACACACACGAACTCCCTCTCTTTTCTCTCACACAAAATTTATTGGTCCCACATTTCCAGGCCAGATATAACACTGCCATTCCGTTTTAAATGTCACATGCAGTGGTATGAGGATGCGTGAAGGACCACTGGAACATTCTGGATTATTCATTTTTTGTAATGCAGGGTGACTCTGGTGACTTTGACCTTTGAATGCCTTTGACAGAAGAAGAAAACAATTCCTGTATGTGGCCATCGGGCAGTTTCGCTCGCACTTTCCTGGCACCCGTCTCCTTTTCCCCCTTTTCTCTTAATAAATCTAAACGGCAAACAGCTGTGGTGGGCCGGTCACATCACACAGATTTCCAGCCTTAACTTTCTTTTTGTAGAGTTTAATATGACACTGAGTGATTGACAATTGACAGTGAAATTTCACCTTCAGCTTTGGATAAGTACTAGTACTACCCAAAACTGACATCACTTCCCTTCACGTCATTCCAAATGACTTTATTCCGGAGAACACAAAAGGAGAAATTATGAATAACGAACTGGTCGTTCTTTTCCACAATTACAATGAACAACTTGTGCCTTATTTTCCAAGTCTTCTCAAGCCGTACGATAGCTTTCCTATGAGAATCATTTATCGAATGGCTTCAGAAGACTTCTGTGTCTTTATTTAAAGTTTCATTCATTTCAAACAGCTGATTTTATTGTAACTGCAAGGAAAACAATTGACAAAATCTTCAAAATTTCAGCTTTTATGTTTTGGAGAAGTGATACGGTATGTAATGGAGCTGAAGGTGATGACAGAATGTTCATTTTTCGTTCAACTATTTTTCAGTCGTTTGTACTTTAGTTATGCAGTCATTTAAAGTAGAAGGTGCAATTATTGATTGTAAATTGTTTACAATATTTAATTTCCATTTTGTGCAATTCCTGGTAAAAAACAAAACAAAAACGTTTGATTATTAGCATCCAGAAACTACAGTAACCATTTTATCGTGTTGTTTTTAAACTTATATTTTCCAATTGTTTAATATTGTTTTTGGTGTCTTCCTGTCCTTTGAGAGCATCTCTGACGCATTTTATTCTACAAAAGTTATGAAAAGTGAATTGAGATCTTCTGTATCTCTTTTACTTTCAAATGTTCACTGCACCATATAACCGAAACAACCAAATTCACTTTTTCAATGCAATCCTACAGGGCAAGTTTGTTCTCTCATAAAAACCGTTTATTTTGCAGCGAACTTGGGTTTAATTTGTGGCAAATTTGGAGCAATCATCACACTTTACTTCTGTAAAGGTTGCAAAACTCACAAAGACAAAGTCGGCCACGTCACTAATATGCATCTGAGAACAAAAGTCGACTTTAAAAGATTAACATGAAGTCATGCATTAAAGAAAATGTCCATAATTGACCTCCTCTCTGTCTTTGATGCACCTATAAAGAGCATTTCAAAGTACCGTTTAATAGGAATGACTGCAGAAATGATGTTGTAGCATGTAACATTCAATTATATGTGCTTTTGGAATTATTAATCCAACATCTTTGAAGTGCAAATAGTTCAGCAACACACACATATATATACTGCATGTAGTTTTCCATCAATATATGGAGCTGTTTCTGCAGAATACTAATTTCTCTTCACATCTCTCCGCATTTGAAGTCCAGCATTAGGAAGTCAGATGTTGTCTCATTTTCTTCGAACGCTGATAAATCAGCTCTGGTCAACAGCATTTCTCTCTCCCTATCTCATTTAACTGGACCTCTCTCGCTCTGCGCTCTGGCTGGACTCTTGTGGTTTGCCGCTGACCTTGGCGGCTTCCCATCACTTCCAGTCCAAGGTTCCTCTCAAATCCTCAGAGCTGGAGGCTGCATCTTCATCTTCACCTGGCCCATTAATTATCAAATGGAATCAATACCCCATTTGATTAGATCAAACTGACCCTACCCGCCTCTGACCCTCAACAGTAAAACGGAAAGCGTAAAGGATGCTGGACGGGCTCCTGAGATCTTACATCTCACAGGAAGAGAAATGTTGCTTGTTTACTTTTTAAATACCACTTTAAATAGAAAAATAATGACTATTAGGGAGTAAAAGATTGAGAGCAAAACATATCAATAGCTGTTTTGCTTTTCTCAACCCTTAAAGGGATCAACTAGTAATCATTCAACAGTGGCAAAAGACTTCACATGTGTCTTTGCCAGAGTTTCTATATAATAAATATGTTTTGAATACCAGCACGTTGAGAGATTTCCATATGAACCTGACTATATAACCTATATCTGCTCGACGTGGGTTGGATGAGCACAATTCTATAACTTTTCAAAAATTAATGAACTATGGAGAAAAAGAAAATGCATTTCAGAATATTAAACACTCGTGGAGTTAATTGAATACTGCTAAAAAATACCCAATCTTAAAGGCACAGCGTTCGCCCCTCAGGCAGAGAACGGGTCCTGAAAACACGCAGGGTCAAATCGCCACAGAGGGAATGTCAGAGAGAAGTCTATACGCAGTCATGCAGACACATCAGTGCATTCAAACGTCACGTACAACATCATCCGCACACCGGTGAGAATTAGAGGATTTTTCTCTACGATGGATATATTTAATGATATATAAAATGTATAAGGTCTATACGTGTTTCTTCCGTTTTTCGACACGGACAACTGCAGGATATGATTGTGAATCGCATAAAAACTTTCAGGAACTTTCATCCTAAAATCAAAAGAAAAAAGACATAATATTTTGCATTAAGAAAATATTGATACAATTATTGAACTGATTCAATATTTTAATTGCAATTAAACATATTTCCCCAAGGTTACTGTAATGTAAATATAACATATATTGTATACATGATATGTTATACTTTAATTAGTGCTGATGTAAATTATTGTAAAAACACTTTTTACACCACTGGGGAAAATAATCTTTCCCCAAAAGTCTTGGTACTTTAATGTAGAAAAAAAGTTTACTGTAACACTATATATATATTTTTAATTTAAAAATGTATACATAATTTGTTGCACTTTGCAATTAAAATTTTTTTTTTTTTGATGAATTTGTGAGGGAAAAGGTTTTTCATGAAAATATTGTCTCAATGCAAAAAATCTTTAGGTCAATCTATTTTTTTTTTACACATTTTTTTAATAAATTTATATTTATTTTGAGGTGAAAAATGACATTTTCATGAGATTTACCTACCTAGTTTCAAATATATATTGACAATACATGACTGTCGTAATGCAAACCCTCACACTTGTGTGATGCTTACAGGTTATGGGTGATAAAGAGAAAATGTTACGGATGCAGGAGGTCAAAATCAGTGGATAAGAGAAGCACTCTGACTGCAGAAGACTGAGGGGTCTGTATATCGACAGGGGCTCTTGTTTGTTTGTGTGTGTGTTTATAAGGGCATATTGACGTGTGTGTGTGTGTGTGTGTGTGTGTGTGTGTATGTTGAGTATATAAATATCTGTGCGCGTCCCTGCAGAGCTGGGTGTGAGTGGCAGGAAGTGGTTATGTAAGGAGTCACAACGGGCTGCAGTGGACAGCCTGACCACAGATCAGGTCAACCAAGTGTGACACCAACAGCTTCTCACTGACACCTCCCTGACACTGTCTGTCACCAGGCCTGTCTGTCCCGCTCAGAGTGTGTGTGTGTTTGTGTGTGACGGCTTTTATGGTCCTATAGCGCTCTTGTACATACCTGCATAACTTCTATCAATTCTCAGTTCACGTTCATTTCCAAGATGCCCCTGATGTCTTCCGCATAAGCGGATGTGTATGCTTTACTGACAGGGATCCGCTTTCAATAAAATGGCCATTTTTGTGTCTTTGGTTAACACCATGCTAAAAAGTAATGCTGTAAAGTTTTCTCCCAAAAACACTGTCCAGTCTAAATAAAAACAAATTAAAAAATCTATCAATTTATCCAACTCAGGATAAGCAATAATAATAATTTGTTTCAGGTAACTAAATTACATTACATTACACCAATGAAAGTCATTTTTAACAGGCAGGTCAGGTGGAAAAAGCTGCTTGAGCCTTAAAAAATGCTCATTTTCACTATGTTCAAACAAACACATTTAATGAGCAACAGGTAGATTTGCAGACCAATATGAAGCTATTGATCGAAACACAAAACCAAAGATGAGAACATCAGCAAACAAACTTCCATCCTCTTAAAACTAAAGTCACAGGAAACTTTTTCACTCACGTTTTTTCCCCCTGGTTAAAATAGTAAGTGTAAAAGTGTTCAAATCATTCCTGTCCTATAATTCCAATTGTCTGAACTTCATGAAGGAATCTAGCTGAAAAACACACATTAGAAATGAATATTTTGGTTACACTTATGTAAGTACATGGTAACTACTGAGTAATAACAATAAAATATTTTGCCGCAAAATTATTTTGTGGACCTGCTTGAAAATACACTTTGTCATTATTATTACTGTAATATTTCATTATATTCACATGCAATATGTGTAAAATGAATAACGTCGCCAATATTCTAGGATGTGCAACAAATAAGGAATCGTTTTGTTATTAAAATGATAAATGAAACAATATTAATTATTTAAAAAAAAAAAAAATCTATTTAAACATTTTGGGGCGGGGGTTTCCCTCAGTAAAAAGTTAATTTAAAAAAGCAGAACTGAATTAAAACATTATTACAACAGCTATTTAGTTTCTTTAATAATCCCATGCTAAGCCCAAATTGACTGATGAAGGAAAAGGTTAATATTTACCCACCCTTTTCATTTCTAATACAAATCCAGTCATTTAGAAGAAGCTGTTAAATCCAAAGACATCAGATAACAGAAGACAAGCGCCTCGCCGCTACCATTCACTACCTTCCACAGAACACGCCGTCATCGCAAAGCGCACTAATCTTGTAAAATCCACTAATTAAGTGAGAGATGATGTTTGAGAACGAGCCAAGGTGGTCCGCACAATTAACCCCAGCGTCCCCCCCCTCCGCTCACAATACCTCCGTCATCAAGGGGGAAAGATGAGTGTACTCATGAGCAAAGTGTCTTTCCCAAAAACTTTCCCAGGAAGCCAAGCCTCCCGGCATGAAGTCATCAACAAGTTTGAGGAGAAAGAAGAGATTCGCTCGTATCGACATCATTGAGACTTAAAACTGCCAGATATGCGTGTGACAGTCCGACATGTGTGTGTCAAGAGCATTTAAAGGGACTCACCTGATGTGCATGTCCACCTCTGAGCAGCTGTTTCGGAGGCAGATGTATCCCTCCTCCTCTTCTTCAGTTGTCTCGGACCTGTCCGGACACCCGAACCGTGACCCTCCCCTTCGCTCAGTCCACGTTCCAGGATCCCTCGCACTCCCACACACACATACAAACACTCACACGGGGGGTGACAAGGGGGTCAGACGGGGCCAAGAACAATCCCAGCTGCTGGCACAAAAGAGCAGGCGAACACACAGCGGTCTGCTGCCGCAAGAGCGTGTGTGTGTGTGTGTGTGTGTGTGTTGGAGAGCGCACGGCGGCAGCGACTGCGCTCTCTCTCCTCCCTCACTTTCCAGCCGGGATCGCCTCAGATATGACTGGAGTTAGAGGATGCGAGTCTGTTTCCTTCTCTGGCGTGCTCCCCGCTTTGGCTCTCTCTCTTTCCTCGTTGAGCTTCTTTTCTTTTCATTTCCTCTTGGGAAAGCTGCACGCACCGGTCGTCTCTTCACCCGCTCCCTCTCTCTCTCCTCAATCGCTAGTAAATATAAAAGAAATGCTTGTACGGCCCCTACCTCTCTCTCTCCTTCACTCTCTCTCTCTCTCTCTCTCTCGTTTCTTTCTCGTTTACACTCCCTCCTCCCCGCTGCCCTCACTTTTCTTTCTCACTGTCAAAGCTGCCTTTCAAATGCTGATTAGCACACAGAGTAAAAAAGAGAGAGGGAGAGTGGAGTTATGGCTAGCGTTCGGCTAAGATTCCGTCACATTCGACTTGAACAACACTTCTCTCAGCAAACACACACTTGAGTTTCCGTCCTCAGCGTAACTGCTCTACCGATATCATCTCTACCCAACGGGCTCTCGCTCGAACAAACATTGAGCGAATAAACCAGCTCGGACCGTTTCGCGCACCCGCGCCCCTCTCCCACCCCTCCCCGGTTCGTTCTTCTTGCCCTCAAACACTACTCAGAATATTGATACATCACCCCCTCCTCCTTTCTTTCCTCCGTTTCTCTCTCTCCATCACTCACTTTCTCCGCTGAATACTGATAGGCTGTCTAGTCCGTGGTCTGGGTTTCAAATTCTCATTCTCTCTCTCTCTTTCTTCCGCGAGCTCGTACAAAAGCTCTCCGTAACATAAAGGCAAAAACGGCAGAAGTTAATGCACTGAGCACAACATAAATTCACTTAAGCACCATTTCAGATTATGTCAAGCCAGAAATTGGCGTAAGTGCTCCGGAAGGAGGAGAAAAGAATGCGTGCGACTCTAAACACTGAAAGCGATGCGGAGGCGACGGGATGGTAAGAAAACAAAAGAAGTGCGTGGTAAATGTGTAAAAGAGCTCTTACTTTCGCTAGTGTCCGTGAGATGGACAGAGAAATAACGGACAGCGAGTTGAGATCATAGAAGACCTCCTTCAAAGTTTAAACAGCTGACTGAAAAGTTGTCAAACACACATCCAGTCACACAAACACACACATTTAGCCAGCTCTCTGAATGAGGATGTATCATAGACCAGTAATTCTCGACTTCTGAGTCAGAAGTCTGTTCTGATGTGCACTCTTAAAATTAAAGGTTCCAAAAGGGTTTTTTTTTTTAAGAGGGACGCCACAGAAGAACCATTTTTTTATCCCCCAAAAAGAATATTTGTCCAATATTAAGAACCTTGTGAAATGGATGTTAAAAGGTTCTTCATAGAACAATCAATGCCAATAAAAAACCTTTATGTGTAGATACTAAAACTTAATGCAAATAATATTTTACCACAACATCAAAATACTGTAAATAAAAAATTATTTTTATACCCCAAACTCAAAACTTACTTTTGAATTTTTTGTAATTCTCATTGTTATTAGATTCTCACTCTTTTTACTCCAAAAGTATTGTTCTTAAGAAATATGTTTAATTGTAAAGAAAATAATGCCAATTTTTTATTTTTTTTTCTCTTCTTTAAGCAAAATACAATTTTATTTACTATTTAAATATAATTGATCCATCACTAGCAGTTTGATTGACAGGCGATCTGACCAATCATAACCCTGAATCCGCCATTTTTCCGCCACAAAGCAGTCAGGGGAGTTAGTAGATTAACGTTGGTGAACTTGAACTTGAAAAATTGTGTGTGCTCACGTCTTTCCGTGCTTGAAACAACATTCCTTCTGATGTTCATTCATGTTTATTTGATGCTATAAATGAACTAGTATGAAGAGATGATCGGTTCACGAGCCGCTTGAAGGAGCTACAGCGATCTGTCACGACACATTAAAGAGACTCTATACGCTATTTATTGTTTAAACTTCTTTAAAAAATTTTAAATATGAATCCGTTTCCTATTTTAAAGTAACCTGCTCTGTCTTGTCTGTCGATGTGTTGTCAGTGTCCTCTTTGCTCCACAATGTATTTTTCACTGCATGAGAACATGATGTGTGGCGTGAGAGCGCATGGGTTGTTAGACATAGCAACAGTAACTAAAGGGGGCGGGTCTTTGCAAAGGGTCAATTATATAGATTTATAGGTATTCAATATAATTTATATTTATTTCTTATTTCTGTCCTTTGAAGACATCCCTAAAGAGAAATCTAGTCTCTGGTGTCTCCAAAGTAACGCTAAGGACACACACATACTGTATATATACACAAGACAACCAAACTCCAGTCCACATACATGATCATCACAAGAAAAAACAAAGGAGAGGATTAAAAACAATATGAGCTGTAGAAAACTGTAGACAATACTGTAAGAGAAAGTCTACAGCAGTGTTGAGGAGTAAGTCATTGAAACCACTGTCCAACGTCCTTGAAACAAAGATTCGGACAGCGTTGTAACGCAGAGAGCGTTATTGTCTGTATGATTTTACACACACACACACACACACACACACACACACACACACACACACAATGAAGTGTCCTCTCCTGATGTCCTCACCTGGACCATTTCAGTCCTGGCACAGGCCCAGTATTCACTCACTGTATTAGCTTCGGCTTCTGCCATAGAGCAACTGTGCTTCACCATTACTGATCCATGATAAATGACCTGGACAGAAAGAGAAAAGAAACAAAAAAAAATGTACTTATATTTTGGCATTGAGCTTTAACAGAAAGGGGTTTGGTTAGGAAACCTGTTTGGAAGCAGTCATTATTTTAACTAACTACACTCAATTTTGATTTTTGGTGGATGTATAAAACCGAAACTGCGATATGGCTTTGTGTGATTATTGTACGATAAAGAGCACAGTAAATGCGGTTTCACGCGAACTTCTTCTCTGCCTCTGCTCTGAATTCGGGTCACTTTAATGTGCACTTTGGAATGCAACATGCAGCAACCGTCTCATACTCATAACGAAAAGTGTTTACCTACAACAAAAGAGAAGCTATAAGGGCTTCCTGCAGTTTCCTGTTAAAAGGTTTAATGGCTTAGTGTTTGAAAATTAAGAAATTAAGACAGCCAAAAATATTAATATTCTAATTTACAGTTGTGAAGTAAAAAAAATATTATAATTTTTCTTTATGATTACAATAGTAAGATTCCTTATTTTGTTTTTATTTAGTATTTTATATTTAATAATAATAACTATTATTTTTTCTCTTTTTTTCCCTTCATGCACACTATAAGGACAAAAGTATTGAAATATGGAGTTGCATCAGCTTTCACTCTTCTGGGAAGGCTTTCCACAAAATTTGAGTGTTTCTGTGGTCATTTTTGCCCATTCACGGCACTGATGTTGGACGTGAAGGCCTGGCTTGCGATCCACATTCCAGTTAATCCCAAAGGTGTTAGATTCAGGTTGAGGTTCGGGCTCTGTGCGGGCCAGTCAAGTTCTTCCACACCAAACTCATCCAACCATGTCTTTATGGACCTTGCTTTGTGCACTGGAGCACAGTCATGCTAGAAAAGAAGAGCCTTCCCCAAACTGTTCCCACAGAGTTGGAAGCATAACACTGTCCAAAATGTCTTGGTATGCTGAAGCTTTAAGTGTTCCCTTCATTGGTAGTAAGGGGCCTAGCCCAACCCCTGAAAAACAGCCTTGTACCATTATTCCTCCTGCACCAAGCTTTATAGTTGGCACAGTGCAGTCAGGCAGGTAACATTCTCCTGGCATCCGCCAAAGCAAGACTCACCCATCAGACTGCCAAACAGAGAAGCGTGATTTGTCACTCCACAGAATACATTTCCACTGATTCCAGTGACGGCATGTTTTACACCACTCCATCTGACGCTTGGCAGTGTACTTGGAGATCTGAGGCTTGCATGTAGCTGGAAATGGAATGGAAACCCATTCCACGAAGCTCCCGCCACACAGTTTCTGTGCTGATATTAATGCCAGTGGAATTTTGGAACTCTTCAGCTATGGAATCAGCTTTTACGCACCCTGCACCTCAGCACTCGTTGACCCTGCTCTGTTACTTTACATCAGGGTTCCTCAATTAGTTTTCAATACAGAGGTTACAACAATACAAAGCCAAGGGCCACCTAACTAGTGGTCGACTGATATTGTTTTTTTGAGGGCAATATCTTCAATCATGGTGGCTGATGGCTGATATGAAGCCGATATATAATATATATTTATTTTACTTCATATTTAATAAATTATAAATATGAAAAGTATGAAAAAAGTAAAGTATTTTAAAAATTCATTCATTAAAGTAAACGTGCTTATATTTTAGATGGCAACATCTTGATCCAGCATTCTGTCATGTTCATGTGGGCTACAAATAGACACTAGAAAATCTCACTGCTGGATTCGAATAAATCTGCAAGGTCTGTGAAATTAAATGTTAATTAGATATTCAGAGATTTGTTTTAATGATATAGATGTGTATTTGCTGAATGTTGAAGGTAAATGAGAAAATATTAGCCTTTAGTTTGCCTTTCTGTAACTAATAATACATATACTTCCTCACATACCGTTTACTTTCTTTCTTCAACACGCTCTCTTTGCATTGTGGTTGGTCAGACAAAATAAACGAAAAATTTTCAGTCCATTGACATTTGGGTCGTCTATTTTGTGTGTCCACTTTTCTTTTTTTTACACTAGCCTTGTTTTCGCTGACAGACTAACTGCGCGTGTCCACCGGAGCGGAGCGAGATGAGCAGCGCGAGCATTTTCAACGCACCAGTGGTTACGCAACATAAGCAATAATGCTGCGTTTGAATTTCCGCAACAGAGACGTGCTTATATAGAGTACCTTCACAACACTGTTTAACATTAGTGCGGGCCAAACATTTTTCTCTCAACAGGGCCGCCTATTGGAGGAACTCTGCTTTACATGGTCTTGCGCTTCATGGCTGACTTGCTGCTGTTCCTAAATGCAGCCACTTTCCAATAATACCACTAACAGTCGACCGTGGAATATCTAGCAATGATGAAAATTCACAAACTGACTTATTGCAAATGTGGCATCCTATCACAGTACCATGACTGAATTCACAGAGCTCTTCAGAACAACCCACTTTTTCACAAATGTTTGGTTATACACCTGTGGCAATGGGACTGATTGAAGCACCTGAATTCAATTAAGAGGTGTGTCCCAATACTTTTCCCACATAGTGTATAATCACAAAATCTTGGCCAAATTGTGCATCCGTGCAAACAAACACAGCCGCCTTGGATTTCTTTTTCTAAACCCCATTTATAATTTTATCAGAAAAATTGCAATTAGACTCCCCCTCAACACATGCAGCCCTAGAACCGTTGAAATACATTTGCTTAATTTAAATTCCTAAAAATGTGGGTCACGGATTAATAACCATGGGAAAATGTGGGTTCCATGGCCAAACCTGTAAAGGACCAATAGGTGCAGTTAATGCGAGTTTTACATACTGTACCCCAGTTCTTCCCTGAAAGACTGAGATGCAGAGATGAAGTTACGATTTTTTCTCTGATGTGACGCTTCTTTATATCTTGAAGCATAAATGCTACTCTATCAGATACATTTTTCAAATGTGGAGCACCAGATGAACAAGCCTTTGAATTCTCAGACTCAAAGCCATGCATTTTTAGCTGGTATAGGTAACAGCGATCGACTGATAAGGCCTTAAATGTTTCAGGAAGATAAGACGTCTAGGCATGAGCATGACACAAATCATCTTTATTCCCCCCACATGAATACTACATATCTGTTTCAGTTCAAGACGGTTTACAAACTCTCTTTGATCAACATCAATCAGCAGCACTATATCCAGCACAAAAATGTCTCATGCTGCATGTACTTAAATGCAATCAAATGATGTAACACCAAATTGCCCTGTGCTCAAAAATGCTGTGGTCCATTAAAAGGTCTGAAGCAAGATGATGCCGTTCTGACGCCTCTACTGAACTATCATGGGACTATGACTAGAGGAACCAGGTACACTTGAGCATCTTGTAACATCACATCCTGTTTTTGGTTGGTTTAGATGGCTTTGGTCCATGCTGCGTTCATATTTCAGTCAAACAGCAAAGTTCATTTGTAAACAGATCGAGACCCCCTGAAAAGGTTTGATGGCATCTTTTGTTTTGAATCAGTGGTTCGGATCGTGCTTCAAACTGCCAAAGTCACGTGAACTATTGAAATTTCAAATCACTAATGACGTAACGAAGCCTAGTTTACTGAAATCACGTGAGTTTGGCGCTCCGAACCACTGATTCGAAACAAAAGATTCGTAAAGCTTCGAAGCAGTGTTTTGAAATAGGCTATCACTAGATATTGTTGAAAAGTCGTTATTTTGGCGCACAAAAAGTATTCTCGTCGCTATCAAGGTTGAACCACTGTACTCGCATGAACCGTTTTAAATATGTTTTTAGTATCTTTCTGGGCATCTGAAAATATTAATTGTCTTGATGGCAATAGAGACTCACTGAGCCATCGGATTTCATCAAAAATATCTTCATTTGTGTTCTGAAGATGAACGAACGTCTTACGGGTGTAGAACGACATGAGGGTGAGGAATTAATTACAGAATTTACATTTTTGGATGATCTAACCCTTTAACAACTACCAGACTAACTATTAAAAAGTAGTAAATTAGGATTTTGTTGAGGGAAAAGTCATAGTTAGTGTAAGTGTTACCTAAAGATTAAACAAAATAATAACAAAAATAACTGTATTGTGACTTATATTGTTGAGAAATAAAATTACTCATAATGTGAAATAAGATTTTAGTAATATTGTCCACACCAAATAGAGAAACTGATTACAGGAGTCAGAAGAGAGATGAGAGATGTCAAATTTACTGTCACTCCCTTCATTTAACTGTATAACAAACACCCTCACAATTTTTTTTGTAATTTCACGCCTATAACACAAAGTATAGTGTTATTTGTGTGTGTACTGAAAAAATAAAAAAGTGAGATATAAAATTGAATCATCGCACTCTGTAAAAACGGTCTATAACATTTAACCAACGTGATTTGGATACTATTTTATTCTCATCAACTCTACCTGACCTGTCCATCAGCTTGTCTGTCTGTCTCTCTCTCATTCTCTATTCAGCAGTGAGCCACAGCTGTCTTATGCGGCATCTCTCAACCTTTAGCGGCTCTGACAGCACAAAAAGTAATTACCTCTCTAATTTACCTTGTCCACTTATAGAACATGTCTCTGTCTGTGTGTGTGTGTGTGTGAGAGTGTAACCGTGTCAGCAAAAATGTCACTGTGTAAATGTGTGTGTGGAAACATACTCTTTTGTGGGTGGAATATAAGAATGCATTAACGTGCGTTTGCATGTGCATTTAAATGTCTGTTCATGTGGATTTCAATGTGTTTGTCTGTATGTAGCCTCCCCTTGGTCCAATTACTTCCATCCTCCCTTCCTTATCCTCTAACCCTCTTCAGCTTTCACTCATCCCCAAATCCCTCTCTCCCATGTGGGACGCCCTGCCGTACCTCTCCCTGACCAGCCAGACCTCCTCTAGCCTTCTCTCCTCCCAATCCTCGTCCCAGGTGAGCTGACGACATCAGGAGCGCTTAATGATCCTGGAATATTAATTAGCTGTTTAGAATACTAATAATATGAGCAATTCAATGAGATGGAAAAATGCATGAATGTCTAATCCAGTCTAAATCATGGACAGCCTCAATGTTATAGACCTGATTGAGCAACTCTTAAGACATTTGGCTTATGTAATAGAAACTAAAATAAATGAAAAAATAAAATGGACAAAACTTGATTTTATAAATGAATGGCTGTTGGACTAGGTTGGAAAACTGTTGGAAAATTGGAGCATATTAGATGTTTCCTCAACTTTGGGTGCTTCTGTGTCAGGGGTTGATTCTATTAAAACCAAGTTCAGCTTTTTTATTATTATTATTATTTACTTTTCAAATGACTTATTTATAGATTTTATTCGCAGACCCAGGGAATAATTGGATCTAAATATATCCTAAAATATACTGTAATCTTTTAGTGAAACAAACTTTTTAACCATTTAACTATTAAACAATTTCAATATTTGTTTACATCTTTTTTTTTTTTTAGAACGACACACAATAAATAATTTCACCCTTAATAAAGTTGCAGTGCTCTTGTTTTACCTTGATTAAAAACCAAGGTAAATATGAATTATTTAAATATTAATCACCCACATAAAAAAAGCAATATTAATTATTTAATTGCTTACATATTCCAATGTAAATAATTATCAAGGTAATATTAATTATGAATATGAACAATTCTTCTACTGTGCATCATTTCCAGGCAAAATGTACCACAGAATGCTATTAAACCCAATAAATGAGATTTAGTGGAAAGTTTCATGTTTCACAAATCTTTCACATGGCTTTGGTTAAAACTACGTATCGAATTTCCGCAACGGACAGTCGGATCAACAGAAGGGCGGTGCCTAAATCAAAAGTGCATTGTGGGTGTTGATGTTTTTGTTATCTTGGCAGTGGTGAATTCCCCCTTCAAGAAAGTTTATTTTCTAAAAGTCCCCAGGGAAACGCAATTGCATTTTGATGAAACCATATTTTTGGGAATAACGGAATAATGTAGAATAAGACCAGAAATGAGTATGAATGAGTAAACGGGGGAGAATTCGGATTTCATGTGGACTTTAAAGTTGACATCACCTTTTCTGACTGCTTCGGCTCACCTCTCCTGTTGATCAAATTTTTGTTTTCTTTTTATCTGCTCTGCCAGTATCGGAGTCCTCTACGTCTCCTGTCCTCCTCCTCCCTCTCCCTTCCCCGGTCTCGATCTCTCTCTTCCTAGCGCTCACTCTCTCTCCCTGCTCACCTACTCGATATTCCAGCCTTGTTTCCCTGCAGTCTCCAGCACAACTTTCTGACCCACTTCCCATTTCCTCCCTGGCCCTGTGATCAAAGCCTGCAGGACGGCATTGCCTTGGGCAGCGGAGAGAGGGAGAGAGGGATGAGGGAATTGAGGAGAAGGGCTAGAGGAAAAGATGGATAGACAGGGAATATGGCACACGGGTGGAAATGGAAAGATCACAGAACGAGGGAAGGGAGTTGGTTCAAGTGATCTCTCTCTGTCCAAGGACAAAAAGATGGCAAGATGAGGTCAGCTTGTGCAGCAAGTTATGGTCATCCAAACATGTTCCCTGAAAAATGTCCACCTACAGCGTGTCTTCATTTTTAGTCTCCACTACACAAAAATCAAAATTGAAATGATTATTTATTAATTACTGCGGGCAAAGCGAGAAATTGTGAATAATGTACTTTTATGTTACAACGAATACAGACTAAAGCATTCAAGCTTCAAAAAAGACACCATAAAGCATCATAAAATTGATCAATATGAATCATGTTCTATATTCCAAGTCTTTTGCGATTTGTGAGATCAGAGTAAAATTGTACTCATTGTATGTACTGAAAATCTTGACATCTGCTTTAGCTTTCTCCAACTCGTTCAAGAGAGTTCATGAAAACAATTGCCAATTAATAAATAAAGCATCCTTTCTTCTGTCAAATATTTTCAATAAATCAGCTGATTCAGTGCTGAATCAGTCTGAATGATTCATTGAACTGATTCAGTTCTCACATTCACTGACTCAACATGGCTATAGTCAAAAATTAACTATTTGCATTTCTGATTTTATTTAAATAAGCATATTTTAAAAATGCATCCATTTAAATGACCAAGAATCAGCATAAATCTTCTAATTGTGAAAACAATTCACGATCATTAATTTAATCAGTTATTAAAGTATGAACATGGTTCAAATATAAATAGCTGTGAAACAAGCAAGATTCAATTAATTAAAATGCATACAATCGGTTTACATATAATAAAATGGACTTGCTGATGATATGTACACCTGGTTCTTGTGCATTAAACATTCATTTTATTAATCATTTTATTTATTATTCATATCATTTTATTGTACAATTACATAAATCTCAATCTTACTCGTTTCATTTATGTATGACCAACAAATTTGCATCACATTTAGATTTAGTTTATGTTAGCCTAAATCTGTGTAATTCAAATGGATAGAAATGTTTTATGCAATTTCAATACCTAAATCTGAAATATAAGCCTTTTTTTGGGGAGTATTATTCTCAGCGGTCAAGAGCTTTCTGGAGGAGACCTACACTTGTAGTCGTTGTCTGATCCTCACATAAAGCTATAGTTTGACTTCAGAAGATTTGGTATATAGTGTAGGAACCACTTTATTGACACCTTTATTGAGGTTTTGCATCTTTTTGGAAGCTTGAACACTGCAGTCCCTAATTCTAAATGCACACAAAAGTGACCAAAACTGCAATTTTTTTTTTTTTGTTGGTCCTTTTCAGCCGGTCAGATTTTTGGTCACTATCTACTCTCATGGAAAATCATATAGATTATGTACTTTCAACATAAGGGTGATGACCAATTTTAATTTGACAATATATTTATATGACAATACTTTAGAGTTATTGTTTGAATAAGTCTCTGAGCATCACCTTATGGCTAATGGATGAAGAGTTTAAAGAACATGTGGATAGAGACAGAGAGAGAGAAAGAGAGAGAGTGGAAGACACTGGCCCATTTGTACCCAGACCAGAGCATCTTGTACTTTAACATTCTCCCTGCATTCTGACAAAGAGCACTAATTATAAATAAATTAGGGACACGACACGGTGAGCCACAGAGGAACAGCGAGAGGCGCAAGAGAATGAATGAGAGAGAGGGAGAGAGATTGAGGGAAAAGGTGGGGGTGAAAGGAAAACGGGGAAGAAAAGAAAACAGATAAGAGGAGACAGGGATGAGCAAGGAGACACGGGCCTACCTAGAGAAACGAAGAGAGAGAGACATGAATAAACAAGACTGGAATTACTAATAAATGGCTTTTGTGTGGATTGTAAAGGAGAATTAGAAACATTCTACAAAATATTTTTAATTTAATAAGCAGGGGAGACTGAAATGGCACTTTCTACATTAAAAAAAAAAACAGTAACTAAATTTAAAACACATTTGTTTGGGGAGATGAGAAAAACCAAAACAATGATCTCACAGTTCAAAATTCATGAGATTTTATAAGCAGAAAAGCTGTTTCAAAATGAGCTGGCGGAAAATGAGAAGGCGGATTTAACTTAAAAGGAGTCGCGATGAAGTAGAAGTAGTAACAGATTTTTTCTTCATTTTGTAAAGTACATCAGAGTTAAATGGATTATCAAAAAGGTAAAAAAAATGTAGGGCAGGGACTTGGTTCTATTCATCGATTGTTGATTGGATGAAGGACGATCTGAACGTGAGCTTGCAGTTGATTGTAAGAAAAGGGTGGGGTTTACGCAAACTAAATGACTGGAGAAGTCGTTTCACTGTAAGATCGATTTATGACATTTTTATTAAAAATTATGAGGCCAATTTTATTTTTTAAATAGATTTTTTTATTAATAGACAAATCATTCACAAAAATCTATAACATAGGTGGCGCTATTACTCATCTTCTGAAAGAGTGCAGAATCACTAGATCCATGATGGTTTCTTCTTTTTAAAACATATTAAACAATTGTTTATATGCTACTTCTGAGAAGTCGAGTCACAATTAGGAATTGCAGTTTTGTAATATTACTTTTATAAAACAGTTCAACGAACAAGAAGTTATTACATAATCTTTTTTAGACACTGACAGTTTGCTTTGTCAATATAAAAGGGATTGCAACACAGTAGTGATGTTTAGATCCAGAATGATTCAGTGTTTTTGACCTAATAGGTTGAGTAAATGATTCAATGACTCATTCATTCAGTCAGTCCCTTTTTTGGTTCCTGATTGATTCAGTGCTTTCAAATAAATCAGTTGAGTAAATGACTCATTCTTAAAGTTGGTCAACTGTTTAAATCCATGAATCAGCTCTTTTTAATGAATCGGTTTGACGAAATAATTCAAATTTATTAACTAAAGTTAAAACACATTTGCTTGGAGAGATGAGAAACACCAAAATGATCACACAGTTCAAAATTCATCTAATTTTTTAAGCATAAAAGCTGTTTCAAAATTAGCGGCCTGAGACAGTTGCTTACTAAAAGGTGGAGTCCTAACTCAAAAGGATTTGCGATGCAGTGGAAGTAATAATAGATCTTTTGTTCCGTATTGTAATGTACATCCGAGTAAATGATACAATGACTCATTCTTAAAGCCGGTCAACTGCTTGAATCCTGAATGAATCAGCTTTTTTGAACGAATCGGTTTGACTAAATGATTCAAATATTTCATATAGTCACTTGTTGCCACCTACTGGCATTATAACGTAACCAGCAGAAAGAGTCACTGAAAAATCCCCACCATTAATGCAAAGAATGACAGTCTGCCTGGAACAAACAGACAAGAGAAGTGATGCAAACAGCAAAATGTAATATATTCAAATAATAATATAATATAAATATTATACAACTAACATTGTGAGCTGAACGCCTACACAGCAAGGGCAGGGCCGCAATGTTTTTGGAATTAGGCTACAATAATAATAATAATAATAATAATAATAATAAAAATAAAAAAATCAGGGACATCTAAACATTTAAATGGTAATCGAATGGTTTTTAACCAAGGCCACTGTAAACATTAAATATTTACTTACTGTCATTCAAGCTTATCAGCCCTGACTGTCAGACGAAGGAAAGGAAAGGACAAGTTATCTAAATAGATCACACTTCTACCCTTTTGGCCCTGCAGTCATTTCTGTCCATACAGCATGACCAAAGAGCCAGAGACGCCAGACCAGAAAGGCCTGGATCAGTTTTTATACAGTATATACTGAAGATGACTGACAATTTCTCATTCATTTCTTTTGCGTGATCACATTAGAGGTGCGATATATAATAGTACATAACTCCAGAGGGAAGGAAGAGGTTGATGCATGACTTTAGAGGTGAATGGCAGTAACACAGACGGCAAAGGTCACCCACGTCTGCCCCTCGCTGACCTTCTCTGGGCAACAAGGCTATAACCATGGCAACTGACTCGCAAACATATGATGTCATTTATTGTAAGAGGGTGTTGCTGGGGGGAAGGGATGGTCACACACCAACACACACACATCTTGTGCCAGTGACCGAGTCATCAGCGCCTATGCCATGTCCAATGATCGCTTCAACTTCCCAGACAGCCATAAAAAAAAAAAGCAAGCTGAATCAAAAGAATTAGCATTCCCGTAACGCAGGGACTGTCTGTGTGCCCCCTGGCAGCGGTGAGAGAGGCTTTCTGTCTTTCTCTCTCTCCTGCTCTCTGTCTCAGCCTGTGTCATTCCAGCTGCGGGGCTCTGGGTGAATCAAGTGATATTTTGGAGGATGATGACGGCAAATATTAAAATGACCAGTAAGACTAAGACTGCTGTCAGTCACGACAATACATACACAAACGTTCAGCAGGGTCCAAAAGTCTGAGACCACATGTAAAGACTTCTATTTTGCATTTTTCTAACTAAACGTGTTTCTTTTTAAATTAATTATTTTTCTCATTTCAATTTATATCCTCAATAGCAAATATGTGCCTCTAAGAAAAAGTATTTAATAAAAAAAAGAATTAATTATAAAACCAGTGTAAAAACTTATTTTTTCCCCCAGAAAATTTTATGAAATTAAGTCAAATAAAGTGGTTTTCCTCACTCCTTGAACATGTGTGTACACATTTTTATTTTTTATGCCATTATTATTTAAAAAAAAAAAAAAAAAAAATTATATATATATATATATATATATATATATATATATATATATATATATATATATATATATATATATATATATATATATATATATATATATATATATATCTCCAGCAAGAATGCAATAAATTGATCAAAAGTGACATTAAAGCCTGTTACAAATGATTCCCATTTTAAATAAATGCTGAAATGTTTTTTACATTGATAATAATAAGAAATGTTTCTTGAGCAGAATAGATTGATTTCTGAAGGACAGGGCCAGATTTACCTCATATTGTGAATTTGTGACATAAGCAAAATACATTTTTGTCATCCCAGGAAGAAATTACATCTTGATATATATTAAAATAGAAAACACTTACTTTAAACTGTATTAATATTTCACAATATTACTATTTATACTATATTTCTGATCAAATCCATGCAGTCTTGTTGAGCACAAAATACTTTTTTCCAAAACATTTGAACGGTAGTATGTGTGTGATATAATGTTTCCAGATGTTTTTGATTTTTTCTTTCTAATCAATAGTAATAAAGATGGTCAAACTTCTTGATCTAATTTCTTCTTTTCAATAATTTCAACAACTTTTTTTCTTCATTATGATATCAGGACAGTTGTATCAATGTATGTTCCCCAAAAATATCCAAATGAATTTGAATTCAGAATTCAAAAACATGCTCATCATAGAAAGTGTATTGAGGTGAAGCCATTGTATGACATTGTTCATGTATTTTGGACTACCTTTTTGGTGCTTCTAAGACATTCATGGAGCTTGACCGCTTCAGTCACCATCATCTCCTTTATTGTTTCATTGAAGAAAAAACATCTTATAGGTTTGAAGTGAACAATCCCTTTAAAGGTGGAGGATGAGCAATTGGCTGAGAGATGTCACGAGTGATCATCTGATCTCAAAAACACATCTAGAAACACAAAAGCATGCATGCAAAGAAACACGCACATGAATCTCTGATCAGGATGTCCCAAAGTCATCTACAATCAGTGATTTGCTGTGAATTAATGACTCTATCCTAAAACCACATTCCGTCCTCCACACACAGAGAGGCCCTTTCTAATTGGACATTGATTGTCAAGGCCCTCCAATCTCGTTTGAATATCTAGAGCATGTTAATTGAAGAATGGGATTGGGTGTATCTTCACGCTTAAGGGGAGGAGAGTGACATAGACAAATGAATGTACTCTCACAGACAAAATTACAAGAGCTCACCCATGAGCAAACTTACACGCCACAGCATAAACATGAGCTCACGGGGACTTCATCAAGACTTCATCCTCACATAGAAAACTCGCAAATTATTTTATGGAGAGCTCAGAGCTGTCTTACTGTACAACATCAAATGTTCAGCTAATCCAAAAGGTTTAGAACAACAAGAGATTGTTATTGGAGGAACTTACAGCACAATTTTCAACATTGTCTCAAGAATATCATTTTATCACCCCCCAGGTAAAAATCATGAGTCTGATTTACTTATAGAATTATTTTAAATTATATTTAAACAAAAATGTCAGTTGTCCAGAGGCCTCATGTATAAAACTTTCAGTGGATTTCATCCTAAAAGCGTGTGTACGCATAAAAGAGAGACAAGCGTTTTCATATTTATAAAACCATGTGTACCTGCGCAAAATTCCCTTTATAAAACCCAGCAAGTGGTAGATTGTGCGTACATGACAGGAAGATTGCGAGTAAATGAATCTCCGCCCCTTTCCTCCCTGAAATAACCATATATGGAGCTTACAACGCCTAGTTTTACTATACATTACGTCATCTGCATATCATTTCCATGCGTATTCCCATCCATGTGACACCGTGTTTAACTGTACAAAACATTAGGAAAATATGAGAATAAATGCCATCACATTACATTGCTAAAAATCATTCATTATCCTTGTCTTGTTTTTTTTTTTAATTAATCAAAATTGAATTTCCACCGGTCAAAGAGTATTTATATTTGATCTAAGCTAATCAAATTTATGCAATTTTGCCTATAAGGTAAACATATATTTTATTTTATGTTTATATATTTTTAATGGAAGCAGAAAGGCCTTATTTTTGCATTGTAAATTATTGTCTGACTCCGCACGTCACTGGCAAAACATTTAAAAAATAAAACGTGCATATCTTACGGTTTCAAAATCTATCCTTCAAATCACCGAGAGATTCCTTCCGTATCTGTCATTATGCCATTATGTTGCTAAGCTATCTGCTTAGATGAAGTGCACACGATTGATCATTACTCATGCGAAAATATTTTCTGTGTCTGCTATTGAGTTCTACATGAGTTCTGCTATCTAGAACACAATTTAAAGCGCAATTATCATGCACCAAGAAATCCTCACTGTATTTAAAACATTAAAACAGCATTCCATTAATGAGAGTGATGCATTTTTAATCTAAATGTGGCAATTGAAATGTTCAAACGCAAAACAGAGTTTAAAATCATTCTGTTGACTTCATTACTTCGCTCACTCCAGTAAAAGTCCGTACGCATGGTCTAGAGCTCTCGAGCGGTGCGCACATATTTATGCCAAGTTTATTTTTTATAAATCCCAATGTGTGTAGAAAATAGAGTACGCACATTTCATTTTCTTTATTTATACATCAGGTTCCAGGTATCATGATGAGGAAAAAAAATAAAAGAACGGTAGTTTAACAATGGCTCCTTGATTATGTGGGGTCCCTCAAGGGTCAATTTTAGGACCCTTACTATTCCCTGTGTATATGCTTCCTCTGGGCTCAATCATTCAGAGATATGGCATGTCTTAATGTAATACTGATAACATTCAATTTTCATTTCTAATATGCTTGGACAAAAAAAAATCCTCAATTGAGAATTGCCCTAAATTGCTTTGTTTACATCAGGTTTTGGCTAGCAGACAACATTGTACGTTGAGAGCAAAACTGAAGTTTTGATTTTTGGTTCCCCCAAGTCCTCTTTACCTGGACTGGTCGATCAACTAGGCCCTAAATAAATAAATGTTCAAGATGATGTAAGGAGCTTTGGAGTTATTTTAGACTCAGAGCTGCTTTTAAATAGGCAGATCAGTGTTGTTGTAAAAAAGCATAATTTGTCCTCTTTTAACAAGTTCTTTTTTTTTTATCATGGACTCTTTATTCGCCATTGACCCACAATTTTACAATGGAGGACACTCTTAGGGTCAATCCTTAGGAGTTTTGCAAAGTCTCTAATCTTGGGTATGAGCAACAATAATAGCGATGCTGGCCTTAGCGAACACTACTAATCAACGTCACAAGCATCGGCACATCAGAGTAAACAACTTAAACTGCCAGAAACACCATTAAACACCTCAGTTCTTTTCGTCTCTCTCTCTCTCTGCATGCACATCAATCACAGCGCCACAGCATCATCAGAAAGAGTACATTTGAAATCATGATGGATGACAACTTCCCCCAGATTTCCCCTCCTGTGCCAAAGCCATTAAACTAAAGGCATCAAAACGCTCGGGCGAATAAGAATCTCCTCACTCTCGTGTCTGTCCTGCCATACCGAACCAGAGACGCTTTCGTGGTTTGACTGCATGTGCGCTCACAATCATAATGGTGAGATTCGCTTTAAAGGATTAGTTCTTCCAAAAATTATTTATTTCTCCTCATGTTGTTACAAACCCGTACATCTTTCTTTCTTCAGTGGAACACAAATAGAAAATTTTCACTACAAGCTTTTCCATTAAGTGTCTCTTTTCCATTTAATGAAAGTCAATGGTGATAAGTCTGTGAAACTCCGAAATGACAAAAAAAAAATATATCATAGAAGCATTTAAAAAGTGGCCTATATTAGTCATGCATGATATTCCAAGCCTTCCGAAGCCATACAATAGCTTATAAAATGAGAAATAGACATTTAAGGTGTTATTTACTGAAAATATTGATTTTATGGAGAAAAAAGAAAAGAAAAAAAGTCCAAAAGTCTCTCATGGAAATTCCCAACTATTTCATGATTTGGTAAACTGGAGGCAAGGTTCATTTCTACGTTCATTTTCACATAACCTTCATTCTTTATTTTCTAAAAAGCATGTTTACTAATCAAATCGTATGAATTCGCTACCAAAATAGTTGCTTGTCTTATGACATCGGGTTGTGATGTCGGATTCAGTCACGAACCAGACTAATTTGCTTCTTAAATTCAAATCAGTTCATCTGACTCTGGTCCTTACTGGAGGAAAAAACGATCAGTTAATAATACTTTCGGTATATTTCTCACACAAACACGCCCAGAGTGAATTTATCCTATAATGGTTGGTATGACTTGAACTGATTCATGATTCATAGATTCGATTAATTCCAAAACCATTTTTTGCAAATTTAGAATGATTCACTTTGAACCGTACTGACATTTCATGAGATTCGAATAATATGAAGATTCGTTAAAATACTCTCTAATGCGTCTTGAGCAAGAAAAAGAGGAAGACAAACTACTTGCGCAATTACCTTTAACATAATTAAATTCAAAATATTGTTCCTTTACACAATTCGCACATAAACACACATCGCATTGGACACATAGATGCTCCAAATCGTACAAAACGTATACTCCATCTTTCCAGGCGCATATTTTCTGCCATAAACACACGCTATCAGTCCAAATAGCATGGGGCACAGGACGCAGCTCGAGTCATTATTAGCGGTGCCCTCCGTATTGTGTTGGGAACAAGCTGTGATTGCCAGTTATGTGTAATATGCTGTGAATGTGCATTGACATGGCTGACTGCTCAGCAATATACAAGGCAATTAACTTGATTGCCCTATCTCAGACTAACGCTACCAGCCTGAGTGAGAAAATGAAGACACAAAGAAATACGGCATCAGACCGTCTGCTAAAGCTAAAGCTATGCGAACGGTTAGCAGAAGACAAATGCAGGCCAGTCAATTTTGCTAAGCTTTGTCATTATGTAAGGCAGGAAATGCCTGGACAGTTTGAAGCATTGAAATAAATGTGTGTACCATTAAAGTCTTTCTTTTTATGTTGGCATTATCAAAACCAAACTGCAACAAAAAAAAAAAAAAAATAGACTTTTGAAGAAAATGTGTGCTATTTCCTGTGGGTGCTTGCCAGAACGTTACTGTGCATCTATTTCACTGACAAAAATGTGGTGTAGGATTTACTATTTTTAATCAGAAATTGCTATGTTTCAAGTAATTACACAGAAATGGCGAGTAACGTTGAATTACACGTAGTAGAAAGACTGACTTTGTATTTCTGTTTCTATTCCAGTAAACACACAGCATCACAAACCTGTAGTAAGAAGCGTACTTTTTTTTGTTGGTACGATGTGAGCTTACATAGATCATGCTCTTTAGCAAAATAAGCAAGCTAACATGCACTTAAATTCTATCTTTTAGTTAAGTCAACAGAACGAAAGTGCCTTTTTTGTTGTTTTTTGTGTTTGAAGAGGACCCCAGGGAACCCCGGAGTATGACGTAAGTGGAAACCCGGCGATTGAATCATCTAATAAAGCAAAACAAAAATAGAAAAGTAGTCCTCGGATGCCATGTTTTTTACAGCCATAATCTGACATTAATTAATAAGCAGAAGTTTTTGATAACAGTTCTATTTTGTCTAACGAACGTTGTTTAAATGACGGATGCGCGAGTGCAACAAAGTTATCGGGGTTCAGGAAACAGTCATGAGTAGATAGATCATTTCGCCAAGGATGTGTGGTACTGTGGTAGTTACACAGCAAATTACGTCGTTAAAAATTATTGCAATTTTAACAATAGAAGACTGTAAAAATGCTATGGTAAGACAATCTGTTAATGGCAAGTTCACTTACTATATACAATAAATCTAACAGGACATTTCATGTCATTTTAAAGTAAAATACGGTTACATTTACAGTTTCTGAAAAATAACAAGTTAAAATTTTTAGTGAAAAAGCATTAAATGACATTCAAATTTGAAGACTATGCTTCATTGCTTGTAGTTATGTACATTAGGGTTGTATGTTACAACTTAAGCTGTTAAATTAATGTTAATTGCATTATTTTATTATCATGTTTGTTACCATGATGGTATTTTGTGCTAAAAAAAAACATCTCCACGGTGGGGCTTTGAGCCAAAATTTATAATGAAAGAACATTAAATGACATTCACATTTGATGGTTTTTCATTGCTATGAAACAACTATGTTTCAACCGTGTTTGTCTTTCACTGTTCTATTAAAAAGGGAGTCCTGCTCCCAACACATGGTACTGATTCAGCCAGAAGTTGGCATTTTGTTCTCAAATAAAAGAAAAATATTTGAAAGTGCCACAGAGGTATTCACTCTTCGATTGGTTTACGTAGTCTACGGATATTTTAGTATTTTATCATCTGAAAAAAAAAAAATTACAAACTTTAAATGATTATGTTTAGGGAGATGGCTAAAAAAACATCTCCGCAGTGGGGCTTTGAGCCCACAATATCACATATCTGGCAGAGAAACTGAGACACAACCCACTGTTGTTTTGTTGAATGAAAGCCTGAGAATATATGCCATGGCGGGAGCCAAAAATTACATGCAAAACACATTGCTAGATAGGGAAGGGGCCGACAAACAAACGGTGAACAAACAGAAGATTGGAGCGCACAGAACATCCTGAGGGATGAAACCTGCCGCGTGCTCTCTGACTCACTCACCGAGCTCATGACTTCGGCTAGTTGACTGAAAACCACATATAAACGTGGGGGAAAAAATAAGCCTATATCTATTTGCTCGCAGACATTTGAAAAGTTTTTGTAAAAACATGTTTAGCAGTCAAATTCATTTGATTTGCAAATTGCCGGTTGAACTGAATACAACATTCAGCATGTATTTCTGTACTTCCGAATGACAATAGTTCACACATGTCGGAATTATACCGCAATTGACCCTTCGCAAAGACCCGCCCCCTTTAGTTACTGTTGCTATGTCCGACAAGCCATGCGCTCTCACGCCACACATCACGTTCTCATGCAGTGAAAAATACATAGTGGAATGTATGAAACAGTTTCATATTTAAAATAGTCATTTTTTAAAGAAGTTTAAACACTAAATAGCGTATAGAGTCTCTTTAATGTGTCGTGACAGATCGCTGTAGCTTCTTCAAGATCATCTCTTCATACTAGTTCATTTATAGCATCAAATAAACATGAATGAACATCAGAAGGAATGTTGTTTCAAGCGCAGAAAGACGTGAGTACACACAATATTTTTTAAGTTAAAGTTCACCAATGTTCGACTAACTCCCCTGACTGCTTTGTCAGACGACAAAATGGCGGATTCGGGGTTATGATTGGTCAGATCGCCTGTCAATCAAACTGTTCGCGAAGGGACAATTACGAGATTGCGACTTCTTGTAATCTCTGAATTTTCTGAGAGCTCCAACTTTTACAACCTGACCGCTGTCACCGCCGAGAACGCGAACAGCTCAGAGAATGTACTGGGTTTACGCTAATCACCACTATAGCGCTCTTTGTGGCAATGACGAGATTACAACACATTCTTGAATCACTTTATGAATTGCATTCTGACACATTTCAGAATATAATAATGTGTGAAATTCAACTTGTGTGGAATGGACTGTAGCTTATACATTCACGTTCTTGCAAAAAATGTGCTTCAGGCCTTTCAATCCTTTTTGTCAATAACCAGTTCATTCTTTCACTCTGTCCCGTGCTGTATGTGTTTATTTGCAGGTCTTTCTTTTTAATGCAAGTTTCAGGTTACAGTGTCAACGCTCCCTAGTGGCTCTCATTGGCTGCTGTGATGGTGTCGGTTGCCCCTGGGTTTGCCCTCTCACTGATCAGTCTCTAATCCTCACTGATGGGGGTCTGCCTGGGTCTAGCACTGGGATTAGGGGGGCACGGGACCACATCTCTGGGGCAGCTGGTCGTCCCCCCTGAAGGGAGGAAGCTCAGAAATATATGCTGAGACGGGAACTCTGAGAAGCTGACTGAAAGGATATGCAGACAAGACATTATTGACGGTACTCGCTAAAGCAAACATCATAATTATTACTGTTCACTTGAACAAACCCCAAACCCTAAGTATTTAACTTTTGCGCGTCACTTTCTGCGACTGATTAAAGCAAACACAGCACACCACCCAAAACACACTATACCTACTTTTGGTCAGGATTGAAGGGAAAATGGATGCTGCCACATACATCCAAATTTTTGAGGAAAAACTGCATCCCTCTGCTCTGAAGATGAGCAGGTCATTCACCTTCCAAAACGACAATGATCTTAAACATACCGCCAAAATTTACATTTAAATCATTTGGCAGACGCTTTTATCCAAAGCGACTTACAAGTGAGGCAATTAGGGGTTAGGTGCCTTGCTCAAGGGCACCTTAGTCATGGTATCAAAGGTGGAGAGAGTGCTGTTCATTTACAATCCTCACTTTCAAATCCTGCCGGCTTGGGAATCGAACTGGCAACCTTCAGGTTGCAAGCCTGACTCCCTCACCATTAGGCTACGACTACCTAACAATACCTAATTACAACGCAATGGCTTAAGGATAGGAAAGTGAATGTCAAGTCAGAGCCCTGACTTAAATCCCATAGAAAATCTGTGAATGGATTTGAAGAGAGTAGTCCATTGTTGCTCACCACGGAATTGGCAAAAGAATATTCCCATTCCCAAAATAAGCGCAACACTAGTACAGAAAGATATAAAGAAGTGGCTCTACGAAGAATCAAATCAGGGGACTGATGACTTTTCCAACCCTGTTATGCTAGAGCTGTTGCTTTTTCTTTCATTAGTTTGATGTTGTAAGGCAAAATTTGTAAATTCAGCTAGAAAAGTTGTTTTTTTTCAAATATATATATGTGTGTGTGTGTGTGTGTGTGTATATGTGTATATGTGTAAATCAAGCGTGCCACACAAATCCTGAAAAGTGAAGCTAATCTTAAAAAGTGAAGCATCTCGATCGCCCCCAGGTGGCTGGATGAAGTAATAAACCCCACCCTCTCCATATAATGTGATGGGACTTGAGACAAACTAAACAGTCAAATTACATGTATTTTTTTCCATGGTTTGTCATTTTAGGCAGTTTTTATCATGCTGATGTAAGTTCAAGAGTTCGTTCTTTAAAGAAGTTTGTTTTTAGTTAGTTATTTGATGCTATAAAAACTCATGAATGACAGCAGAGATTGTCAGCTTCTCGGAGCGAAGTAGTCACTGAAGCACCAACAGACTTTTTTCTGGATCTTTGGGGGAGATTGGAGCTTTAACTTTAATTTCTACATTCCAAGAACTGTATGTTTCACACCGACATTATTCTGCAGTATTAACCGATTCTGCGGGAGTGTGGGCAGCGCCTTGATATCGCGGCTCCACTTCGCACTCGCTACCGCGCAGACTTGGGCTCCACTATGCGCAGACTCGAAATTCAAGATGTCAGCGCCATATTGGCACACTGGCAGCGTCACCTACTCCAGTGGAAGAGAGTGAAGGTGTGTCATCAATCTTTTTTTACAGTCTATGGCAGTGCTTCCCAAACGGTGGGCCGCGGCCCCCAGGTGGGCCATAGCGGTATTGCAGGGGGGTGTAGGTAGTCCAAATCAACATATTAAAATAACTAAAATATTCCAATTGTTCTAAAATTAGATTTTTTGTAAAGAATGTTTACATCATAATTCTCATAATTCACATGAAATTCTTACAAACTTGTTAATAAATATATTTGTAGGTAAATGTCGGTATATATTTTTTATATATAGAGCTTTTGTAATGTTTTTGGGGGGGCCTGACCCCTCTTAAGTTTGGGAAGCTCTAGTCTATATGTGTGCGTATGCATATGTGTGTGTGTGTGTGTGTGTGTGTGTGTATCACACAACTACAAACCAGAAGACAATTTTCTTTCTGTACGTTCTTCTGTCAAAAATATTTTTTATATATAATTAATATTTGAGCCACAATGCTTGCATCACATCAAGACTGTGTGTTTTCTGTGTGTCCACTGTCAAAATGAAACGAAACAGACTGCACAATCAGACAGAACAGCCCAGCACAGCTCTTAACATACAGAAGGCGGGCAACTCAAGGATTTAAGCGCCCTCCTCCCCCTCTCTCTCCTCACCCCCTTTCATGAATTAAAAGAACAGTCTGCAGGGGAAAGCATAGTTAATTCTGATCAGATCTCTCTCTCCCTCCACTTCCCCTGGCGTCTCTCTCGGCCTGACAGACATAGATGGGATCTGACAGTAAACAGCCGAGCGGATGCCTTGCGCGTGATTGACACGCCGGCAGGTCGCCGCGCGCCCGCCCAGCACCTAATCCTGCCCTGTCAGGTCTAATTGGAGAGGTGGAGCCCCGTGTCACCGGGGCAACTGATTGGCAGGACCCCGGCTTTGCATAGATATGAGCCGTAGATGAGGGGTGCAGTACTACTCCACTGCTAATAGAGAGATGGAGACTGATATGAACAGACACACAAACATAAACATTTGTGCATATTTTACGCACAAATGCACTATTATTTACCATACTGTAAGAGTTAGGGTGAGAAATATAAAATATAACATAATTACAGACCACATATGCACACTATTAAATGCACAATATACCATGATGGGCTGCGCTATTGTGGCCTGTTGGAGGTGTAGAGTGAGCTAGTTTAGAAATGTGACAGTTTTTATGAGTTTTAACTGAATTTTTTTTTTTTATCATATTAATTATACAGGGCATATACTTTATTACAAGAATCAATGTGATGCTAATTAATTTGCGCCAATAAAATAAAAAAAGTCAGCTCTACAACTGCCCTCATGTGGCATAAAAAATGATTTTATATATATATATATATGCAATGTAAGATATAAATGTACTTATCTCAAGGCAAGATTAGTTCACGTTGTAAAATGTCATGTGGTCTGACTCCCCAAAAATGATGACATTGATAATATTTCTTATCTGTATTTACATTTATGCATTTTGCAACGTTTTTATCCAAAGTGACTTACATTGCATTCAAGGTATACATTTTTCTCAGTTCTTGCTTTCCCTGGGAATCAAACCCATAGTCTTGGCTTTGCTAGTGTCATGCATTGCATGTCATGCAAAACCTTGAAAAATTAATAATCCGCACTATTCTCTAAAACACGTTTATGTGCTCATCAGGTCCATTAAACGTTTCTCCCAGATCCTGGCCTTGCAGTTGTGCGTGTTTAAGTGTTCATCATTAGCATTTTTTGTTCATATTTAGTATTTGTGTTCATTTTGTTATTTTTACTTATCAAATAATGCAGTGTGTGTTTGTCATTTTCAATTGCAGGTGTGTGTTGCCTGCAGAGTTCAAATGTAAGTGTGTTTGTTGCACGACCCCAGCGTTGCACGTGTGTCTGCTGCGGAGTGATTGACAGCTGCCACTGACCTGTAGCAGTCAGAAAGCCACGGTAGAGGTCACCGGGTCAGACGGAGCAGCGTTGCTCTAGAGACGACCTCAGCCCCTCATCTGCATACAAGCCTTCATTAGTAGCACCACGCAGCCTGCATAACAGCACCATAAATTAATAAGGCAGCTATAGGAGAGTGTGCGGTAGAGAGCACACTTAATTAGAGCAAGGTACAGTGGCCATATTTAAGTGTATAAAAATTTGTAGATCATTTCTTATGGGAACAAATATGTTTGTTTCGTATATGCTGTACAGATGATTTATGAGCTTATCTAAACTCTAAAATCGGAATTGTACTAGTCTTGATGGTCTTATGGAGGCTTTGGTCAGCTGGTGTACACCAAAAACAAATTCATGAAGATATTTTGTGAAAATATTATAAACATTTGGAAACAATATTGTCTACTAAATTAAAGTCATGTGGTGCAACCACCGTGCAGAAACATGAAGAGGGAAAAAAAAAAGGAAATGATATCATAAAAAGGAGACCTTACAGACTATCAAGGTCAAGAACTGTCTTAAAATATTTTAATTTGGCGTTTTTGCGATATGCCAAGGTTAGTTCACGTTATAAAATAGCATGTGATGTGACTCCTAAAAATAATTCATTAATTACTAATTTATGATATTTGTAAAAACATACTTTTAAAAAAAACAAGAAAAAATGATTAAGATGTGAAGAGTCACACACACACTACTATTCCAAAGTCAAAAATACAGTAATATTGTGAAATATTAATACAACTTAAAACAACTCTTTTCTATTTCTATATATTTTATGTCTATATATTATATATGCTATACATATTTATACATGTATGGTTTTTTTTGGGGGGGGGGTTGCTATACACACTAACATTCAAAAGTTTGGCAACACTAATATTTTTTTTTATGAATTTTTTTTTTGAAAAAAGTCATTTGTGCTCATTATTTGATGAGAAATACAGTAAAAACAGTAATATTGAGAAATATTACCACAAATATTTGTTTATTTTAACTGTTCAATTTAAAATGTAATTTGTTCCTGTGATCAAAGCTGTATTTTCAGCATCATTACTCCAGTCTTCAGTGTCACATGACCCTTCAGAAATCATTCTGATATGCTGATTTGCTGCTCAAGAAACATTTACTATTATTATTATCAATGTTAAAAGCAGTTGTGCCATTTAATATTTTTTATGGAATCTGTGATGCATTTTGTCAGGATACTTTGGTGAATATAAAGTTAAAAAAAAAAAAACAGCATTTCTTTGAAATAGAAATCTATTCTAACATTATAAATGTCATTGCCATCAATGATAAATTTAATGCTTCCTTGCTGAATAAAAGCATTAAGTTCTTTCCACAAAAAATCTTACTAACTCCAAACTATTAAACGGTAAGGAAAACATTTTTACTTGAACTCTTTCAATGAAAATAAATTTTTTTCTTATTTCGAAATGCTTTTCTTTAGACACATATTCGATACCATCCGTAGCAAACCCATGACATGATTTCCAATGATCACGTTATTGTCTGAAAAGAGAGGAAATGAGCTCATTTATCACAGGAAGTAAGGCTCCGCCGGTGAAGATGGACAGAGTTTGAGAGGAGGCTGACTGGGCCGCAGCGGGGCTGGAGCGCTGGGATGCCCGCTGTGCTCAGGAGGAAATTCTCAGGGCAATCGATGGTAGGGATTAAGGCTGGGTTTTGGGCTCAAAGGCCTGGATCTCAGCGTTATCCTCGAGGGGAACGTTGGGAACGCAAGTGGAGAGGCGAGGAGCTAACCTGGAACTGTCAAGTGCGCATGAAGGGCTTCTGAAAGCCAGGCAGGAAGATTCGCAGGGGCCGCTTCAATGCACGTAGCCGCTCGCGCGTGCTCACCATACCACGGTAACCTTATTCAATATTCTATGGAAGACGGAGCTACTCAAAGTTTGAACTTGGAGAAGAAAAAAAAGCAGCCTCTGAGAAGACTGGATGTGCTTAACTCACTTCTCGCTACTTGCTATAGAATCATGCCAGGCATCCATATTGATTCTGAATGGTCAATGCAATCATCTTCACTCCGCGCTCCCCAGGGTGAAACCGATCTCGACGCTTGAATTCACGACTCATTACAAAATGAGAGTGAAAAAAAACACATGCGCACTAGAAGACCATGGGGAAATTATAGGAGAGCTATGGTGAATCTCAAAATTAAACAGCATAATTAATCATAGCGGAAAAAAGACAGCAAGAGAGGGGAAAAAAAACAACCACGTTGCTAATAAACTTAATAATAATTGCATTTCTTTTCCACATCAGAAAATGCAATCAGTTCAACCATGAACTGACTAACTAATCTGCATCCGCCGTCTGCCCGGCCTTCAGTGCCAAAAACCAGTGACCTGAACACTTGAGCACTTCAGAAAGTTGATTTCATCTGCCATAATAAGAGCTAAGAAATATAGTTTCGATTAAAATGACTATTAAAAGAGAAAGTTGAGCAATTTTCCCAAATCAACGATACATTTTTTTTTTTAGGTACACTACAATTTAAATGTTTGGGGTCAGTAAGACATTAAAAAGATATTAATACTTTGAAAAGCGATAGTAAAGACATTTATAATGTTACAAACGAGCATTCTAATCATCAAAGAATCCAAAATAAAAATGTACCACAGTTTCCATAAAAATATTAGGTTTAAGTAGAGATGAAAGTGTCATATCATGAATATGGTGACCGAAATGATCACGGTTATCAATATTATCACGGTATTATTCAAATGTATTCAAATCATTTTACCACAACAAATAAAACTAACACTTTTCAGCTTGCCTAAGATCAAAAATTCACAATCATTATTAATGTCACTTTTATAGCAATAACTTTTAAAGAAACGGTCTCGATGTATGGATAACTGAAGGTCGTGCTCCTCGAGCTCGAAGCAATCAGGTGTAGTTCATCACTTTAACATTTGACAACCACAAAATGTCCCAACTGTATGCTGTTTTATTATTTAAAACGTCTTTTTGTGATTTTTTTTTTTTACTTGACCAGTAGGCCTACTCTTACTGTTTACGTCGTTCTTTAAAGATTTTAAAATAAACGCCACTTGGTTTTATATTGTCTCGTGATGTTCTTCGTGATAGCACTTCCTCTATATACGGATCAGAATAATAGTCTCAGAGTTTTATGTAAATTATGATACTAGTGAGTTTTAGAGAGCGTTCTATACAATAATTAATTCTCTCACCTGTCCAACAAAAAGACTAACTCAGGATTTTCTCCGTCATCAAATCTTTCCACCTTTGTACAGATGTTTACACTCGTTTGTTGTTTTCGGTCTTTCTGTCTTCTAACTTTTCTGCTTCTTCAGTGGTGAATAAAGTACTTGAAAGCCATACTTGAGTAAAAGTATCGATATCTTACCAGAAAATGACTTTCGTAGAAGTAAAAGTTACTGTTTAGAATATTACTTGAGTAAAAGTTTTAAAGTATGTGATTTTTTTTGTACTTAAGTATGAAAAGTATTTTTTTTTTACATACTTAAGTATTGAAAGTAAAAGTACAAGTAAATGCAAAATACAAAAGGAGCAGAAAATATTATTAAAAATTGTTCTATACACAGTTTGAGCGGCAAGATTGTTTAATAACTATTTCTTACATTTTGTTTGCTTTGAATTTAAAAAATATATATTTATTGTAAGTTTTAAATTTAAAATAAGTTTAAAAAAATACAAAATTTTTATTTTATTAATATATATTAATTATACCTTGATCATTCATGTTAATTCATAGTGCATTATAATTAATGTAAGAAGCAACTTTAAAATGTTGAAATTAACAATGAACAACGCTTTCATTAACCTTTAATGTTACAAATGGACTCTTATTGTAAAGTGTTTCATATAAAATCCAAACAATCACGCTTAAAATGGCCATCTATACACACAAAGGCATATTAAATGTTATACTTTCACTCATTATTTGCTTCTATTTTAGAACACTTGATGATTATCTAATCAAAATATGTGTTAAAGTGCGGATAAAAAAGAACTGAAATCGAATTCATTTCTGATTTGTTATGTTTGTCGGCTGCATGATTAGAATGCAATTTAAATATGCAACTTCGCTGGATAACAAATGCAAAAAATCGAACAAATGGATATAAACTAATGCAAGTAGATGGAAACAATCGTGATATTAAACAGTTGGTGTTTTTGTCACATTGTTTGAACAGCTTGAGGTAACGTTACTACTAATGTTAGCATCCTCTCAGCCTCGACGGCAAACATACCGCTGTTCTCCACTAATGCAGCATCTAGTCAACAAACTAATTACTTTAGTGATATGAAAACATAGTGTACTGTATAACATACCGCTTTGTTGTCTGTTTTAAATCCGTTGAAGCGTCCAGTTCAGAGCAGCGCGCGGTCACACGTCGCGTGTCAAAACTAACTGTACGAGGCGTCAGTGATCGTTGTTATTTGGCCTCTAGAGGTCGCTCTCGTGCCGCACTCTTCTCAGCCGCTCCAGCGTTTAGTGAAACGTCACATCAATTCAACATGGAGCTGACTACAAAACAACTATTTTGAGTTCTATTTGAGCTCATTTACAGCCAGGGCTGGGTAGGTTACTTTTAAAATGTATTTCACTACAGATTACAAAATACATGCTTTAAAAAGTAATTTGAAACGTATTTCGTAACATTACTCAAGTTTAGTAACTTAATCTAAATACTTTGGAATACTAATAAGTGTGGAACAAACACAAAAAAGGTAATTGCAAGTTTTTATCTCACAATTCTGACCTTTTCCCTCAGAATTGCGTGATATAAAGTTGCAATTGTGAGTTATAAAGTCAGAATTATGAGATATAAACTCACAATATTGAGAAAAGTCAGAATTATGAGATATAAACTCACATACTAAATTCACAATTGCAAGAAAAAAAGTCAGTATTGCAATTGTGAGTTTAAATCTCGCAATTCTGAGAAAAAGAAGTCAGAATCGTGAAATGCAAACTCACAATTGTGAGGGAAAAAAATTGTGAGAAAAAGTTGCAGTGACGAGTGAATTATAAAATGACTCAAACAACTAATACAAAACATGAAAACAGTCGTGGATCATCAGGTCATGACAGGACAGTTAAATTGACAGTTTGGCAATTTTTTTTATAAATTCAGTCATTTTGTCTTGTTCAGGACATTACTAAATAAAAATAACAACATTTTTATGATCCCTCTTAAAAGTATTAAAATGTTGGAGAAACTTAACTCCGCTTTTTCAGACTGTCAGAGTCAGAGAATCACCAATCGCTGTTTAAATGACATTAAAATTCAAAGTAATCACTTTGGTAATCTAAAATACTTTTCAGATGTAACTGTAATCTGATTACCACCCATTTAAAATGTAACTGTACTGAAATACAGTTACTCAAATTTTGTGATTTAAATACATAACTAAGTTACTTGTATTTCGTTACTCCACAACCCTGTTTACAGCTTAGTTGAATTATGTTTGCATCATTGATCATTATTTTCCTGTGAAGCTGCATTGACACAATCTTTAACATAACGTCATATAGACTTGACTTGAGTAGCCTAAGTCTGATGACTCTTCACAAAAACAAAATGTATTTCTCAATATCTAAAACTTTTTAAGTAAGCACCGAATGCACCTTAAAGTGTCTAAATATATTTTGGGGACACAAAAAATACTCTTAACAGGCCTAAGAATTTCCACAAAGTTGGTGCTTGTAAGCAAAAAAGAGACCAAAATATAAGAAAAATAAAAAAAAGATAGTTATATGCAGTAACTGGAAAGCAAAACAGAAAAACTAATCCAAGTCTTGGGTGTTGCTAGCTGTATTTGACTGTTTTCAGCTGATAGTGCCAGCACCATTTACAGCAGCATTCATCAATTTGACCATGAAATGATCAATAACAGCATCCTTACTCCCAGCACTGCCATCAATCGAGGTATCAGAATCGAAACACCCACAGTCAGTGACCCGGACAATCGATGTGTAGTCTAAGGACAAACATGGACCTAAGGAATCGTGCTTATCCTGTTCAGGAAATAACAGAGACAGGAGTTAGCGGTCACACTTTTTATTAATACTGTTGGCCAAAACAATGTTTTGATATTTTCATACGTATTGTTTCACTGCTTTGTGATTCATAATAAGTTATGGAGTAGAATTAGCCTAATAAAACAGCAAAAAATTACATAAAAAAATTAAATAGTATTAAAAAAATGTAGCACAATTTATAAAACTGGAACTTATTATTTATTTTTATAAACATTTTTATGTTTATGAACAATATATTTTGTCCCAAGAACTTATAAACCCATCTGAGGAATTCTATATGTTTATAAAGAGAGAGATTTATTAGAAATTTGGAGTCAAACAGGAATGAGATAAAACCAAATAAGCATTTGTGTAATTTAATTTTTCTTTACTCAAAATCTCATTTTCCGTAGTAGCATGATGCCGTTTCGGATGTTGGCGTATTGATATCGATGCTCCTATGGCAAGCCATTTTGACTTTTATTCATTCTCAGGATATGAATTCTTGATATCAACAAATCAATTTTCACTGGTTAAAATGCTAATTCTTGATATCAGGAATTACATTTCCACTAGTAACAGTGTTAATTCCTGAAATCAACAATTCAATTCTTGATATAATTAAATTCTAGATATCAAGAATTACATTTCCACTAGTAAAAACTATAATTCTTGATATCTGTAATTGTATTTTCACTAGTGAAATCTCACCATAGGCCTCCATTAAAATTCAATTGTTGATATCAAGAATTGATTTCTTACTAGTTGAAATTCCAGTTTCACATATCAGGAATATAATTCTTACTAGTAAAAATAATTTTTGATATCAATAATTACATTGTTACTAGTAAAAATGCAAATGTCTGATATCAAGAATTCAATTGTCACTAGATGAAATGTTAATTATTGATATCAACAATTGAATTGCTCCTAGTAAAAATATTGATTTCTGATATCTGAAAATGAATTCCTGATATCAATATAATTTCTGAAACGGCTTTCTTACTAGTAACAATCACATAATAGACATTTACACTAGTAACAATGTAATTGTTGATATCAAGAATAGACATTTGCACTAGTAACAATGTAATTGTTGATATCAAGAATAGACATTTGCACTAGTAACAATGTAATTGTTGATATCAGAAAATTGCATTTTTACGATTGTATTCCTGATATGTGAAACTGGAATTTCAACTAGTAAGAAATTAATTCTTGATATCAACAATTGAATTTGAATGGCAGCCTATGGTGAGATTTCACTAGTAAAAATACAATTCTTGATATCAACAATTATAGTTTTTACTAGTGGAAATTGAATTGTTGATATCAAGAATTAGCGTTGTTACTAGTGGAAATGTAATTCCTGATATCAAGTATTAACATTTTAACTAGTGAAAATGTAATTGTTGGTATCACAAGTTCATATCCTGAGAATGAATAAATGTTAAGACGGCTTGCCATATGCTCCACCTGTGGCGATGTGACTCGTTTGGAGTCGGACGCATCTGAATTCAAGACTCGGAGAGGCTCGGATGAGCAGCGATACGTGCCTCGCCTGATCATAAGATGAACCGGACATACTTACTTTCAGACTTTGAAACTTTCTGGAAAGTTCCAGGCGAGAATTCTGATCTGCCGAGACAAACAATGAATCTTCAAATATCCTAAAAAATGAGCACATAACACCACATGAGGTCGATGAAGTGTTTAATAATTAAACATAGAACGCGTGTTTATAACATTTATTCTTTTAAAAACTCAAAAAATGAGCTGGAACATTAAAGGATGAACGTGTATCTCTAATGAAAATAACTCATCAGCGTTAACAGGTCAGAGGTCCGGATGATTCATATGAATTAGAACGTCGACGGTCAAGTACTGAAAGTTCAACAAGCGAGACACCTAGTGGTCAGTTTTTGCCATTGCACGTGAAACTCCACACGCACAACCTTTCTGACGTAGCAACTACGGCTCAAAAATGATGTCAATAATAACCAATAAGCCTCACGAGGTTTGAAACGGACAAGCTCAAGAGACAATTGAAATAAATCGTCATCACATTCATGAATACGACACGCTCTGGTCTTTTTATTACTGTATTAGACGGGGGAAATGATGAACTAACTATCCATTGTTTTTTGAAACTTTTAAAGAGTTTAACTTAAATGACCAGTTATTACTGTAAAAGAAGAAAAAGTACTTCACTTTTAAGAGGTGAGACAAACAATCGAATCGACTAATACACTCTCTGCCACTTTAAAGGTTATAACACTGTTTCCCTGAAATAATACATACTGTTTTTGGAGAACTGTCATAATTTACAGTTCAGATTGCCAATGAGCACTTGTAGAATGAACCCAGTAATACTGTGTGTGAGTATTTTATATATATATATATATATATATATATATATATATACATACACACACATATACATATATAAGGGGTGTCAATAGATAACCCTTTTGTGCGAATAATCACGATTAAACATTTTAGTCTATTGACACCCCTAATATATACATGCCTCAATTTTTGTTCAATTATTTTGACACGTTAAGGACTTTGAATCGTGTGTGTGTAATATATATATATATATATATATATATAGACAACATATTTGATCAAAAATGTGGTTCAAAAGTCAGTATATGACATACATGAAAAAAAAAACTAGTGACATTGTGTACTCCAATGTGTACTTTATAGATCATTTAAGTATAAGTTTTGTGGCCAAAAAGCACAGAATTTATGCACATTCAGCAAGTGTTAAATAAAGACGAGACAGATTTTACAAGATTGATTTATTAACTATAATACAGGTCACAGAAGGCCTTACTGTTTATACACCATTCCCATTGAGACCAATTACCAGCTCCTTTTTTTCCAAATAATGACGTTTTAATTTTTTCGTAGATGTAACCATTTAATTTCATTATTTTTTCCATTCTATTTTTTCTTTGTTAATTTTTTTCTTCCTTTTTTAATACTGAGAGTGGTAGACCCCTCTCCCTGACCTGGTCTTGAATCATGCACTACATCATTGTGGCCTTTACACCATTCACAAAAAAAAAAAAAAAAAAAAAAAAAAGCCTGTTAAAAATGTTTTGTCTCTTTTTTAATTATTAAAATAAAACATAAAAGAAAACCATTTCTATCACCATTGACTAAAGTGTCAGACCCCCTAACGTACAAATAAACCATTCTGAATATAGTTTTGCGCCTTTCTCCTTTAACTTAACAGACAATCTGAATTTTCATTGTTGAAAAAAACAAAAATGAAACAAAAAAAATAAAGGTGATGCAGCCCAATCGGATTGCTGAACCAATATCACATTTTTAATACACGTTTGTCATTTTGCTTTTCATTTGTCTTTTCTCCCCTGCCCTTTTTATTTATTTATTTATTTTTTTTGCACAGTCTTTGGCTGCGAAGGACAGTCCCCTCTGAAAGAATATACACTGAAAATACACAGAGAATGCAGCATTCATACACAAAGTACCAGGGGCGTATAGGCCACACAGCTCCCGATTTCCCAAAATATACCATTACTTCTGCTTTCTGAGGGAAAAAGACTTAGTGTTTAAGCAGAGTTGCAGCTCATCGCAGCCAATCAGAAGTCAGCGTAGATGTTGATTGACATGTTAAAAGGGGTCAGGGCAGTTGTGGTTCACTTACTGGTGGTGAGAATTAACATGTATTACAGGGAGAGATATGCACAAAAATGGAGTGAAATCTGCTGTGGGATACATTCGTTTATCTCCATAAACGTGATTGTTTCACAGTTTCACAATGTCTGCTTCACTTGAAAACCATGGCTCACAACAAACAGACTCTTTTGAGTTCAAATCAACAAAAAAGTCATAGAAAAAGATTTAATTTGGAGCGCGTAAACTCACTTAACAAGGTATAAGTGCTGGGGAATATTGGTAGAAACCATTCCTTGAATGCTGAATTGATTTCTGCTTTTTTGTTTTTTAGTATTTCGCTACAAAGTGAATCGGTGTGACTAAATGCATCCAGCATTTTCTAGAAAAACGAACAAAAATGTAGCACTAGCATGAAAACGGGCTGAATTTTAACATGCAATACCCGCTTTGTCCACTGGGTGGTAGTGTTGCGCTCCAAGAGCCGAGAAAGGGAAAAGTCACAAGCTACTACATTAACTTTCCAGTTTCCGTGCCCACGTTTTCTTCCACTAATCTTTCTTTTAAAAACTTTTGTGATTTTATAAACAATGCCATCCTTCTGAGGTCAACTCTGAAGTACAGATATTTTGTTAGACTTGACAAAAGCCACTAACTGCAAGCTCATACTCCGCATAAAATCGGCCTCCGATTTCAAACACATTAAAGACTTTATCTTTCCCAAAAGCCATTATTTCCATCCAGCTATACTACTATCGTCTCTATCTTCCTCCTCTAGGCTTCCACAGTTCACCGATTCATTGCCATCTGAATTGGTACAGGTAGACAGCGTCTCCTCTAGTGCAAACTTCCTTTACCTTCCAGAACTCACAACGTGAGGCAACTCTTGATTTAGTGCATACCTCCCCTCCAAATCCAGGTGGACCACAACCTAACCCATCCTTAAAAGTCCCCACTCGTTGCACAAAAAGTAGTCCACAAATCTAACATGAGCTAGAAGGGAGGGACTTTCTTGAAAACGTGTAATAAGAAAAAATAATACAACTCCCAAATGAACAGACAATGAACAAAGTCGAAGACCCCCATGGAACAGGAAATCGAGGGTTGTGTGTATGTGAGGACATTCTGCAATAAAAGAAGCATTAGTCTTCCAGCATGTTCTGGAGGGTCATGTGACAAGATACAGGTGAGGAAAAGACTTCAAATCCCAGAATGCTGTGCAAAAGCATTCCACACACATCCATCCCAGCAAAACTAGATCCAGTTTGTCAAGTTCTAGTTTTGTCTTTTGATTTTCGTCCTTCTTTAAAAGGCTGTTACAAGCAAAACAGGATAAATAAGGGGTAGGAATGTGGTTGTGTTGCTGCGTCAGAAAAAAGCGTTTCTTTTTCATAATTTGATAATAACAATGGTCGAAAGCGGCAACAAATATCTCGTGAATATATAGGCCCACCCTGTTGGCCCGCTTAACCTTAATCCTAGGAGGTTGCGTACGGTGGTGGGGTTTAGCCCATTGGCGCCTTTCGTCGACGAAGACAACACTGAACCAGCAAGAGAGTGGCATCTACGTCACGTGGACCCATTAGAAATCTGAGTTTGGGGCTACCACACTTCATGTGCAGTTGTATATATATGTGTGTGTGATGAGCGTAAAGGGACAGAGCACCGCTGCAATTTATGGGGTAGCATGATGCAGAAAGAGGGCGATGAAGTGTGGTTGACGCAGCTCATGGACTCTTGACCTCTTTCTTTCCCGTTCCTCGTCTGCTTTTGCTTGCGGTAAGTCAGGCACAGCCGTGCAATCTCCTCGGGAATTTTTTCCATTCAATTTAATCTCATTCAGTGCTCCCAAAGTTCTCCTCCTCGTCTGCAGGTTCACAGCGTGTGTTGTTCCGTAGGGGTGTGATGAGGGTGGAGAGAAGGGAGCAGGCTCTGGATAGGGGATTGAGGTGTAGGGGGTGGAGAATGCGGCGGGGACAGTTGGGCGGGACTGAAAGGCGGAGCTATGGGTTGTAGTGGGGCGTAACAGGCGGAGTAGGCGGAGCCTGGTATGGAGGAGGCAGAGGACAAGGTGGCGGTAGGCGAGGCGGGCTGTCCGGGCAAGCCGCTGGGTGTGTCGGCCAAGGGTTGATTGTAGAAGAAAAAAGCACACTGGTGGATAAAGGTCTCGATGATTGTCTGGTAGGTGCGTGTGGCCGTCAGCGCGTCCATGGTGGTGAAATCGGGCCGCATTAACGTCGGCCAGAAACAGATGGACAAATTCTCGCTGGTCATCAGGTTCAGGCGGCTGTTTTGACTCACCCTGAAAGAAAGAGAGAAACGGTCAGAACGGAAAACATTAGCGCGAGCGAGTTTGATCGTGTGTTGCCCTAGGGATGGCGCCGATTCTCACTTGTTCAGGTGAGTGATGACGTATTTGAAGACGTCGTAGTTTTCTCGAGGGAACCTGCGTAGCACGTCCTTCATGGTGTGGAGACGCTGCTCTCGATCATTGATTTCTGCAGGGGGCCGAGAGGGAACACAGAATGAGACACAAACACATTTATTTTCTTCATGCTTCACAGGTGTTCACTTGTCCCACAACACACAAATAGAGGAAAAGATCAAAAGGGCGTAGAGGGCGACAAGATACACACACACAGGAGTTAGTCTTCACAATGGCTTTAAAGTTTGAAGACCTTCAAGACAAGAACAGTCTGTTTTTGTAATCTAATGGCCTCTCTTACTGGAACATCTCAAACATTATCTCCCATTAGTTTCTGTAAAGCAATAAAGGCACAAAATCCCATGTTTTTAAGATAAAGAACGAGTAGATCATAAACATATCTAGCCGTGTCCCACACTTACGAATTCAACCCTGCTACTATAAATATTTCCACTAATAAAGCTTTTAGTTTCACTACTTTTTTACATTTTGGAAGCAACAATTTAGACACTTTCTAAGACCTGGTGGGAATAAAAGCAAACAATCCAATTTAATTTGCTCAATTTTTACACAAATTGAAGATTTCACTGCATTGGTCAAGCTGAACCTTCAACCCTGTTATTATTTGGGTAACAGGGTTGAAGGTTCAGCTTGACCAATGCAGTGAAATTTATAATTACTGTAAAAATTAGGCAAATATATATGTTAGTTATAATAACAGGGTGTAACCTAAGAAAAAATAGTTGTTAATCAATAAGTTTAGATCAACATTTGGTCGCAAACTAAAGTCCATACTGACTGACAGCTTAATTCAGGATAGATTTGCTATGCTGGAATATTTACAGTATATTTTATTAGCCCTAAAATTTCATTAATGTTTTTTTAAATTGTTAAATATTTACTGCTGCAAAATAATTAAAACAAACTAGTTTAACGGTTTAAAAATCAAATTTTTTATAACAGGATTTAAACCTCATATTAAAAGTGTAAAGTAAAACAGTGAATATAAAATGTAGTTTTACCTCCTAAGGTGAATAATCATTTTCTGAAGGTTAAACACCTTTGTTGCAAAAATTTTAAATAAACAGCCAATAAGTGTTCCTTTAATTCAACACAGTTAAATAAAACAAAACAACAAATTACATTACTTTAAATTGAAAAATAAATGGACATTTAAAATTGTTAAGTTAAATAAAATTATAAAATGGTCATTAAAATAAAATATTATTAATAATAATAAAAAAAAAAAATAGTAAATAAACTCCTAGTTCTCCATAACTTTACCTTCCGTCAAATGCTGAATACTAATCGAGACTTTGATTGAATGTTTGTGCAGAAATGTAATCACTCCAGTTGCTCGAGATGAAATCTGTGTGGGGGCTCTTTCCTAAAACACTCTCTACATTTGGCTTTGGGACCTCAGATTGCTTAGAAAGCGATGCTAAAGGAAGTAATTCAAGAATAATGAGTTCTAATATGAACAAAGGAAGCAGCACGCTCCACCTAAATCAATAAACAACAACTCTAAGGAGGAGTAACAGTGAAAAGGTGTGTGTGTGTGTGTGTGTGTGTGTATTAGACTTCCCATCATCTGGGGTGACTGAGGGATTGTTCAATGAAGCACAGTGTCTCACACACACACAAACAGTCCATGTACAGAAATAATTGTGTAGTGTGCGCAGTCCCACACAGACACACACACACACACCCTGGGTGCAGCGAGCTTGATGGTTGCGGTGAGTCAGAACGGCTTACATCAGCCCTTAACGCTGTGAGCCCTGTGTCAGAACATGTGACCACTACGGCAGATGTGTTCCTCCCTGGTCACACACACTCTGATGTCAGCATTACACACACTCACACACTGACATCAGCATTATGCATTGCTGCCCCAGATGCAGAATTACTGCAGTAACTATAAGGAAAATGTGCAAAAATCACCATGATGCCAGAGTGCTGCTATATAGTTGCTAGTAAGGCTCCACAATATTGGAAAAAAACATTCTGCAATATATTGCGATATAAAAATTTCATCTAATGACTTGAATAGCTCTATTTGACTGGAGTAATTTTGCAGGGAAGTGCATCTGTATGGAAAATCAAAGTGGTTAAAACAAGCTTAATAATAATATTTATTCTGAAGACTTTTATTCTATGCAAATAAAATCATAATTGTCAAATATTTACCTTGATATTATTATTGCGATTACCAATGTTGATTATTGTATTAATGTTACATCTTTGATCACTAACATAGCACACACACACACACACACACAGTACATGTGCACTTTGTGAAGCCAGATTTTTATAAATGCATGTATTCTGTAAACTCATTTCAGGCGTGCACCTTGAATTATTTCCCATTTAGTTGGTCCACAAGGTGGCGACACCGGCAGTTGAAGAAAAAACAGAAGTGAGAAATACCGGAGATCACAACATTTGTGTGAGGGATTTTAAAGATGCACGCAATTTTATTTTATTCAATACATTTTTATCTATCATAACTTATGGAGAGAAATTTCACAGACATGGGACAAAGATGAAACTTTCTAGTGTGCATGTGAAGAGTATACTTTGAAGTAGCGATCCACTGATACTAAATTTCTCCGCTAAATTTCTGATAACGCTAGTTTGATTTTCTTAAGGAAAAAAAATCTCTCCCAACTAATGCTGTAAACTACACAGGAGACCCCCTCATTTGTTACTTGTCTATAACACTAGAGGTTAAAATTAACATCAAAATGCAAACTATTACATTCAACTGCTATTTATTTTCAGATATAGCGATTACATTTAAATAAAAACTGAGATGTATGGTAGTTTATATCAACAGCCGTTTTCATGACAAATTTATTCAAACATAAATATATTATTTCCAGTAAATAAGCTCCTCTCTAGTATTTTATAGGCAGCTAACAAACTATGAACATTGAAAACTTTTCTGAGGTAAATGCAATGTTAAGTGACATATTCACAAGCTCTTTTATTCACGTTTTTCAATGGTTGAAACACTTTTACTTTGCAGTAAGCTGTACTATATGTAACTTTTTCATGTTAATGCACATTTTTCTTGCTATAAGTAAAGCACAAAGCTCTTTGCGATTATTGGATGGGAGGGGCGCTACAAATAATGTTTGGTGTTGGGGGAAAAAAGCAGACTTGTCAACCCTGGCTTGAACTACAGGTGATTCATAGGGTCAAATAGAGCCTGCTTTAACATCATTATTTTTTAACTGTTAATATCTTAATTTTGCTATAACTTTAAGCACTAAATTCAACAAGAGAGACATTTTCTTCACACACAGTAAGTTTCAGATTTTCTGCCCCTTTTAATTGACAGGATATAATCAGCCGATGGTGAAAATAACTGCTTTTATCGGCCGATAACAATTATTTGCCGATACATTGGTGCATTCCTACTATCTATTTGGCTGTACGCATATGCTAAGTGATCCCATCAAAACTGAAGTATATTTTGGGCTTAATACTTAGCATTAAGAATTTGAATGAACCTTGACGTCAAGTATTAGTAGTAGTAAAGTAATCCCGAAACATCAGGATGCATTTAAAACCAACCCAGACGCTGTTGATTTGAGACTGAAGATGCAAAAATTATCTACTCAATCAGAATAAATAACCAACCCCACTGCCAATCAAAGAATGCATTAATCTGAATATCCCATCGAGGTGTCCCATAGCAGATCAACAAAGTAAAGGAGTATTTAGAAGGTCTTAAATCAGTGCAGGTGCTTCCTATGCCTTCAGAGACTGGAATAGAACAAGCCTGCTGGGCTGTTGCCATGGAGTCTAGTGACAGACGGACAAGAGCAAAGCCCCGCCCACCACCTGCAGAGAGTGACACGGCAGTCAGGTGACCTGCCGTCTGTCCTCTTTTCCCTCTTACTCTCAATGGGCTTCTGTAATGTTCTTGCATTAAACCCATAAATCTTTTAGTTTTGGCTTAAAGTACTTATAAGAAGTTATTATCACTATTACTATATATTGCTTGTGTTTATGTTTACGAGTTTGTTCTGAAGGGATAGTTCATCTAAAAATGAAGATTCTCTCATCATTTACTCACCCTCAGGTTGTTCCAAACTGAGTTTCTTTCTTTTGCAGAACAACAAATGATGCCTTGCCTACCATTGTATGGAAAAATGGAATGACATGAGGGTGAGTAAATTTTATTTTAGGGTGAACTATCCCTTTAATCTTTGGCTCGTAACATGTCCCGCACATCAAAAACAACTTTGAACGCATTAAGGCCGGGACACACCAACTCGACAAAGAACTAGAGGCAACGTGGGTGTTGTCGCCTCCCATGAAAAAAGTATGTGCTTGAACACACTGAAAGAACTTCAGCCAACTGTCATCTAGCACGTGCATTCTGCGCCTGCGTATAAAGGAGATAACTGTCTATTTAAGCAGATATATTTGTCAATATTTGTCATTCAGAAAAGGAAAGCGAAACCAAGACTGCTTGTTTACCGTATACAGTGTTCCCGGCTTTAGCAACTGAACAGCAATGCTCAGGCAACCACCCTCAACACTCCATAACATTACAGTCAGGGCCTAAAATTAACACTCACCAAGCATATGAAACTGTCAGTTGCCAGATGAACGGTAATATTTTTACGAATTCTAACAATGCAATGTTGACGGTCAGTGCTGCATCATATGAAAACGGAAGCCTTTCTAATGTACATATTCAAGCGCTAAAACACGTGAAAGGGAATTCGTACAAAGTGGGAAGTTGAATCGAATCGCGCCGTGAAAGCCACATCGGAGACAGTTGAACTCTCTTTCATGCCTTCCTGTGCTTGACCGGACAAATTCACACAAAATTGTGTGATTATGATGTCTTCAGCTTAGAAAGAAAACTAATGATCCATACTTTAGTTTATTAAATGTCAGTACCAGAAAAGCACGGTTTATTTAATTTGTATCTTTGTTGTATTATATGTACTTGTGCTATTGCTTGTATTTTGATTATTTGTTCTTATTTTATTATTACTGACTGTTTACTTGTCTTTAAAAATATAGGCTATTAAATTATATTAGTTAAGCTTGTCGTTTTAGCTGTGGTATAAAAATTGGAATACAGGATTGTGAATTTTCCCTAGTATCTAAACATGTCATAACTACCTGTTTTTGTTTCCTGGCTGATAAAAATAGTTTTGGCTGGTAAATTTTCTTAAGTCACAGGTCATTATCCCCTTACATTTCCATCAGAGGACACTTTTTTTCCTTTTTTTTTTTGAATTTGCATTTTGAAAAGTATGATTTTCAGCAGCTCAAATTTTAGTCTATGTTGGCATTTGATAGATTAAAGTCACAAAAACGCCAACCAAAAAAATATGCAACTGACTCAAACGAACATTTTCTATAGCCACTCAGGCAGCAATAAGATTTTCTTTTCTTGTATACCAAATTTAAATAATATTTTTTATTATATACCAAAAGTTTATCACATGCAAATTGAGTGACATGACATGTTGGTTACTGAATAACTGAAACAATCAAAGCCCCTCTTTTGTGCTACACCAGTGCAGGTTTGGGTGTTTCTGCTGAATCAGGCCTGCCGTTTGTGAAACTATTTAAAGCATGGTAGTACTTGAGAGGGCTTGTTTATTGAGGAACAGTCTGGAGTGTAGGACTAACGGCAATCTTAGGCTTAAGTCTCATCGCTTTGGGTTGGAGCGATGCCCAGAGTAGACAATGCTGAACTTCACACTGAGAGAGAGAGAGCGAGAGTGTGTGTGTGTGTGTGTGTTTGTGTATTAAAGAACGGGAAAGAAGTCTATAATGCCGCAACAGGAAAACGCACTCTCAGTCCATTTCTGCCAGCATGTTTCTTAGAGTAGATCCTATTCTACTCAGTGGCTTATCCCTTGTTTTTCTTTTTCTCCCTCTAACAAGAGCTCTCTACACACAGGGGGTTCACCAGAGGAGATCTCCAGAGCACACCAACCTCTGAGGACTACAACCAAGCACACTGCTTTCTGACACTAAGCATCTGGCCATGGAAAATCTTCCCTGTATCAGTGTTTTTTTGATCGTGAGAGTCTTCATAGGTCTACATGTACAGTATATACTCACTGAAGGCCTCCACCAGCTCCACCTGCATGCTGTAGGGTACCAGAGGATCGGGCAGCTCTGAGAAGAAGCTCTTCATAGCTCCAGCCACTGTGTTCACAGACAGGTCCTTCTCGATCAGGTCAATGTTAGGGTCTATAATGTAGAGACACTTTGGTTAGAGTTTCACATGGAATTTTGTGAATCACTGTAGATTCTCAAGTTGCAATTTAAAGTAGTTCAATTACAGTCAAGCTAAAAAAAAAAAAAAAAAAAAGAGAGAGAGAGAGGACAAGTCCACCCTGATCATTCTCAGGGTGTGACCAGCTAAGTCAACATATGGGTGTTTCTGTTTTTTTTATGTGCCAGGGGTTGAATTTCATTAAAACTAACAGATTTCAATGGATTTTTTCTTGATGTTATATGATCACATTAAACTGATTTTTTTAGCATGCATAAAAGGCAGGCGAAAAAATGTTTGTTACTTTTCAGACATTTCACACTATTTACTGTTTTAGTCTAAAACTAAAACTATGCAAGTCTAAAAGTCTGTAAGTCTAAAACTATGCACATTAAATCTACACACATGAATTATTACAGTTAAACTACGATATTCTAAAGAAAAAAGTGAAATAAACCAATCATTTCAATATTTACACAACCATTCAAAAGTTTTTGGTCTAAGATTTTTAAAAATATTTTTGAAAAAAGCCTCATATGCTCAAGACTGCATTTATTTAAATCAGAAAAACCGTAAACACAGTAATGCGTTTTATTTATTCCTGTGATCAAAGCTGAATTTTCAGCATTACTCCAGTCTTGAGTGGCACGTGATCCTTCAGAAATCATTTTAATATGCTGATATTGCAGCTTAAGAAATATTTATAATTATTATTATTATTGTTGTTGTTGTTTTCGTGGAAGCAGTAAAACATTTTTCAGGATTCTTTGATGAAAAAGTTCTAAAGAACATTGAACGTGTATAATTTATTAGATAATAAAGTTTGTAAACTCGATGTACTTGCCTATCAATGAGAAAAACAGCATCAATAACAGCCTGAGATGAATATTAGCAATCAAGATAATTATCATCCATGCAAAATGTTGTGCATCGTTTCCAATTAAGCCGTTTTTTTTAATTATGCAAAAAAATATGAATGTATTTAATTGTATTCCATTATAATGCATTAAATTTTAGATGTTAAATTTTCCTTAGAGTTGTTTTATATACGAAAAATTAGAATTGCATTTCCAATTTTGGATTTTATTACCAAACAAAAACAAATTATAAATTAAATGCGAAAACTAACAAAAGTGCCAATATTTAAAGAAACACTCATATATTTATAGATGTGACCAGCACCATCATTTTGAGTCACTTTGAAATATATTATGAACAGAAATAAAAATGGAAAGTCCCAGGAATCAGTCCCCCCTCTAGCGACGTCCCTGTACTCCAGCCAAGTAACTGCCATTGAGATGAATGGGAAAGGCAAATGGACATGTTTCTCTAGGTATTATAGAAGTACTTGATCTGAATTAAAAGTAAACAGTCTGTTTCTTAAAATCAGAGGCATCAAGGACAGAGGACCATATGAGGATCTTTTACAGATGGCTTCTTCTAAAATGCATCTCCTTTATTCACGCAAGGCGTCTTCCTGTCCCTTAAAATCAAACCTGCCCACTCTTGCTGTCTGGATGCATCTTTAATCACTCGCTTGATCCAGCGAAATGTGTTTCTAATTGGAGAATGTGTGCAGATGCGAAATTGGTGCATGGGAGATGGTGAGAGCTTACGAGATTCAAACAAAACAAGCAATGATTAAAACCACAAAACAGTTTTGATCTCAGGTTCTGCCAATATGTTTGAGATAAAGCTATAAAACGTTCCCCGTTTCACTCTACATGCGCATTACTATTGTAATCTTTCAGTCTAGCGTGTTAAATCCAGTTGACCCCAGATCAGCTGCTCTATAAGTCCTGATTCTTTTTTTATCAGAGATCGATAATGGCTGTGTAGCACCTGATTGTGAATCGTCTGACATTTCTCCACCCGCTCACCGGAGACGACTGGGATGAGGCAGAGCACATACCTGCGCAGTAATTTCCACCGTAATTGTATTGTCACCTGGCTGTGCGGGGTTCTGATCGATCAGACACGAGCCTTCGCCTTCTATTAGCTCATGCCGATCCGAACCGGGCCCGACCAGATCAGTGGAGCGTGTGTGCTTGCGGTTCATTACCCAAACCAATCTGCTGGTAATTAACTGACCTTCTCTTCCGGCGCAAACACATACACACACATTCAGAGGACAGCCTGTAGCTGCGCCCACACACACACACACACACACACACACACCAGTTTCTTTAAATACCTCAATGAAGTCAAAATTTGTGAAGAGAGATTTGTGAATTTTAGTCCACGTCTATTAGATTTTTTTTCCAATAAATAACCTTTTAAAAATAAAATATTTATAAAAAATAATATTGAATATCTAAATTATTATTTTATGTTACCATTTTCTATTGTAATAGCCATATTTTAAAATATATCATAATATTAACATAATAGTAATTTATTCCTGTGATGGCAAAGCTGAATTTTCAGCATCATTACTCCAGTCTTCAGTATCACATGATCCTTCAGAAATCAATTTAATATGCTGATTTGCTGCCCAAAAAACACTGAATGAATGAATTATCAAAGAAATGTTGAAAATAGTTATGCCGATTACCATTTTTTCAGGATTCTTTGATGAACAGAAAGTTCAAAAGAACAGCTTTTATTGGAAATAGAAATCTTTTGAAAAATGTCTATACTGTCCCTTTTGATCTATTTAATGTGCCCTAAATAAAAGTATTATTTATAATCACTGACTACAAACTTTTAAATGGTAGTGTATATTGTACATGACATTATATTATGCTCTATTACATTATACACACACATATATATACACAAGTCCTAACTATATATACACACATCTTAACAAGCAAAAACAGACGCTGTGCTGCCTCTTCTCAAGTATGCACATAATGCAAGCATACTCTATGCGCTCCGACATTATGCTTTCGTAATGGCCCTCGGTGGGCAGGATCAATAGCTGTGGATCAGTCCTGGTTAATTGAGCTTATCTGCTCTACAGTGTGCTCATTGACGGAAATGTGATCCATGCACCGAGGAATAGCAGCCATTTCTTTGAAAGCAGAGAGGTCAGCCGGGTCTACTGTGACTGGCCCACTCAAACTTTTCCCCAAGGCAAATATGAGTAACAGAGTTCTGCATGTACTATGATATCCATGAGATGTCTTTAGATTATGCTGATACAACAGCAGGGTAATGCGAGAGTGTGGAAGTTCATGTGGGCCAGACAAGCAGAAAAAGAGAGAAATAGAGAAGGCAGGTGGTGGGTGTCATTGTTTATAGTTTGGTAATGTTCTTAGTATCACTACGATTTAAGTTAGTGAAGCAATTTTGAGTCATTCGAGTACTGTTTTTACGGTAACGATGGAAGTACGAAACGGTACCGTGGTTTTACAATGTTTTCTGGACATGTGCACATCATTTTGTCATACTGTGTAAATCATTCTTAGGGTTGCAAAGGGGAGAAAAATGTCCGGAAACTTCCCATGGGAATTAAGGAGATTAATTGGACATTTGGGGTAATTTATACAACCTTTATCATATAGAAACAGTTTGTGTTATGCGTTTGTTCTTTTATAGGCTAACCTGCAATTGTGAAAATTTCTAGTTTGTCCACTTAAATTCCCATTTATTCCCATGGAAAGTTTCCATCTTTGAAAATTCCCGGAATTTTGCAACCCTAATTATGATGTAATATCAAATTATACATCAAAGAAACATAGTATTACCCTCTAGTATTACACAATTAGTTGTGTTATAAAACTCAGAAAGACTTTTGTGTGGAACTCAGTCCCCATGAGATGGCAACCAAGCAACAGATTTTCTCAGAATTGTGAGATATAGGTTTGTTTGTTTTTTTATTCAAGCTGCCATATTTATAAGATTAGTATAGTGGAGAGTGTATAGTACACAGGAGCAGGGATTTGAACTCGGGTCATTTATTTTGGGTTCTCTCCTTTTTGGCCAATGAATCAACTCGAAATATCAGTGTAGGGAGGTGGAGAGAGAGAGTTTGTAACCATAACTGTACAAAAGCGGAAAAAAAAGCTGGTTGGCCCTTCCTGCAGTGTCTAACACCCCTATTTTATTTACAAAGAATTCTGCAAACTTTTTTCTGGTCTTGCTTTCATCTGTCACATGAGGGGCTTTCACACCGGAGGAATCTTTTCATAGTTCCTATAACTATTGCTGGAAGTACCAGCTTTTTGGCGAATTCGTATCACAGGTCCGGAGAACGATTTTAGCCACAGGAACGCCTTTTGGGGGGAATAAATTAGCTCCAACAGTCTAACCCGGCACAACAAAAACTACCAGAGATGTAAGTGTATGTTGATTGGCCAAACGCATGCCTTACAAAACACTGACTTTCTCCGCAAACATGGAAAATAGCGATAAATGGACCTTAGCCTCGATGATGAAGTTGTCATAGAATGTTTTGTCTCTTAGCCCTCATTTTTTCTCCTTCAATTGCATAACTTATACTCCATTATCACGAAACCCACAGCGCTCAACAAAAACACAGCTCCGATCATGACATCCTCCATCCTACAGATGTCGACATTGCTGAATGCCACACTTAAATTACCGTAAGTCACTTCAGAGTTCCTACTGGCGGTGTGAACCCAACGGGAAAAATTTAGTTCTTAGGCAAACACCCTGTTAGCTGGTTCTATAACCGAGTAACGTACCAGGTGTGAAAGCCCCCATCATTGTGTGGCAGTAGGAGCTATAAACTTACTGCATCTGAAAACGTATGTAGTATTGTACTGTACCAAACTTTGCGTGAAACTTGCTTCAGGACCGTAAAAAAAAGAGAGAAAAAAAAGTATGTTCTATAAAGTATGAATGAAATTTGGAATAACTACTTTCGCCAGGTTGTCACTGTCATGTGACCTATGGCATCAGTTCTGTCACACAACCATAGACTGTAAAAAAGATGGACAACGCACCTTCACTCTCTTCCATTGTAGAAAAGTGAAGCCGCCAATGTCCCAATATAGCGCTGACATCTTGGAACCCAAGTCTGCGCAGTAGCGAACCTGGAGCGCGAGTCTGCGCAGTAGTGAGCATGAAGTTGAGCCGTGGTATCAAGGCTCCGCCCACACTCCCGCAGAATCGGTTAGTACAGTTTACTGCAGAACAACTCATTATGTCGATGCGAAATAAACAGTTATGGAAATGTAGAAATTAAAATTAAAGCTCCAGTCTCCTCCTCTTTTGGTGCTTCAGTGACTACTTCGCTCAGAGAAGCTGCCAATCATGACGTCACACTCATTTTTACAGCATCAAATAACTAACTAAAAACGAACACCTGAACTTACATCAGTGTGATAAAAACTACCTAAATTGACAGAAACCATCCTTGAAAAAAATGTGTTTAGTTTGTCTCACGTCCCATTAGATTACATTGAGAGGGTGGGGTTTATGACCTATACTCGCCACTTGGGGGCGATCAGAACATTTTGGCTTCACTTTTCAGGACTTGTGCGGCACACTTGTTCACAACTCCTCTCCTTTGAATTCATATAGATAGTAAAGAGTTCATCGAATGCACACTTCCGAATTCTGATACTCACGTACCATTTTTCACATTCTATATAGTATGAAAGTAGACATTCTTCTTTTTTCAGTTTTATGGCGAACGTCAAACAGCATTAAGGTACAATACTTCCACCAACTGTTTTGGAGTTTCAACCACAGTTACTGGCACTGGAAATATGTAAAATATCGTGTATTAACACAATATCAATATTTAATTGATATTGTATTTTTTTGTTGTGTACAGACTTTTTTCCATCACATTCAATTCAGACTGCAAGATGCAACATGGGTAAAATATGACTTCTTTTGCTGAGATTGATTAGCAGTTTCTGAAATGTGCTCATTTAAATGCATTATTCATGTCCGCCTGCATGACCTGAATCAATCGCAATACTGGATTGTTTAAATCTGCCATAACTAATTTCCTTTCTTGCATTTTCAACTTATACTCTAGTTCACTCTTCCTTTTTAATTACATATTAATGTATTTTACTGGCTTTATTTCTTATGCACTATTAACTCCTTTCCAACCATTGACGGAATTTTCCGTCATGTACGAGACCACTTTTCCCCGCCACAGATGGAATTTTCTGGCTTTCAGTGTTTTCACTGCTATACGATAGGGGGCGCTATTAAACAACTTCTGAAAGAGTAGAGAATCTCCAGATCAAACCACAGGCAAAAAAGGAGCAGAAACAAGCAATAAAAGCATTTCTTATGTGCGTCGTAATCTTTATATATAAAAAATAAAAAAGCAAAAAAACAACCAAACAAACAAAAAAGAAATTTTTCTCAGCGTTTTGTTCAAAATGTTGCTTTTGAAATGAAACTTACCTACTATTAACTAAATATTCTGGTGGCAATGAATCTTGAATTTTTTGTGAGAATATTAAAAAAATGCTGGTAGTGGCTGGCAAATAACAATTAAAAAAAAATGTTGACAAGAGAGAGAGAGATCAAAATTAAAGAGAAAGTGAAAAAGACAGGTAATGTTACTCACCCTGGTCAAACTGTCGCTGCATGCTTTCCATCTCCGCCTTGTTTCCACTCACCCTGTAGATTCCTTCTGTGCTCAACCCTGAGAGAGAGAGAGAGACACAGAGACAGAGACAGAGACAGAGAGAGAGAGAGAGAGAGAGAGAGAGAGAGAGAGAGAGAGAGAGAGAGAGAGAGAGAGAGAGAGAGAGAGAGATTAATTTTAGACATTAATTCATGAGTTTTGCACTCCATTCAATTTACACAGTCAGAGTTTGATAAGAGTCACAATGGCGTTATCTTCAGCTCAGAATGTTTCACATATTTAATTTATATCTGAGCCTACTAATTGCACGACCACACTCCAACTGCCAGATCTTCACCGTTTGACTCATCAGTCGTACATGAAGAATGAGCGCTGCCACAGGCAGAGAGCAGCTTGCGTCTTGTGTCCCGCAGATGCAGACGGAGGCAAGAGCCAGAGGACGGGTCGGCTTGGCCCATCTCACACAAGCAGAGAAAAAACAAGTACATCGATAAAGAGTAAGACAACGCGAGAGACAGAGAGACACTCTCGGAAATGAGTCGGCGCGTTGCCGAGGCAGACCGCATTGATTGCCTCACCTCTCCTGATCAATTATCCATAAAAGCTTTTCTGTAGAGCTGCAGGAAGGGAAATGTGTGTAGAAAGGAAGGGTGTGTTTATGGCGGAATGTAAGAACATGAGGGAAACGAGAAAAAAGGCAAGAAAAGTGCCATAAACACCTCTGAAAGATCAACTTTCATACTGTGTTATAGATTTGTGATCAAAAAATTCTAGGTTTTATGCCTAAGTAACAACTTAGCCTAGTTTTGACGTAAATGTTCTCTCTAAGCTACAACTTGCGCTCTAATAAATATTTATCCATTAAGCTTAGTAGAAGTAACTCTACATAAGAAAAATGTCAATTACAGACACAAAGAGAAAGAGAGACACCATAAATTCATTAACATTTTTTTTTAAAGAAAGCAATGGCAAATGACGTAAGCATTACGGATTGGTTTTGTAATTTCTAATTGACGTTTCCAAGATTAAAATCAACAGAATTCACAACAACTGTCGAGAGAAAACCAACAGTTCACAAGGCACGAAACACGTGTACAAGGTCAACAAATGTTAAATTTAGTGACAACGTAACGCCCATTAACGACAGTTTCATCAACTGGTCCGAAACTCTCACTCCATCCTCAGGCCACTAGATCAACCTTACTGACAAGCCCTGAATGTGTTTTTTATTTGGCCTGTAAAGTTTAAAGCATATCAGTAGGCTAGAGTGTTGCAACTTTCATGTTTTGATGCTCATTTATCAAATAAACCAAATTAAATCCAGATGAGCTTTCCAGTGATAAAAAAAAAGTAAAGAAAAAGCACCCATGACTATCCATTCATAGCATTAGAGACAAACTCTAATCGCAAACTAAAGACTTCTAGAAAAAAGTTCAAGCATAACAGAAGCCACAGGAATCTATGAAAGAGAAACATCCTCTGAAGGACAGTCAATGACAATACAAGGAAGTCAACATATTTCCAGTTCATTATATATACTTTCTCATGCCTTTGAATGTCCATCCCTCTCAATCTTTTGGCCTTCAGATTGAACATCCAGTCCATTAGCAACGCCAAGAGAGCATCACGTTAAGACATTTTACGAAATAGAGAGCACTCTGAGCCTCATGGGTTTCTCTAACTGAGACTCACCATGACCTTTTTTGCTTAAAGCCCTCCTAATGCACAGCTAACCCTGAAACATGTCCCAACAAACTCCTGCCGCTTCCTGCCATCATCTTCAGCATATCCTCCGGGGCCAGTTCCAGCCAATTCAGCATTTCTCCTCCTTCAACGGCTGTCACGTTCCCTTCTTCTGTCTCTATAAGCACAACTATTTCTATTGTACATTTCAGAATGTGAATTATATTAAAATAGGGTCTCCTAAGTGACATGTTACAGCTGAATGGACAGTTGGTGCCTACGAACTGTATTTCCTCTGTTCATACTGTATAACACTGAACAAATTCTGAAAAGTCATTTTACCATCCCATCCCATTGCTGTAGTGAGAAAAGGACTGACAGATAGGAGAGGGATAGAAGAGATAAAGAGGAAAGAGAAGTTAAAATGTTGAGATGTAAGATTTACCTAGAAGAATGAACAGGAAATGAGAGGAACAATAGGGGGACGCAAGTAATTTTGGTCTAGAGGACAGAACGGAAGGGACAGAAAATGAATCCCTATAGAAACTATATAAACTGAGGTTGCGTAACAGGTTATGACTGTGCTTTCATTTCTGCCCCATCAAACACAAGAAGAAATGGTGGGAAAATTATGTGAATCCTACAGAAATAAATAAATAAAACTTGGCTAGTTTGCTCAGAGTACATTTATCACCCAACAATGAAATCAACAGTGTCTGTCGTCGAAAGAAGACATTTTAATAAATGGCTGGTCAATCTAGAAATAACGGTGCTGAAGCTTTCGCAAAACAGCATAAAAGTATCATACAAGCTGTCCGTAAGATTTATCCGCTATATTTTATGTCTTCTAAAGCCATAATGATTCAAATGATTCATTGACAATCTCTGACTGAAAAGAATGATTCATTCTTGGATATTGCTACTCTCATGAACCTGCTAGAATCGTTCATACACTTTTATGGTGGATCTTTGGTGATTTTAGAACTTGACAGCCCAGCCTTTTCACTTTATTACCCAGAAAAAAGAGTGGGTAGGATATTCTTCAAAAATTCACCTTCTGTGTTTCACAGAATGGAAAACAAGTGAGCTGTGATTAAACTATGCTTTTAAATAAATACATTTATTTAGACTAGGCAAGCACTTCTTTTTCCAAAGAAATTATTTATTTTACACAGCAAGGATGCATTGAATTGATCAAAAGTGACAGTAAAGACATTAATAATGTTATAAAAGACATGGTTTCCACAAAAAACATTAAGTAGGACTATTTTCAACATTGATAGTTTCTAGAGCAGCAAATCAGCATATTAGAATGATTTCTGGAGGATCATGTGACACTGAAGACCGGAGTAATGGTGATGCAAATTCAGCTTTGCCATCATAGGAATAAACATTACATTTTAATATTTTATATTATTTATAAAATATTATAATATTTTATATTGACATTTTAATTTTTACTGTGTTTTTGACTAAATAAATGCAGCCTTGGTGTGTATAAGAGACAAAAACATGGGGGAAAAAATTATTTTGATAATGGGTTAGTCAACACTGGTTTGAACAACTAGTCATTGTTAAATAAGACCATATCATAAGGTGTGTTGTATTAGGCAAGTTCAGGTTCCCAGAGAATCTGACATCCACAAAAAGCTCATTACACTTCACGTGACATTGACAGAACTCATCTACACATACCCTTCCACTTGCAATTTAATTATTTTTACTTATTTGATTGTGTGTTCAGCTATAAAAATAAGAAAAAAAATCTATATAAACTAATCCTAAATAGCTGATCTCATAAAGAGACTAGTTGGTTTTTAGATGACCACCATGACTCATCTCTAAAGGTAATTTTAGTTTTTATGAGGCAGTGAAAGACCAAGTGTTGCTGTATGTACAAGACTGAGCCGCCATGACTAAGCACATCTTAACCGTTGCTGTACGCGGGACTTGCTTGACATGTCAAACTGACATTTCTCTACAAAAGTCTTTGTAAAAGCAATTCGGTGTAATTCTGATAAGGTTGTGAGGTTGTATTGTTTTGATGGGTAAGGTACTTTGAGCGAGTGTGTGTTCTCTAGTGTTCAAGCTGAGAGTACTATCAGCAAATCACGCTGTAGGCTGTTGTAGAAGGCAGTTCCACCCACAGAGCACAAAAAAAGAGCTGAGCCTGAAAGATTGTTCACCATTTCTGCTATGTGATATCGATCTCAATGAGGGAGTTATCAGGCAGAAAATTACCGCAAGGGGCTTGGCAACTTACACACATACACAACAGAACATGAAAAAGGCGGGAGAAGGGCGGGGTGAGAAGGAAATGAGGGACAAAGATCAGAAGACGACTTAAAAAAAACTATTAATGACAGCTCCATTGACTGCCCCTAGTGGTTCACACACATGATTCCAAAGGGTGGGGTTGAGTGCTCTCTTCAAGGGCCAGTGCTCTGAAATTCATGTAATATGTATGTAATTATAACATAAAAGCATGTAGTGGTTTCTTCATGATTTTTATTATCCTCGGGTTGCACAGAGAATGATAGGAAATACATTTTTGTCACATTATCTAGGTCGCGCATGGTTGCGCAGGATTGCGTTTTTCTGAACTACAGATGGACAGATGCATCCCAGAGGGAATACTGATGTATTCTCCAACATTCAGCATTGTAGATAACACCAGGCGGAGCACATGCACTTGCTCTCAGTTGATGAGTTTAATCCCTGGAAGCTAATGGCGCTAATGCTACCGACCCAAATCACAGCTGCGTAGATACGTGCTTAACAAGTGCACATACCTGCATGCATGCATTGCACTACCATAATGCTAGATATGAGGGGCTCTTATTCGCATACTGAGTGGGATCATTCAAATTGTTACAATTAACTAAAATTAACAGGTTAGGTACATACCCTGTTGACAAAAACATGAAACAAGTCAAAAGTAGTCCCAGTCTGGCCAGGTTGGTTTGGTTTGCTGGTTTTAGATGGTTTCTAAAGATGGTAAATCAGCTAAGATTTCTACTTCTATTGCTCAGAGTTGGATTTCAGCCTCTAGCATCAGCACACAGAGGCCAGCTCTTACTAGTTGCCCTCTGTTACACTCAACTCAGTAAACCCTCTCCAGGTCATGGCACCACTGTATCCGTGCTATTAGGATCACTTGCAGTGGTGCCGTGACCCGGATGCAGAGTGAGATTTGAGTGGGATTTGACATATCAACATCAACTGGCATGAGGCAGACTGGCATGTATATGTACTTTTGTTGTTAGTTACCATTACTCTTCAGCAGGTAGCCTATATTATAAAATTTCATTTTATCTATCTGTATACATTGTGTATATGTAAAATGTATGTACGCCACTGTTGATGAAAAAGCACATTCTTTTGCGTTAAAGACCAACTGTCAGTTCACAACTACCATTTAATAAAAAGAGGTCTTCACACCACAGGCTTCTTGTCACATACGGTTTACATTTGCATGCAAGCATTAGCATCTAGCTAATTCCAATACCTCACTCCGACGTGAAGACAAAACATCAGAATGTTGGATATGCGCCGCTTACCTGTAGTCTCAATGTAACGAATACACTTTTCGATGAAGAGTGGAATGGGCCGCTCAGCCGAGACAACGTTGGCCAAGGGAACTCCAAAGTAGTTGCTCTCAAGAGGTTTGGACAAGGATGACTGACGAGCCTTTGGCCGCGCTTTCTGCAAGACAGGAGAGGAGAACCTTATTTTGTGGTAAAACAAGAGCCAAGCTAGAGCTAAACACATATTTGGGCCAAAGTTAAGTGCATACAAAAGGACATCAACAGGTTGTGAAAAAAAAAAAATTATATTGTTAAAACTGTATTTTAACATCTTAACATGGTTGTCAAATGTTAGTGAAACATGTTACAAGTTCATAGAACTACATGTAGTTGCTCTGAACTTGAGGAGAACTGACTTCATATAACCATTCACTAAAATCACATTGATACCAGTTCTTAAAAAGTGAAATTATTTTTGAGAAAAGGTCTACTATTATTAGACCATTGCCACTTGGTTTTCTTTTTTGTATCTCATGCAATTAAATTAATTTATTTGTAAGTGCCATACACATTTACAAATATTTACTGGGGCCACTGTGCATCAGATCACCATGAACATGGTCAAATCATTCACGTTATTCCAGCAATGTGACATTATATATTGAGGTACATTGAGCATGACTTTTGATTTAAGAGTTCTGCAGGAGAACGCAATGTTAATATGCACCTCCCCCCCTTCCCCAGCCCACCCCCTGCCTTCCCATAATGCTTTGCAGCAGGGCATCACGGCTCGTTGGCCAGTGTGTCTGCAGTACTGTCAGACAAGAGAAAAAGCCATGACGTTTATTAGGCCCAAGTCTATCTGCTCCATAGCTAGAAGGCATCCCAGCTTCCTGGTACATCCGCAGGTCAAAGCTCTGCTTTTCACACATTCAGGAACTATGCCACATTTGCCTCCCTTTGTCTCTCACTCTCTCTTTTTTTTCCCCTTACACTTCCCACTTCTCTCCTTATTTTCAGATTTCACCTAAATCCCTACTGGCTCCTCTCAATAGACGTTTACATAATTACACCCTCCCCTCTCCAAGCTCTCTGTAAAGAATCTGTGCTCCAATTACAGTTCACAGAAAGTATTACCAGGATGGCAATGTTATGCAAAAGTAATGCGGTCACCCTGCAATGCAGGTCACACAGCAAAAAGACTAAGGCGCACAAAGCAAACCAGTTACATCACGTTGATAACTGCTACTCCACCCATTTGCAACTTCAGACATGACAGGATACTTTAGCGTTACAATGTGAATGAATATGATGTTTAGCTATGTTATGACTCGCTAACCTTAACCCGTATACAAAGTACTTCGTTTTAGGAAACCTCAACCAATTGCAACCAGTCCCCTGGTATCTCTACCATGTAATCATTCGCTTTTTAGTTCCTCGTGCAAAGTCACAGGGGGCATTAGAAATGGAACTAGGTGACGCCGGAATTTAAAACATTCCACTTGTTGGGTGAGGAGATTTTAAAAGACTGAGTTAACATTTCCGGTCTCGCAGTCCAACAGGAAAGGCTTATTGAGCTCTTTTAACATCATAAAAGTACAGTTTTTGTTGAACAGAGCTTAAACCAGTACAGGTCCCTGGGGCTACTATGCAGCCGCTTTTTTATGGGTTCCTTTATGGATCAGTCCCATAAGGCAATTGATGCAAGCAAGGTGTTTTAACCCAATGACCTCATTCTAACCCCACCGAAATAATAAAGACACTGCTGTTCAATGAGAAGAACTGGTGGCTCAATCCTTTCATATGCCCTTAGGCTGTCACATGCTCGGAGAGAACAGCAGTCACTAAAATTTCTTTATGGGAGTGACGGCTATAGTAGTATTCCTAGTATTAAAAAAAAAAATCTAATCAAAAGCAACCTACAAGGCATTGTAAAGGCCATACTGTAGAAGGAACTATCAAGCAAAGAGCCAACAACTGTGTGAACAGCACCCAAACGCAATAAAAAAAAAAGGTGAGACTTGACTTAATTTCTTTGCTTGGTCTAACTTGAACTCTTAAAAAGAAACCACTATCCAATGGACATGCACCATAGCATAAACAAAAATCAACATTGACCAAAGCTTTGAATATAGTCAACCAGATAAACTAAAGGATTAAAGTCTGTGCATCCACAAAACATTAAATAAAACTGGGCCTTCTCTCTGTGGATCTACTTTCTAAAAATTAAGTAGTAAAACACAGCACAATACTCTGTAATTTGCATTTAGAGCATGGGTCAAAGACTTTCCCTAAGCAAAGACTTTTCATTTTTTTTGTTTAAAAAACAATTTCTGTAAAATAAACTTTCAAATTGACTATCTTACCTGAACAATCAATTTAAAAGGTTATGCATTTCTCAAGACATTAAGAGTTAAAGTACTTGTGAGTTCATTTAAATTTCATATGAAATTTTCTGGATATTCTTGGGCCATTTCCCTCTGGGTTTAAGTCAAGCTACTGATTGTCACATAGATAACAAAGATATGTTAGATTTACATATTTGAGCTCAGTGTCAGCTGTCTCACATGAGACTGGTGCTTTTTCAGACATTGATATGTTTAAGTTCAAATCAAGGTATACATTTTTCTGTTGATCTAAAGTAAATAGAGATGCCACATTTTTTTTTCTTTTTCTTTCGTTTACATCTAAAAACAATAAAAAAAAAAAAAAAAAATCACAAGGTTTCTTCTAAAGAACTGGAACAACACTGGTAAACAACCACTGAAGTTAAAAATACCAATCACAATGTTAATCAGTTTCACAAAAGTAGACTACTGTAGTTGGGTCTAAACTGACTTTTTAATATCTGATATATTTAATCAACAGATAGACTGAATCAATTAAATCAATCAAGATCATCATAAAGAATAAAGTTAGCCTGTAAATGTGCTATTTTACAATACATGAGACCATAAAGTATAATTCCAAAATATACATAAAGAAAGAAAGAATAAGAACAAAAGAACGAGAAAAAGAAAGAGTGAAAGAAAGAAAAACGTAAAATTTACCTTTGTAGTTCTTCTACCAAGACTTCTCAAGATATTCCTCCTCTTTGGGTCCTCGCCTTCTTCATTTAAGGAACTGTCCCCTTTCTGTGCACCAAGCTCATCCTCTTTAGTCTTGGGGAGACCTCCAAGCTCATCATCACTGCCGATAAAGCTTGTGCGGAAGCTGCTGAACTTTCCAAGACGTTTGGAGCGATCGCGATACAGCCGAGGTTTGACTCCAAGAGCAGACAGCTTTCGTCTACGCTCTAATGAACTGCTATCAGCCTCGCTGTCGGATCCATTTCCTGCACCATTAGAATGACTCTTGTTTGCATTGCGAATAGTGATGATCTTGCCCTGTGTGCTGTCATGTGGTACGGAGTAAATATTTTCCTCCTCTGTGGGACGAGGCTTTGCTACTGCATCCATGGGCTCAGCATAGTCAGATGGATCATAACCACCTTCAGTTCCTGGTGGCCAGGTGACTAATGAGCGCCTGTTAGATCCATGTAGGCTCAGGTCCATGTATGAACTGATGTTTTGGGGTTTGGGAATGTCAAAGGTGACGTTGGGCTTTGGTCGCACCTGAGGTGGGACTTTGTTGTTAAGCTTGTTTTCAAAAGTGTTGATGTCAGAGATGAGCGAGAAGGAATCACCATCCAAATCAGGGAGCTTGAAACCTCCACCATGGGTCAAGGTGCCATCATCCCTTAAGGTGGGATAAGGTGGAGAGGGCTCAATGTCATCCTCCGAGTCCAGCAACGGTATGCTTGGAGAGCCACATCGAGGTGAAGAAACATTCTCACTACTGGTGACATTCTCTGCAACATTGTCATACATGTGTGTCGCCTCCACAATGGTTTTTTTCTCCACTACCTCCTTAAAGAATGGCTGGAAGTGGTCGATTCGATGCAATCCTCCCACCACCCCACCAGGTCCACAGATTACAGAGCTGAAACGTGCATCAATTTCATGGGCCAGATCCTCCCCTTGGGCAAGCTGCTCTCGGACAGCCTCAGAGTCTGCGAGTTCCGATTGAGTCTCTGCAACAGCAAGTAACTGCACGGGAATAATGTCTTGGACCTCACAAAGGAAGGCACAAAGGGTTTCCATGGAAGCCTTCCGTTTGGCTGAGTACACTGCTATGTAACCATGCACCAATCTGCTTTTACGCAAGGAAAAAGATGAGTGGTAAGATAGAACAGCAAGATCAATGCTTTGCCTTTGGCCACCAATAGATAAATCCAACAAAACTGATGTTCCACTGGATAGATTAGAGGAGGGCCGACAGTGCTGGGGCAGCAAGAATGGTGAAAGAAGCTGGTCAACATCATAAGTATCTCCACACATTAGACACATTACGATGCGTAAGTCAGCCTCTGTGTTGTGCTGAGAGTCTCTGAAACCTGCAAGTGCAGGCAGCAAGGGTGGGGAGCTACTGCCAAGAGTAACTGATGGTCTTCGTGCGTCTAACAGACCTTTGAGGATCTGGTTTAAATGTTTTTCATTTATATTGCGACCATAGCCCACACCTGGGGAAGCAGGCTCTAAATAACTGCACTGAAATTTGCAAGCCACTTGTTGACCGTGTTGAATGAGGCTTTGTGCTGTTTCACCCCCAATGTCAGAAATTGAACCAACACCTCTTTTGGTGACCAAAAGAAGAGACAAGGGAAGCTGAGCTAGATTAGTGTCCCTTCGGCTTATGGTTGATTCTCGTAATTTCTCAATACTGTCCACAACATAGGATAAGGATTCTTTTGAGTTGTAGAGGCAGATGCAACCGTGTGGGGTGAATGTTGGGGTATGGAAGGAGTTTACTGGAAGGCGTACATTGCCTTCTATTGGTCGAAGAGACAGTTCATAAGTCCTTCCGTCTAGTACAAACCGTTCATCATTGGTGCACAGTGCTCTGATTTCATTAGCCAACTCTCTTGCAAGTCCATCTTTTCCAAGAATTACAAGATTAATTCTATCGACTTTTCCCTCACCAAACTGTGATTTTGAGCTCCCATCAAAGGAATATCGAGTGGGAAAACGAAGGGCTAAGTGTTGTTCAATTTTGCCATCCACACAATGCGGACTACTAGGACAGGTTTCCTTAGTAGGGTGGTATACAAAATGGATATGTTTGAGCACCAAGGCATCCCTCTCAGCCTGAAGCTTTTGGAGGGCCTTGAACCTCTGCTCCTCTCCAAGAACCTCTTGGATGGCACCCATTTTTTCTTTACTGGGCTTAGCATCAACTTCAAGCTCATAAAACAACTCCGAGTACTCCAGTAAAAGTTCTTGGAAGTCCTCTTTGGCTTGGTCAATAATAATCTTCTGGTATTTGTTATAGATATCAAGGTACTCTGGCTCTTCCAGCCACTGATAAAACTCCTCATTCATGATGAAGCTACGAGCTTCCTCCCAAGGTTTGCCAGGTGTAACAAATAACGAAGATGCAAGTTTCTCTTTGAACTCCCAACGCATTTCTGCCCTCTTTCGCTCATTGCGAAGGTGTTCTAAATGAGTTTCATAGATTCCCTCTGCTACAGGGGTTTCCAAAAGGTCCTGGGGAATGCGTTCATCCTCCATGTTGTCAATGTGTGGTGTAGTTTCCCATGGTGTGTCATCCAATATGACAAACCAGTGGGAGAACTCCCTCTTAGTCTCTAGAACTTTCTGTACTCCTGACCAGCTCAGGTGATCAATCTCATCCAGGTCAGGAACCAATGAGTTGAGAGCCTGTGGGAGTGTGCTAAGATAAACTTTACGTCGCTTTTCTATGTGCTCTTGCTTGAGTCTATGTACGTGCTGCTGGAATAGCTTCTTGGCCTTGGAAGTACCCTCAAGGAAGACATACTCTTTGTATTCAGGTGATGTCTGCATTCTGCGGTTGGTGTTGGGCCATGTTTCATTATGGCTCTTCACAATGCGGCTAACCAGCCACTCATAACGGTCCTTAGCAGATGCTATCTGTTGACTCTGCTGTTTTAGGGCTTCAAAGTAAGGAATGATCTTGGGCTTCCCTCTACTCTTATCTATCAACTGCACCAAGGTAAGGAAGGCAAGGTCAACATTAACGTTGGAGCGTGCTGAGGTCTCAACAACCTGCAAATTCTTCTTGGTCAAGGCAAAGGTGTGAGAGTCTTTAATGTACCGCTCAACCCCTTCATCACACTTGGTCAACACAAGTACAACTGGCTTCTTGGTCTTACCTAGCTGGTTATATAGATTGGTGACGAACTTTATCTGGTCATCAAAGTTTCGGTTCATACCCCTGCTCACATCTACACAGAGTAAGAATCCATCCACTAAAAGCTTGCCTTCAGGCATTTGCTTCTGCTCAAAGTCTTGCTCTAGACCTAGTTGATCTGTGCAGAAATACATAAGCTTCTCAGCAGAGGCCAGTTTGGGGGAAGCTGCCCGCTTGATATAGGGCTGTAAGGCAGTACTTCGATGTGGCTGGAACGTTTGGTCATCAATAAACTCTGTCTGTTCCACTACATGCATTCGACACTCAGCACCCTCCTCCAACATTCGTAGTGCCTCACCCCAAAACAGGAAGTGGTCATTGTTCACCACTCTACCACCAAAGTCACTTGTGCTTAAAACAGATGTGTGGTCCAAATGAAAGTCATCAGCACTGGGGCGAACAAAGCGATTACAAAGGCAGGACTTGCCTACTCCACACTGCCCCTTCTCTTTTTCAGTCCCGGACAAACCTACCACAACAAGGTTGTAGGTTAGTGCCCGGGCATCTTGTTTTTTTGCCATCATCACCGTATGACAGCGCTCATCTTGCCATTCCCAGAAGCTCTAGTTTGAAAGCTGCTGGGCTGAGGTTCCATCCAAATGCTTTCAGGCCTGGCAAATAATTTATTTCTGATGATCCTGAAAGTTGCTTTAGGGTTTTTTTTCCATGTAGGGTCAGTTTGACCAATCCCCTTAATGATCAAACTATAAATCCACAGTCATCTGGCCATTCACGATTTTGGCAGAGGTTTATAAAGGGAAAAAGGGAATGGAGTTTAAGGGTGGGGGAGAGGAGTCCCTGTGGACTTAGGCGGGTGTGCTGCAGGTGGTAATATTCCAGCCCATCTCCTCTCTTTAGGGGCACTTCGACAAAGAAATATTGTAGGTTTCAGGTTTGCCCAGACTGCATCTGACCCTGCAAAAAATAAAACAGACATTACAATTACTTTTTTGGGGGGACAAAAACTACAAAACAGACACTTTAAATAAAGAGCAATTTAAAATAATTAAATCAATTACATTTTTATCTATGAAATATCAAGGAATATTGTTCAACTTTTCAAATATGATTATAAATCTATAAGTTTTTGCATCAAGATGAATGACTATGTATTGCCTGTTGAAATTCACTACTGTGAATTTGATTATCCCCTGTTTTATTTCATAAGTTGCCCAGGGTTGTTTGTGTAACCTAAAGGTATCAATACCAAGGAATAAAAGGCTGGTATCATATCAAAGTCAATTTTTTGTATTGATTCAACCCTATAAGGCATCACATTCTAATCCCTAAACATATACACACAACACAGATGAAAGCTGTGGTAAGTGCTTCAAAGATACAGTTTTAATTAGGCAGCCAGGGAAATACAAATCGCCCTTAATAGAAAGCACTGCATATTGGCTGCTTTTCAAAAATCATCTCAAAAAGTCTCAAAAATCATTTTCAAAAAGACTTTAACAACTTCATTAACATTATCAGGGTGAAAGCTTGTGGATACCAAAACAAATTAAGTCAAGGCCTGTAGAAATCTAGGAAAGAGAACAGAACCCTCTGGATAATAGATGACAAGAGCTCACCGGAGCAATTACACTATTCTTGAAATCCTGAGCCCCAATAGCCTGACAAATGCAGAGACAAACCAGCAAAGACGTGGCTATAATTGCACAATGCAGTGAAAAGAGTAAAAAAGTATCCTCAACCAGTTAATAGTTATTTTGCTTTTTGTTTTACACACACACACACACACACACACACGATTGCAGTTGCAGATATCGCTGACACGGTCTGGGCCAAACGTAATGATTCTGCTGTGGCGAATTTGCTCTGGTGAAATGGCTTCTGTATGCCGGGCCAGCATTCTTGAAATCACAAAACATGTAGCACTGCATTTGAACTTCTGACATTTCACATCTGAGTGGAAAAAGGTATCAAAGTTTGAGCCTTGGCATGTCATTCAATCTCGAACTGGTGATAAGACCAGTGGAACCATGCTCACATCACTCACTCAAAAACATTTTAAGCTTTTGCTGCAGTGCGATTAGCCAGCAATCAATGGACACTTGCAACAGAGCAAACATGAAGTATGCTAGCTTACTCAGAAAAAAAAAAAAGGCCTGAAATGAAATGGATGTCATTCTACTCCTCCACTATAGTAGCCACTGAGCGTTGCAGTGCTGTGGGTGTGGCAGCATATCTTTTGTTTAAACATTGACCAGCTCCGTTAACAAATCCTCTCAATTCCATGTGTTAAATATTACTGTACACTTGCACTGCTCAAGACTACGCTATCAAACAGAGAAAGACCACAGAATCTCTAAAGATCATTCAAGACCATGATTAATAAAAAATATTTTACTGAAAATATATTTATATTTAATGAAATATATAATATCATCGCTGATATCACCTCGTTTCTCCATATTTCATCTTGTTAATGTTAATAATATAATGACACATACAAGTCCATATTTAAAGCCACAATATCAACTTTTACAACACAGTGTTTAATTATTAAAAAAAATGTTTTACATTTCCTGACAACACTCTTATACTGCCATTAAATGATGCCAACTTTAATTAAAATATTTTAACGTAATAATGTAAAACAGTAGAAACAGTAATGAAAAGGAATATACTATTGATACTGTATATATAGTCTTTTGATTTTAGTCATTATAAATCATAAATTGTTCATATTCTCTGTAGCTGATCACAATCATGAGGACATCACTGAGCCCATCAGATGTGGTTATCAGTAAGTAAGCTACGAGGGAGTAATTATATCATTCATGCTGATAGAGGGCAGATAATCGTGCAATCATGCTCAAGAACAGGTTGCCGTAAATGAGACCCATGGTAATGCTTTATTAAATATCCATGATGTAACAATGAGGAAGAAAAGATTTGAGAATGCATTTTGTGACTTGAAAATTCATTTTACTAGAGGAACACCAGAGCGCTCTCAAGTTAAAAATATTAACAACAAATAACCATGACAGCTGCCTGGATACAGATCAGCAACGACCCATGAGTCACTGACAAGGCACACATACACACACACACACACACACAACCAGGTGGTGACTCCTGGCTTCTGGGACCAAAAGGAAAGGGGAAAAAAAAAAAAAAAATCAGTGCATCTATTCTGACAAGTGATGCCATGCTTGCTGGTTCAAGACCAATTTTGCAAGTCATTATTCTAATTAAGAAATAGCTCATTATTCCTCAGCTCTTCAGGACCTGGCTCTCCGAAACACTCACTCTGCCGCCAGCACAAGAGCCACATTTGATCTGTCCCAGCTGTGCAATTCTATGTATTGCTTTGTCTTTCCGTGTTCAGCATGCTATTAGTGCTAAGAACGAGATAAATTTACAACAGCTACAGTTGAGAGCCAAATCAGCCTGTTTTTCCACTGATGAGCTAATGCAGAAACAAACAAATCATAGACATCACAAACATGAAAACAGATGGCTAATCTAGTTGATACAAAATCAACTAATAAAAATTCAAGCACTTCAAGCAGACATTCAAGCACTAAATAACCGTCCCTGTCAATGCACAGTTCTAAACGCTTGTCGAACAACTGCTCTGGTCTTCAAATTTAGCAATTACAATTTATAATAGAGAGTGAAAATGTTCACATGCAAGGCGGATTTGGCTTCCACAGCAACAAAACATGATAATGCTCGTGCTACTTGTGTCAAGAAAAAGTCTTCTCTTTGCAAGAAAGTCACTCGAGTCATGCCAAACAATCTAACAATCTTGTTCTCTCATTCTTACCACTTGTTTACAACTTTGCTCAACCAATGAGCATTCACTGGCATATCTTTCATTTTTATTACCCCCATCCTCCTTTGTCAGGTTTAATTAATTCCTTATCTTTTTTGGCTACATTTTTTATAGTGGCGTGCCACCAGTTGGTCTATTTTTATCCAGAAACATTTAGCAGCTTATTATCATTATGCAGGTGCAAGCTCATGGCAAGTTCAGCTGAAATGAGACATACAGTATGAATCACAGAAGCCTACAAACATATTAAATGTCTAATTAAAATAGCACTGCAACTAACGATTATTTTGATAATCGATTGGTTGGCCGATTATTTCTTCCTTTAATCCGATAAATTTTCCTTTTTTTTTTCTTTGATAAAACACTATTTTACATCCTGCCCAATGCTATTCTTCAAACAAACATGCCAACTGAATGCTATGAAAACATATATATAGTGAATATATCTATGCTATATAGCAAGAGCTATAAAGAAAAAAGGCTTAAATCCCTACATTAAAAATGAACAATAATAAAGACAATACAGAAAAACAAACTCAAAAAGTAAAAGAGATTCACTCGGGAATACAGTAACCCTTTACTCTCATTTCTTTATCATGTAAATGTAAGAAACATCTTTACAGTTACCGCTCTCATAAAATCCTTGAATTACAAGTTGACTTTTAAACCTAAATTTAATGTCCACCAACAGATTATTTCAGCAAAATGAATATTTTTGCATTATTGCATTTATAATTGTCTCCCCATCTAATCCCGTCTGTTCCACAAGCATGCGCGTGTCGGCGCTCATTCAGTAAAGTTTGAAGTTTACGCAGACTGTCAGGACGAGCCTTCATGCATAATGGAAATACTAGCGTGCATTTCTAACACTTACAGATTAGGATATAACCATAAAATGAAAGTTTTGCGCATATTGCACTTTAAACAGCCCATGCATCTGTCAAAGCGACTGACAGGGCAAGCCATATTAAATATTACGCTAATGCATCATCTTAAAGCTTAAAATAAAGAATACTCATGTTTTGGGCTGCTTGAGTCACGTACCTTTCCCACAGTAGTTCCTCTGTTTCATCCACTATTTTTATTTGCATTTTGTCCATAGAAATGAGTTATTCAGTGCTGTAATTTGACGAGACTGGTGAAAGTTTTCCGTGCACGGTGGGCAGACGCGACTATAATAATGGCATCCGTTGTTGACGATTTTCATTATCGATTTTATGGATTAGTTGTTGCGGCCCTGAATAAAGAAATACTATACTTGCACCTTTGCTCGCTATTAGTCTGCTTTAGTATGAATTCAAAAAAGTGTGCATAAGGGGCACATGGTGGCTTGCGAAACCAAAAAAATCAAAATAGCAAGTTTGAAAAAATTGGGAACCACTATGCTAAGGTATGATATCAGACAGCAAAGGCAGATGTTCCAGAATCCATAAATCAGAGGTGAGATACAATCATATCCAAGGCCATGTTTGGATAATCCATGACATGGCCAATCAAGCCAAAGGTAGGTTAGCATGTAACCTGCAGGCTTGAGGACTTCACCCCATCGTTCATGTTTGGACACAGTCACTAATAGATGAGGATATGCCTGGACTTGTCCTCACACATGGCCTACATATAATGAGTAGTAGTGAGAAAAAGGGAGAAGGGGGTCTGACTGGCAGCCATAAGGAAGATCATCTAAGAGATGAATACAAAACAGCACCAAAAGAGCATGAAGTTTGCTCTTGATCTTAACAGTGGGTTGCTGCTAACTAAATAGGGGGCAACAATAAGGGATCAGGGCATTCCTAAGCTTCTTTAAAGAGTAGTTTAGTCTTTCAAGGGACAGTTAAGATTTAAACCCCATAGGGTTTCTGTGCTTTAGGCTACTGTTAAAAATAGATCACATTCCTCCGGCCTTGGGCCTGACCTGCACATAGGCTAAAAATAAAAAAAATGGCAGGAGCCAAACTGATCATAGGGAGGATTCCAAACACGAAGGATTGAGAGATCTGCTGTACAGCTTCGCAGGACTGTTTCTTTCTGATCTGAAGGTTACGGTTGCATCAGATAAGGACACACAGATTTTTGAGCGCTACAAAGGCCCCCTGACTTTTGATATGTAAGCAAAACTAGGACAACAAGCTAGAGTGTTGAAGCCTCTCTCTGAAAAGTGAAGAGAAAAAAAAGCACACTGTTGGCTGACTGTTTAAGTCCCATCAGCCACAACTTCAATGCCAACACAATCAAACTAGAGAACAACAATACAGCCCTTCTGAATGGGTCTGACGACAGGAAAATGCAGCAGACAAAAGCAATTTCAAAGACTATAATTAATACCAACAGAAATGAAAACTACAATTTGTTTCCTGTCAAACTACTTTGAAGAAGTCTGTCTAAACAGACGGTCACACACATAATCAGGCTGACAAGCTGTAAACATCCACTTACACACTCTCACAGATCAATTGGTCTTTTATATTCCCTTCAAAAGAAGTAAAGATTGAAAACGTTACTGAACGTCAGTAAATCAGAGATATGTATTGTTTGGGTATTGAAGACAGTTATTGCTGAGAGGATTACCATGCAAAAATAATACGCTGGTGTTCGTATTATTCCCAATGATGTACCAGAACCCTGAAATTAAGGAGAAATATTGGTCCAGCATCAGCTTTGTATGAAAAAGCATTCCACTCCTCTATGATGTTATCTTTACCGTAGCCACGCAGCATAGAAAATGAGAGGTCATTCATACGGTGTCCCACAGGGCCAGTGCCCAGGTCTTTTCCATTTCCGGCCTGTCCTCGTCAATGCCAAATTTCATAAAAGAATTATAGCCGACAGAACGGGCAATGGTGACAAAGCAAGACAAGAGTGGAGTAAACACGGTTTAGTTTGACTGATGCTCCTCGCAAACCCATTCCTCCAACCGAATCAGCACTAACATGGTCGTAAGAGCAGATAGTCTACTCATCCATTTCCCCCACCCCGATCCCTCTCGAGACCTGGACTCCATTAGAGCACTGCCTGGAGCGCTGAGGAACAGAGCCTTTGCACGGACAACACTTCCTGCTTGGAGAGAGAGTCTAATGCTGCAGTGGAGAGAGCAAGAGAGATTCGCACAGGGATGGGAGGATGAACAAAGGGGAATGAAGACGTGTAAAATATTCAGCTAGAATGGCCAGGGAGGGGGAGAGACTGTATTCACCATATCCAGAACAGAGAGGCTAAAATAAATATTGCTCCACTGCTATAAAATGGGTGATCCAATAGGCATAATGCACACTGACCAGGATGTCAGAAAGCATACATATGAATCACATTAAAAGTAAATGTACCAGCTCCAATCATATACACAGTCCATTAGTTACATCAACACCAGTAGGCTTGCAGCGATAGTCGGTGTTACATCACTTGCCCACCATATTTTTTATAGTAATAAAAATCATTTAGTTCAGTTAGAGAACAGACACCATGATTAAAAATTGAATGTGCCTGCTCAATGCAGCGTGAGCTGAACGAGAGTCACAGCACAGAGTCAGATTTCATTTATCACGAGTGAGGAGCTGACTGACAAGACGATGGCGGAAGATTTGGTTTCAAAGCGAAATGTAAAACCACCATATTTTGGATTTAAACCCAATGCTAAAAGGGTACATGGAAAGGGTTAGTTGTGTTTTTCATTAAGAATAATAATGAATCCACCATTCAACCAATTGCAGCTAATTCAAAAGCGTGTCTACAGGCGCAGAGCTCAACTTCCATAGGAATTAACTGAAAACGCTCACTCTGCTCCACTCTAATGCATATGTGGATGTGTGCATTTTACTTTATTAGCGATTTAAAAGGTCATGGGTACTAATAAGTTCATTGAGCTGAGTTAAATAAGGGGGACATCCAAAATGTGCAGTCCAGAGGAGGTTTGAAAAACCCTTATCTGAACTGTACCAGCTTGGTTGATCAACAAAAGTGGCATTTCACTTTTGTGTCAGTTGACCTCTTCTGTAGTAACAAAGGCAGACAAACCCATGACTCACACATTATAAACAGCCAGGCCACTACAGCCAGGCTGAGATTATAATCTCACCGTAGCCGGCAAGGGTTTGGATGCAAAGCATGCTGGATTACTCTGGATTAATAGAGCACTCTTTGCATCTACATATTTCCAGGATTTCTGGCTTTTCAGGCATGATATAATGCAGTTAACCACATACACAAAAATCAACCACTGAAACCATAAAGCCCCTGACCTAGATCCTAACACTGCCCGGTTTTGCTGTCAAAATCCATTATTGACTTGTTTAACCACAGCAAATATCACCCTCCTCTGCTCAACTTTAAAAATGACCTTTTGGTTGCAGAGTTTTGCTTCCTTGTGCTAGAAGCATGTAATGGCAGGGCGAGCAGGGGATTTCTCATTGAATCTACACTGTGATCATGACCAATCCGTAAGACGGCTTCCTCTCACACACACTTTTCTCAGCCTGAAACTTGGTAAGGAGGTCTGCTCTAGTAAGCAGGGAGAAAGAGAGAACGAGACAGAGAACGAGAGAGAGAGAGAGAGAGAGAGAGAGAGAGAGTGTGTGTGTGTGTGTGTGTGTGTCAGAAAGGGAGGGTTGAGGAGAAAGGAAAACAACAAAACAGAGAAAAAAAGCATCCGTTTAAAGAAAAAAGTGTAGAGCAATGAGAAATATTTGAGGTCAGCTGCTGTAACTCTTTTCTAACACCACGACTCTCACAATAAAGACTAAATATTTCTCATCAGGGAGCAGTGCGCGATGACAGCTATTAATTCCTCACACCAGCAGGCATGGTGGCAGGTTTGACAGCGATAGGGGCTCCCTCTTCCCTCAACCACACACCAACCTCCACAATCCACAGCACCTACTGCGCAGCCTTTGCAAAAACAGATGACCTTCATTTGAACGTCCTTTCTGGAGTCACTCTTCTAAACACGCTTCTTCTCTTGCCTACTCGAAAACTGTTCCAAAAAGTAGGAAAACAGGCCAAAAAACTCTGGCAATACCAAAGTTGAACTTGAGGATGCTGTAGCAGGCGTTTCAGATTGGCAGAGTTGTTTGGGGACTGGTTCTTTTGGGTGTATTTGTGTGGCTTCCCTCATTTGAGAGCACAGACAGGAACATGAAACCTTTGTCTAAATCTGCTGGATGAGAAGGCATACATGTTATAAAAGCACTGACAGTTTGGTAGACCAATTGAAATGTTATTCTGATCTTATTCAAAGGCATGCAACCATTTGAGGAAAAGTGGGCAAGTTTAAAATCTAATGGCAATGGATTTCTGAATAAAGCATCTTCTGGCTACACCTGAGTTTATGACCTTCTGATAGACATTTGTAGCACTTACATACTGTAAACTCTAGTGTTTAAGCACCTTTACAGTGATTTACAGTGAAGGTCACCAAGTCATTGTACTGTTGGGTTCTAGTAGTAGTTACAACTTGACTGCTATATCTAACCGCACCAGACATTCACTGCTTCACTGTTTCCACTCACATTGAAAGCAGTCATGTCACAAGTTGATATCTGCTCAACATGTTGCATAGCAAATGGCTAATATTACCTCAAATCAACAGCTCTCAAATGAACTTCCAGTTACTTTTGTCACCGCTGGCAGTGTGAATGCCCCCTTAAGGCCAGATCTGATCGATCTGCAGAATCTTCAACCTTTATCAAACATACCTGGATCAGCTAATCAAGGTCTTCAGAATTACGAAAAATGTCCAGGTGTGTTGAATTCTCCAGCTTTGTTGTTGTTGAGCAACCGAAGCACAAGCTGTTAAAGCTCTGCCCTCTTCTGGAAAGGGGGCTGGGAGCAGCAGCTCATTTGCATTTAAAGGGATACACACAAAAACGGCAAATTTGACAAGGTATAATAAATTATCTGGGGGTTATTTTGAAATGAAACTTCACAGACACGTTCTGGGGACACCAAAGACTTATATTACAGCTTGTAAAAAGAGGCATAATAGATCCCCTTTAATATCCCTGGACTACTGTCAACAAACAGTTGAAGAATAGACCTTATAGGGGGTAAATAAAATATAAACACTATTCTATATGCATTCAAACATTAAACTGTGTACCGACACACCCTCAACATTCGCATAAACAGGCAGGTGCAAATGTACACAACACTACCACACAAAGAGGCAAATGTAATTACACAATGCCTCCTTCCTTCAGGGCTGAACACTCCCTTCCCAGCTGCCAATCTATCCTACTAACAGCAGAGATTTACAGGCTAATTGGCTAGTTAATTGTGCTAAGGCACAGGTGTTGGGGGCTGGTGGTACAAAAAAGTCCTTAGATCACTCTCAAACCATGAACCAAAGACAGATATTATGCTTGAGTGAAACTAGTTTTGTTAAAAACCTTGAACAAGAGACTAAAAACTGAACCTGAATCCATGCTCTAGCACCACTTTTTAACTAATTTCCATGACCTTTCTAGTTGTTTGTGACTACTGGATAAGGATTTTAAGAATCAGTCCAATTGAGAGTGATTAGATGAATCCGGTCTCATTTGTTTTGACTGGGTTGACTGATTAATTGAAACGTCTACAGAATTTCCATGACATCTAATATTCTAAGAAATTAATTTCCATGACTTTTCCAGGCCTTGAAAGTCCCTGATATCTTCAGGTTTGCCATAAGCATGGGAACCCTGTTGATTCATGTGTAATAATATATTGTACATGTGTAAAGCAAGCATGTGTTATATGTAAACACTATAACCTATGGGACACCGGCACAGAAGGGATACTCTATTTCAAACAGATGGTTCTTACACACATACGCTACACTTATAATGTACCATCTGCTCTTGCAATGATAGAGAGTGTCAAAGTCTTTAATACACACACACACACAGACACACACATGCACTAACTCATTAACCAGTCTGGTCTCTTCAAATGAATTTATAACATTAAAAACACTTTCTTCTTTGATGTAGGCGATATGTTCTTGCACTGCTGGATTATGACACCAATTAAAACAAATGACGAGACCGCTGTGTGAGAGCTTCAAGTCCACAATGCTACATTTCTATGGCTACATTCTCACAGTCAGTGTTTGGGATTCACAACTGTATTTAATAACAGGTGTAACTCTCATATGACAGCTTATAGGAACATAAAACAGCTTGTAATGTACTTTTTTTTAATAAAGTACAGAGAGCATTTGGGTCACACACAGACCACAAAACTGAGCAGCTAAAACCCTTGCATGACATAGAGCTAATATCGCAGTCGCTATGAGTTATCAGATCACATGAGAACTAAAGTTGTCAAAAGTACAGACTGCGATACAAAGTAATTAAAAAAATATGATGCTTTGAGCGCTGTTAAGCGGATTCGTAAACACCTCCGATTGGCCATTATGTTCACACGCTCATCCGATATGTCTGTGATTGGCTACAATGATCAACGCTTCAAAAACATGTCGTAAATAGACATCAATGACGCTCTTCACCGGGCGCTTGGATACACACAGAAGCGATTGAAAGCAGGCATCTATCAGCAGACAGTTTTCGCTTTCAAAACCCTTTCAAATTCAAAAATTTCCGTGTGCTTTCAAACGCTCCAGCGCCTTGATCATTGTAGCCAATCAAAGATGTATCTGATGAGCGCTTGAACACAAAAGCCAATCAGAGATGTTTACGAATCCGCTCAACAGCACTTAAAGCCTATTATATTTATATTATATTATATTATTAAGCCTATTATATTTTTAAAATTTCAGTACCGAATCGCGGTCGGTACTTTTGAAAACGCTAATGACGACTGTGAATGAAGGCAGGATTTTCATTTTTAGTGAAATATTTCTTTAAATAATTCCTGAGAAAAAAAAAAAATTCTTGTTCTTTCCTTGACTGACATGGCCCTGCTAAAGCACACTATCAGCCACATATTTTAAGCCACAGTTTTAGCTTGTACTTCCTGTCAGTTGGCAGCTCTGCTGATAACCAGAGAGAGAAGCCTTAAATATTGTAATCTAGGCTACATTTTAATGGCATTGTAATAAATCTATAAATTCCAATCCTGATACAACCAACGTGAACCAACAAGATAAAGTCAGAGAGAGAGAGAGAGAGAGAGAAAGGAATATACAGAAGAACAATACAATGATCTGACAGGGACTTAACAGGGCTTGGTAGCAACAGTGGTTCACTCATGGGGCATGTTCACTTAAAGAGCATTGTAAAATTCTCATATAAGCCCAGACATGCTGCTAGCTCCTAAAGCAGGAGATGATGGTGCACTTTTCACTTCTGGTTAATTACACTGTGGAAAACATGGGGCGGAAGTTCTCCCTGAGAAAGAGAGGGACAGAACTAATCATTCAAAACTAACAAACAACTCAAGGCAGAGGATAAGAGAGTAAAGGAGAAGGGAGAGAGAACGAAACCAACTGCTAAGCGAACACAAGACATCTGACTCATTCTCTAGAGAGCGAAAACAAACTATGAAAACACCTGAACCTTCCATGGTGTCAATTAGAGATAATGACTTTTTACTTGTTGCCACAGTAACTAGCTCTTGCAGCACTGGCAGATGGCTGTGAACATTTTTTCCTGCTTGTTTTCTTCAGAAAGGGCAAGTCAAAAAAAAAAAAAAAAAGACCAAAAGAATCAAATACTTTCTGCCTCTTTAAAGGATTAGTTACCTCAAATGAAAATTCTATTCCATTCTCATGTTGTCTCGAATTCCATGACTGACTTGTGGAACACCAAAGGAAAAATACTGAAGAATGTACAGGTCATTCTTTTAAAAATCAATTTCAAGGCTACTGAGGCTTTCAAACTCCAAAAAGGCTCTATAACTTATGTGCTACAAAGTCTTCTGAAGCTATATGTCACCTTTTTGTGAGGAACAGATTGAAACGTAAAAAGTCGTGATGAAACCGAAGTAGCGATTGATCCTTTCTTCTGTATTGCGAAGTACATCCAAGTGTAACAGATTATAGGGGAAAAAAATTAGGGTGGGGACTTAGTTCTATGAATCATTGGATGGAAATAGATCTGAATGCAAGCTTGCAGTTAATCGTAAGAAAAGGTCTGAGTTTAAACAGACTTAATGATTGGAGAAGTGCGGCACACGTCATCAGAAAGAAGAGTTATTTCACTGGAAGGTTGAGCTATGCGTCATGATTAAAAATGACAAGGTCAACAAAAAAACATGCACTTATGAATCATTCAAAATAAGATCAATAACATGCAGTTCGTTGGAGCTCATGTTGGAGAAGATTATCAGTGAATAACGACTTAAGTTTCAGTCTGTTTATCACAAAAACCACAAAAAGATTTCAAAAGATACATCCTTAAGCTTGAAAGCTCAGGTCCGAATTCATTGTAACTGCATTAAAAAAAAAAAAGTCAAAACCTCTCCTTTTGTGTTCCACAGAAGAAATTCACACATTTGGAAGACATTTTTTTCTTCTGTAATACATCACTTTCTGTTTTGTAAAAACCAGACACCCAAGGAAAGAGTTAATTGCCAAAAGAGAGAGAGAGATATCGAACTAACAAGAGGGAGAATATGTGTGTGTTTTTCTTCCTCGGTCAGACTCGCCTCTGGCTTTGGCAGTTGCAAAAACAGCCCGGAGGCAGCCAGAGGTTGGAGGGTTTTGTGCTTGCTCGTCCATTTTAAATGGACATTCAGATGGGGAATGCCATTAGCCCCATCCTGCCTGCACTGACTCAGCCATGGGCGGCAGTAACCTCAGACTCCTCAGAACGGCAGATCAGCAGCTGTCCAACCTTGCTCTTAATATGGAGGGCCTCTCAGTTATACCTGAGGAACCAAACAACTATTACACCAACACATTTAAAGCTGCAGAGAGCCACTATCAGCACCAAATAACACCTGACTATCTGTTAGCATTCTCAGCCATTTCAATGGCAGGTCCTCTGAAATTAATCATTTTTGCAGAAATTATCACAAAATGAACTTCTAAAATATTTACAGCCAATCACATCAGCTGAAAATATCATTTAGCACTGACAAGTTGTTCAGTTTGGTTCTGAAAACACTATGCAGACTTAGGAAACAGTTAAACTGATATCCTCCTGCTGCACTACAGTGAGTGTTAGTTGCTTGTGGGGCTGCCCCGGACTTCAAGATTTTTTTAGTCGACGATAGTCATTAATTTAAGCCTAAGTTGAGTAATCGCACATTTATATTAATTATATATATATTTAAAGTACCGAGGAGAATGCAAAACTATCGTTTAAAAAATGTATATATGTGTTATATAGCCTATTTCGCATTCAAGTACATAAGCTTGTACCAGCAAAAGTAATGAATATGAATGTGTCGGGGTGGGTAGTAAGGAAACATTTTAATTATTTTTTATTAAACTAGTGTTTTCTGAGTCAGCGTCAGCTGCATCAAAATGAAGTGGACGATGCTGCCTCGCCATCTCCGCAGTTTAGTAAACGCGCCTATAGAGAGACAGCGCATTTCATACAGATTACATAAGCAGAGTATTTTTGATTTGAATTGGTTCATTTAAAAGTAGACATTTCAAGGTTTCTATAGATATATTTCTCATGTCTGAGGCAAGTACACCGAGTTTCGGTTCATTTTTGTGATGCGCTCCAGTTCAGGGAGACCGAGACAGCAGAAAGCTTAGCCTGTTTTATTTATTTAACAAAAGCACAATGTTTTCTTGTTTTTTTTTTACGTTTCGATCATGTATTACTCTTATCTGTATAAAAAAATGGACTATTTTAAGTGGTTTCCGCTGTTATCACAAAAAAATGCAAGTGATCGCGCCAGGACCTCCATATCATGCAGTAAGTCCGCTAATACTTTAGCTTCCACACTCAGATATGTGCCTAATAATAGCGCACATTTATTTAGGTTAATGTTAGAGCAAGCGGCCAGGTAAAAGCCATGTACTTGCACGTTTTAAATGATAAGTCATATTTTGAGAGCAAACGTTTGGATTTCCTGCCCAACATGCTGTAATTACCACAAGGACCTTGTTTTATCCCTTTAACCATCGAGAATTTGAGATCCGAACCACTCCGATTCATTTTAAAAGATTTGACTCAAAGGAATAATTTGTTCACGAATCGTTCATTGCAACTTCTCTCACCAAGGAGGAGATCCAGGATGGATGTCAAGCGGCGAAGTGTGTACATGGCTATCAGGTGTCAAAAATTCATTGGAGTTCAATATAAGACACTTTGCAGAAACTAAAGCACCCCACGATCCCTCATCTACCCTCAGAAGGTAGTGGACTATCACCATCCGATTCACTGCAGGTGGTGGGGACATGACCACATGTCTCCAATGTTCTGTTCCAGTCCCAAACAGCATGAAAGCAGTTTGAGTCAACTATCTGTACGCAAGGAGGCCTCACACATTCACAGCGCAACGGTACCCTGTGCCAACAGTGCGGCCAAGCAGAAGAATAAACAGCAGCTTGAAGGGCTGCGGAGGCTGAAAGTGTTAGCGCGGGCTCCGCTGGCCAGATTGTGAAGGGAACTCGGAAGCGTCTGCCAGAGTAGTTCTACAAGGAGGAGACAAACATACATGCATATGACTGTGTTCCAAAAAGGTGAATGAAAACATTGAGCTGGTGTTAATCTGAAGGTTTTTAGAGGGCCTCCTGTTTGAAGTTCTTTGCTTCAGCATTGCTCCTGATCTCCTCCGCTTTCATCTCCACCCCCGCCCAATGTGCATTTTCACAACCTCATGACTGGCACAGCCTCTCACTGCCACCACTTTTCCCAGGCTCTCTCGGGCTTGAGTTTGATCACACTTCCCACAACATTACAACCAATCTTCATTCAACAAGCAATTGAGACACTGGGACATCTTTTCCACCCTCTGTACAGAGGATCACTCACTATACACTCTTAAAAATAAAGGTTTTAGCGGCAATGCCAAAGAAGAACCATTTTTGAACAGTTCTTAAAAGACTTTTTAGAGTGAAGAACATTTTTTAAAAATATTTTTCCGCTATAAAGAACCTTTTGTGCATTATAAAGGTTCCATAGATGTTATAGGGATAGTTCACCCAAAAAAACAAAATTATCCCATAATTTACTCACCCTCAAGTCATCCTAGGTGTATATAACCATCTTTCAGTCTGAGTTATATTAAAAATATCCTGGCTCTTCCCAGCTTTACAATGGGGTTTGAGATTTTGAAGCGCAAAAAGTGCATCCATCCATCATAAAAGTAATCCATATGGCTCCAGAGGGTCAATAAAAGCCTTCTGAATGCATTTTTGCAAGAAAAATTTCCATATTTATAAGTTTATGAGCTATAACTGCCTTCTGGCAAATGTCCTACGCAAGTTGAGTTACGGTGAAAGAGTAATTTCTGTAGCGATGTATGACGCCTCTCGCAGTTCAAACAGATAGGACTCGGCATCAAACTCCTCTTCTCTAATATCGGAATCATCTGACTTTCTCTTTAAAAGTTTTTGTTTTAGATTTCTAATTCGTGACCAGTGTTTTGTTTTGTTCTATCCTCTGCACTTCTCTGTTGGTCAATATATGATGCGTTGGGTCAGATTTCACTCTTTCACCGGAACTAGACTTCCATACGGGCTGTTGCCGAAAGCCAGTTGCTATAGTTTTAAATATGGATATTTTTCATACAAAACCCCATTGCTTCACTTCAGAAGGCCTTTATTAACCCCCTGGAGCCGTGAGGATTACTTTTATGATGGATGGATGCACTTTTTTGGGACTTCAAAATATTGAGCCTCATTCACTACCATTATAAAGCTTGGAAGAGCCAAGTTTTCTTTTTTTAAAATATAACCTCGCCTGTGTTTGTCTGAAAGAAGACGCCTAGGATGGCTTGAGGATAAGTAAATCATGGGAAAATTGTAATTTTTGGGTGAACTATCCCTTTAACTGGTTACCATTTAGAATTCATTTGTTTAAGTATGTTCAATAGCATACTAGTTTTGGCTGTGGCACCGAAACCGATATTGAGAATTATGAAAAATGTCTTCATATGGCATTCGTACCAACTGACCAACTATTGAAATTTCAGTGTCATGACAGCCCAACCCTGTTGTTGGATAACACCCTATAACCCTCATATCTACCAATCAATCTGGTTTCATTTGTTAACTAACACTGGCCTGTCTTCCTCTCCCTCAGCCAGCCTGACATCCATTGATTGCCACATGTGATCTGTTGACTGATTTAGCTGAGGTTTTTCATTGTGGAGATATATTTGAGTGCTATATAAGCATTTAACACAAGCTTTGACAACAGAGGCAAAAGGGCGACTTGACAGGACTTAGATTTTTCTGTGAGATAATGTAAATTACACTCGAGCTCTTGAGACTCAAGCAGGCATGCTGACCAAACGACCTTCAGCGGGGTTAATTCATAATGCCCAGTACACAAGAGAGGAATGGAGTGGACTTTGATAAAAATCTACTCTCAGACAAGGGAAAAGTAAGGGCTGGAGAGAAAGGAATAAACGAATTAGGCCTGATAACTCACTGCTCTGACTGCACTTTGGGAGCAAACGCTATGGCAGAAATGGGTAGAGAACAAGAGCAGCAGAGCCTTAAGTGCACTTTCATCCATTACTCCATCCAGCCGCACAAATGAGGAACTTTAGAGAAACGGCACAACAATAAGGTGAAGGTAAAACGAAATGGGCAAAATAGAAGCTTGCATGGAGAGGAATTTCTCAGAACCAAACTACAAATGTACAATTCAATATCTGTTGAGTTAGGAATTGTGTACAGCGGTTCGATCCATGAGTCCCAAATACAGAAAAACCACTTGCTTGAGTCAGGTTTTAAAAGTGTATACGATCAATAAGCTACAACGAAAGGGAAAAAAAAAGAGAAAAATACTACAAAGAAGTGAATGAATGTTTTCTCAGACTCATAAAGAACGTATGAGGAACGAGTGATTTTTTCCAAAGTGGATTTATAACTGACATTATTTCTCTCATACCCTTGTGGAATTTCTACACTGTAAAAAAAAAATGATTTTTCAAAGTTGTAAATAGAACCAAAATGAGTGTTTTTTGATTTTTTATTTTTTTTACAAGAAAATACTATTTCAGTCTCTCTACTTCCCAAATCTCGCTTTTATTTCAGCTTGTTACTCGGGTTTCTGTAATTATTTGCGAAATTTACTAACAATTCTGTGTGAATATTAAAATTAAAAAAAAAAAAATTATAGTAAATCCTACACCATTTTTTTTTGCAGTGCATTTTACACATAATTAATCAGACAAACAAAAAACAGTGACTATATTTAAATTTACCAAAAGAAAAAGTGAGCGTCGCTTGGCTGTGCAAAATACGCAAAGTGTTTCCGGTGGTTCCGGTCGACCGATATGTTATTTTTTTAATATTATCATTATAGGCCCAATAAGAAAATTTGATAAAGCCGGTAATATATACAGTAAAATCCATTAGCTGAGTCACTTGTGTACTGGTTTTGAAATGCTTGAAATATGATTGGAGTCACTTCAAAAAGGAAAACAGAGCAACATGTGCAATGCAAATCTGTCATATAGGCTACAGAAAATTATGATATAGTATAAAATCATTTTTAATTGTGCGTTTGGGACATGGCTTTTAATGAGACTTTTGTTTTTAATCAGGCTCTCAAATTATATAAAAATCAGTTATCGGCTATCAAATACTACGAATTATTGATATCGGCCAAAATGTGAATATCGGTGCATCCCTAGTCTTTACCATGGTTTAATACAGTATTCAAAATTGTTTTATCATCTGCTCACAAGTAACAGCACACCTCTTTTCAACAAGTCGAATGACTGTGTGGGACGAGTTACGCTCCGGAGTTTAATACTTCAGATTAAAGGCTTTGAGGAAATGAATGATGTTTGCATTTATAAAGCACTACTAAATACGCAGCACTTGATATCTAGACATCTCTTTGAGCTAAACGCCCATATATCCCCCATGAGCTTGTCCAATTTATCCACTCAAACGCTCCGTGAATATAGCAGCAGACCCAATCTTGATTACCAATTCTACTCCTCCACATACTCTAATAAGCTTCTTTTTGCTTCTCAGGCAAACTGTAATTACTCCATTCAACATCATTTTTTCTTATTTTTTTTTTTAAATGGTTGTCAGAAAAGACTGCCACAGACTCATGTCATAAAACTACAGTAAAGCGGAAGAGGTGGTGACCACTGGCTTTTCCATCATCCTGTAGAATTACTGGGTACAAGCTAAGGAAATACATTTTTACACAGGTTTTACAAATGCAATTACAACCGTGAATGCCTCACCTATCTTTTATATTTCTGCTTAGCAGTTGTTAAGACACATTTACCAAGGAATACCGTCTGTGATAAAGATTAAATGAAATGAAAGACAGTTGATAGTCTGTTCTAGATAGGGAACCATCTTACGTTCCCTTTTAGGATAACTTGTTTGGCCAAATTAATATGCAATAGCATTGAACTGTACATGGACTTATAATCAGCTCATATTAAAAGACGGAAGAAGATGTGAAAGAAAGATTAAAAATATATGCATAACTCATAAGCTGCCTTTTCTACTAAAATTGTGTATATTGATTATTTTAAATATATATTTTAGCATGTGTTTTAATTAGCGTACTGAGCTTTAGCTAATAAGACAGTTTGCATGGTTAAAACTTCTTAGAAAATTTGCAAACTCTATACACCATTTATGACCATTTCATCACCAGCTTTGCATTTTTAACATGTAGCAGTAATTTCATATTTTCAACTTTAATTTCTTTGCACTATGTCTCGCTTTTTTTGAAAACAAATTTGTGATCAGTAAAATTGATCTTTTTTTAACAAAATTAATACTTTTATTCTCCAGGGACGTATTAAATTGAAAGTAACAGTAAAGACTTTCACATTGTTACAAAAGTTTATTTCAAATGAAAAAGTGTCATTATTTCCCGTATTATTAACTCTTTCATAATACAAACAATAAATGTTTCTTGAGCAGCAAATTAAAATGATTTCTAAAGTATCATGCGACATTGAAATCTTGAGTAATGATGCTGAAAATTTGCTTTGCGTCAAAGAAATAAATTTCATTTTAAACTACGCATAATATTACTGTTTTCACTGTATTTTTGATCAACTAAATGCAGCCTTGATGAGCATAAGAGACAATTCCTAAATTTCTGAACGGCAGTATACGTGAACAAACCCTAGGAAACGTGTCCGATCACGATAAGATGAACCTAAAAACCCTGATTATACAGGGCGCCCTTAAGGCCGATTAGTCAACTAGTTGTTCAGACAACTCACCGACTAGACCGTTTTGAAAATAGGTACTGAAACTTTAGTAGGCGGTATGCAGCGAGATTGTAGAACGGAGGCCAGGGTCAATGCCATGGTCCTCAATCCATACATTGCAATAGAAACAGGATTGCATGTGTTTGTTTTTAAAAAACGAACGCCTGTTATTTTGATTTATGAATCCGTAAATTCACATTACAGATCCTGCCTCTCCTATGCAAGGTTAGGCTGACTCAGGTGACCCTATCGTGCCCCGAGAACACACCCCATTACTCAGCTAATTGTGTGAGGCAGACAACAGCATCCGCCGAAATAGACCTCTTAAACGTCCGCCAATCATTCATCATTATCAGTGTCCTGCAGTGTTTGTGGTTTAGTGAAGCTGAACTAGAGGATTCAGTGAAGAGTGCGGCACGGGCTCAGTATCCCTGTTCGTACGGCTGAAGCACAAGCATTGCTGTGTTCCTGAGAGATGTAAGGAATACCTCAGGGGCCTCTCCATTTTCATACAGCTGATCCTGTTCGACCGCTCAACTCAAATGCGCGTGTACATACCTGCTCCTATTTCGCCATCATGGCGGTTGTTGGCACGCATCAATCTTAAAACTACACATGTAAACAAGTCTGACTAATATGGATTTTTTTTTGTGTTTTTTTTTTAAAGAACTATATCAATTACAATATTATAGCGAAAACAAAACTGACCGGTCTTCTGAAATCCTGAGTTAAATATTACGACCATTCCTGTGCGAATTACAGCAAAACCTACATTTTCAAGATGTAAACTTTCAAAAACACGTTATTGTACTAATAACAACACATTTAAAGCTTTTTTGCTGTGTTTGCCAATGAAAGCGTCACTGTTACAATACTGTTGTTCATACTTGTTTGATCTGTATGACTAACTATTAAAATTCCCAACATAAATGATCACTAAAAGCATGGAGTTTGTTGAGGACAGATTTGCTATTACTTTTCGAAGTGCTCAGACTTTTGTATAAAATAAAATAATAAAAAATAAAATAAAATACATTCCAAAGTTTTGGGTTTGTAAGATTTTATTTTTTAAAATCTTGTTTGAAAGTCTCTTATGCCAACCAAGACTGCATTTATTTGATCAAAAATACAGTATTGTGAAACATCATAACAATTTGAAATGTTTTCTATTTTAATATATTTTATTTTATGATTTATTCCTGTGATATTATTTCAGCATCATTACTCCAGTCTTCAGTGTCACACGATCCTTCAGAAATCATTTTAATATGCTGATTTACTACTCTGGAAACAATTATTATTATTATCAATGTTGAAAGCAGTCAAATTTTTGTGGAAACAGTGATACTTTTCTTTCAGGATTCTTACGAATATAAAAAAAACAGCATTTAATTGAAATGGATATTTAACATTATATAGTAAATGTCTATTTACAGTTACTTTTGTTCAATTTAATGCACACTTGCAGACTAAAATAATTAAAACAAAATCATACTGACCTTTTGAACTCTGAATGTCTGCACTGTATATTTATACACACAAGCTGACAAAGAGAGTGAAACAATTCCAAGGCTCATTACAAGTCGTGTTGGAATTACCGTAACCATGAGATGACAGAATGGAGATTCTACTCTGAGCTGGTCACGTCCTCAGACTCAGAAATTATTAGTTTCTATAGCAACGCTCACAACACCAAACAGATCCATCTGCAGCTTTGTTGTTGACCACAGCAAAACACTTAATCTTTACATTAAAAATCCTTTTACACTTCAGCAAAATACATTTTTGACCTACTTTTTCCTCCATTAAGTAAAATAAGCATTCAGCAAGTACTTGTGTCAACATGCAAAACTCACAACGAGACAAAACCCAAAATAATTACAGATTCAGAAACCCATCCGAAGATTATCACAAAAATCACGTAGCGGAGCAGCGCGCCAAACGATACAGGCAGACAATATATGGGTCATGCTTTTATGAGCCCTCAAATCTCAATGTTGTGTGAAGTAAGAAAAGAGAGGGAAGTGGAGGAAGGAAAAACTTTCACAGGCAAATGAACCTTACGAGTTATCTGATCGAACGAATGTGGCTACAGGCGTTAGCGATGGAGGGCGGAATGATCGCTCTATCTAAACAGTCTTGCCCAGGCATAAATAAACAAAGACGTGCCGAGGAAAACGCAAACACACCCACATGGAGTTCTGGGCATCTGGCGGCGACATTGTGTGAGGTGCGGGCGCTACACGCCGAACACAAAAGAACTCAAACCTGACTGCAGTGACAACACTGCCACGGCATTTATCAGCCATGGCATGTCTGCCTGACAGCACCTCCCTCCTCACACACACAGACATTAATGCTTTTCTATCCGGCTGAGCGTGTGCGCGTGAGAGGAAGTGAGCGGAGCGGACACTGAATATATATTCATTTGCATGCAGACACATGAACTAAGTGTCTCTGGTGAGGAAGATAAGGGCTTCTTTCTTTCAACTATGTATATGTGAGTGACAGGGAAAGAGACAGAATGAGAGAAGAGAGATGCGTTTCGGGCCTAGGCAAAGGACGCGTCGCTGTAGGCAAACATTTGACGGGTGCATGTATGTGCGTTAGAATGCACAAAGCAACTGCGACAAAAGCGAAGCAGCATGAATATCAAAGCTGTGCTCTGCGGCGAACTGACCAAAGCCAGACAAACGTTTACTAAGCTCTCGACGTAGCACTGAAAAATCAAAATTGCAGCTCTGTGACATTCAGTCCTCGTCTGACAGTTTGAAAACATCCATATGCTAGCATACATCTAAAAGTTGACCAAATTAACAAGTAAACATTTCAGTTAACAGTCTTTCAGGAAAACGGACCAAAAAAATTGATGAGTCGTCCTGCAATACAAATATTTGTCCAATCAAATGTTCTCTAGAGTGAAAAACTCCCTCCTCGAGGGCAGCGCCGACATGTAGACTACCCGAGTCTCGGCTCGTGGACCTTTCCCCTCTCTCTCTTCCACCTCACTTCCTGTCCACTCTTAAGGCCAAACTACTCTATCACAACAAACGCTAAAAAAATAAATCTTTAAAAAAAAAGATTAGGCGGCTAACTGCACCTGTACCTGACTAGCATGCAACAAATAACACGGAAGTGATGCACCATGGCAAGATCCTCACTCACTTCCTCAACACTTGATCAAAAACATAGCAAACTATTGTGATATCTTGTTCTAGCAAATCAAAAGAGCTTTTTTAAACCTGTTACCACTATGTTAGAGGGCAGAGCTGTAAGCTTGTTAGCTGAAGGCTAACTGACAACACAAAGAATGACAAATGTTGTTGACAATTTTAATATGCAATTTAAAAAGCCTGTCCAAGCTAATGAAAAGAGCTTTGCTAAAACAGTTAATGCTATGCTAAACCAGTAGGCTAAGCTGTAAACTTGCTAACCTCAGGCCAACTGAAAACACAAAAAGCAAATATTTAAATTGACCATTTGGCTTTGGTAATATAATGGGATATATAATTTTCTAGCTAATGAAAAGAGCTTTTTAGAAGCAGTTATATTAAAAGTCTAAGCTGTTGGCCTGTTATTCGAAGGCCAACTGAAAACAAAAAGGATATAATAAGAGCATTTAGCTTTGGTAATAATGTTGCTAATTTCAACAGGAAATGAACGGCACAGAAAACTTCAAAATTGCACACATCCAGAAAGTTCAAGGGGTCCTTAAGGAAGTGCACTAATGCATTATTCCTGACTTTTACGGTCATCCATAATCAAAATAGGGTACAATTTCGTCTGCCAAGTCTGATGCTAGAGCCAACAGTTATTGAGAGTAGCAGGGACAAAACGGCAATTCATCGTAGCGTTCTCGGCAACGATGAACGGCAGCGCCATTCAATTGCTGTGCCTGAGCTGCAGATCTAGGGAGGATAGAGGAGGAGTACTGACTGAGAGGTTGCGCTGATCTTGGCTCGGTTCAGGGAAGGTTCTGTGGGGCAAAAACAATCTAGACACGGTAAGTACAGCTTAGCAGAGCTAGCGGGATTTGTAGTGGTCTTTAAGTGAGTCTGGGTGAGGGATAGTAATCCAGGGGATGATGGGATACGTTAAGGGAGGATTGAAAAAGAGGTAGAAGAGCTAGCAGTGCCTCTGGGCCAAAGGAAGCTCAGAAAGGAGTCATTTTGCATACTTTTACACCTACAAAAGATCTAGATCTGTCCCATTCTGACACAGCGTCTGAATACTAACGTTCATTGTCCAGGTCAAGAAAAATAATGCATTTAAACATTGTAAAATGGATTAAATGGAGCAGAGAATGCTACTCTCTTATTGGTAACTTGAAGCCCAATCAAATGAGCCAAAAGGTTTAGTAAACAAACACACAAGGAAACGCGCAGAATTGCGTTGGGCTTTCTAAGAAGTAGGATTGCTGCGAAAGTCGGTGTTCAGATGCAACCGCAGCGCCGCACCCAGTGTCATTTTGATTTTTTTATATTAATAAAAATCATTAGTTCCATTAGAAAACAGATCCTACAATTAAAACTTGAACGCATCTGCTCAATGCAGCATGAGCCGAACAAGAGTCACAGCACCAGACCAGCAGCAGCAGACAGATTTCATTTATCAAGAGAGTGAGGAGCTGACTGACAAGACGATGGCGGAAGAATTTTGCAATGTTTTGGATTTAAACCCAGTGCTATTAGGGAACCTACAAAGGATTAGTTGTGTTTTCTAGTCATCATTGAGAATAATGAAAATTGGCGCAGAATTGGCGCTAATTTGAATGCAAAAGTAAAAATCTGCTTTGTCTCGAATTAGTGATTTAAAAGCGAGGTGCAAAAGAGGGGCTTGCGCTTATGTCTCCCTTAATCATCTCGGGAGGATTCTAAAAGAGCAACACCTTTTTTTTAACGCCCCGCATTGAGTTACATTGCACTGCTTTGCCTTGTTTTTCCATCTAAGCATACTCTATATCTGGGGTGCCCAATCCTGCTCTTGGAGATCTACCTTCCTGCAAAGTTCAGCTCCATCCCTGATCAAACACACATGAACCAGCTATTTAAGATCTTTAGGAGCACCTGATAATTACAGACAGGTGTACTGGATCAGGATTGGAGCTGAACTCTGCACATAGGTAGGTCTCCAGGAACAGGATTGGGCATCCTTGCCCTAGATGATCGTGTTTGACCTTTGCGTTTGTGTCTTGCATCTTTTGCATTTCTTTTGTCTCACACATGACCCGTTGTTCATCTCACACAGCTGAGATGAAAGTGCACTAGCACGTGTGTTGCACAAAGTTTGCTCTGAGAATTTGATCAAATTGTTCAAGGCCACACACATGCGGGTAGATCCAGCTAATACATATTAACTAATCCAGTTAATACATATTAACCTGAGCAGGCGGTCAGAGCGGCAAGTAAACATGTTGTAATTCTGATTAAACAGGGCAGTCAGGGTCATGACCAGCGCTGAGAGACGACTGGACTATAATCGCGATGGAAAATGATGGTCACACTGTGCGACTCCTCCGGCATAATACAACTGTAACGTTTGAGGAATTCTACATGAGAAAAACATGGTCCACAGCACCTTTTGATCATTTTTTTAGAACCATACTTGCTACAGAATTTTTTTTTATTCTAAACCATCGGTGCTCTGTTTCTGGACGATACGGTTTTCGGAGTTTGGAAATTCTGCTCATTCCTCAAGCTCTGTGAGACAAGAGGTCACTTTCTCCAAGCTCTCTTTGAACCGCGACTCTTCCCAAGCCCGCAGTCCATTCAGAGGCCAAACAAAACAGCCCTGAGCACTCTGGAGTCTAATCAACAACTTCCACCCAGCCATCACACTTCCAGACTCCCTGCAGTTGGACAGGCACAAAGAAACTTTGGGTAGGAAAGAGAGGAAATGGGTTGCACAGACAGATAGGCTTGCAAACAAAAGCTTCAGGTGAGAAAGAGCAAGACAGAAAGCAGACAGACAGTTAAAGAGAACGGAGCTGGTGATTTGAGGTTTCAGGAAAAGGAAGGAAGTAGCGGGAGAGAGAGGAGCCATTAACATTAAGAGCTCATTTTACCTTCAGCAAACACTTTGCCCAAGCGAGACCCTGATGTAACAACCAAACGGACGACTGCAATTAACCAAGGCCACTTATGTTCTGAATTAAGTCATCATCTAACCTACAGCGGCCTATCGATTAAACAGCAGTACAATGCCTGCCTCATTGAACCACCCAGGGTTGCAAAAACACAAGAACTTTGAGCATCACTGATTGCGTAGACCATTACTTTGTCTGTGGTTTCTACTAAATTAGCCTGTGAAACTTGAGCGAGATGAACTTGATAACGGAGGAGTTGTAAGATAATTAAACAACGCAGTGCGGGGTTTAACATGGCACAACGTAACTGTGGTGGATGTAATTATCCACTACTTAGAAAAGCAAAGCAGTGTGTAATGACGCATCAAGTATTGGGAGGACGAAAAATATGTTGAGGACTGTGTTTTTTCATCCACCGTGGCAAAAAATGCAAGTCCAGTCAGACAGAAGTCAAGTGGATCAATGCTAAAATAAGTGCGTCGACAATAAAGAAAAATATCTTAACAATCTAGTAAAAAAGTGCCAATTTCACCATTTTTTTAAAAAATATTTAAATGTAATAATGTCAAATCGTATAGCAAAGTAAAAAAAATATATATTTACCTTGAATACATGCGAGTCTACACATCTTCATTTAGATTCAAGGAATAGTGCACCTAAAGCTAAAAATTCTGTTACTTATTTCGCCCTCATATTATTCCAAAACTATAAGAATTTTGGGTAATATTTTATTTTAGTGTCCTTGTTACATGTAGTTACTTTAGTAATTACTATGAATTGTGCATAATTACTTGGAACTATCCATAAAACAAACATAATCCTTACCCTATGTAGTTTATTATTCCTCAGTACTTAAAAGTTTAACTGTACTGTAACACGGAGACTTTAAAATTAAGGCTTACACTTTATTTTAACGTGTCCGTGTTGCAGTGTAATTATACATTTAAGTACTGAGGAATAATAAACTACATGTACTTACTATAGGGTTAGTTTTAGGGTTTATTGCATGTAATTATGCATAATTTATAGATATTACTACAGTAACTGTAACGTGTAAGAATGACACTGTAAAATAGTGTTACCAAAATAAAGTGTACTCAAATTTTGTTCATCTCAAAACACTTTTATCTTACTCTTATCTATCCACTGAAAGTCCACGCACCTAAAACTTTCATGCAACAAGTACGAAAACACATCGTAAACATTTTTAGATCATTTTAAATCTTGAAGGGATTGTTAAAGTTTACATTCAACAAAAAAAAAATCATGTGTTGTAAGTTGTGTTTCCTTACACCTTGAATACATTTCAATGCACACATCTTAAGTTTTCTCACTGTTTTTAGTTTTTTTTCAAGGTAAAAAGCAATTTAAAATTTAACAAAAATAATTTATTTATGATAAAAAACATGAATTATGCAGAAATATCATTAAGCTTCTGGGTAAGTCAGATTATCTGATATTTTAAGACACTTACTGAGAGTTATAAGTTAAGGCCGTAACCAGATCTTGAACATTTTTTGTTGTTGTAGTTTTGCGTGAAGGGGGGAGAAGTGTGTTAATTAAAGGATCAAAATTTATTTAAGAGAATTAATAAAATACAGTAAAAGGTCCAAGTCGTTATGAAGTAATCAATTAAACTACTTGCAAATAATATTTCATTTTAAAATATACACACATTCACTCTTATTCGTATGTCTAATATGTACAGACGAATGCTTTTGTCTCACATTTAGTTATAAATTACACGAATCGTGTAAATAATAGTACATTTTCAATTCAAAAATGGTGACATTTCATAAAGTTGAATAGTTTGCATCACTGGATATTACCGTCAGTCGCTGAACACCAAGTTGTCACATATTAAATGTTTAGCCACTTGAACCTTAAACACTTTTTAACTGCTGAAACTTAAGAATTTCGTTGAAATTTGCTCTCGTCTTGATTTGATTGGCCATCTCGATCATTTTGACATTGATGAGTGGTGCTAGATCAGTATGGCAACCCTGACATTTTTTTATTTTATGCCACCAAAAATCTAGCAAATTGCATTTTAATTGAGAAATTAAAAACATGGTCATCATATTCAAATCCATAAATAGAGCACTAGAAGTAATGACTCTTACCTAAGCAAGCACATCTAAATACGGGCGTTTGGAAAGGTGTGAGCCAATGAAGAATCTAGTGATTCACACTATAACACTTTCTAAGTGTTCTGGAGAGTATTTGATAGGCCTGGTGAATGTCATTACCATGAGAGTGAGCATTCCAGAAGCACAAAAATCAGCCTGGGGTCTCAGGGGTGGAACATCTACACATATACACACACCCCACTGCTCAGTGAGCGAACACATAGTCTAGGTTATGCACATACAAGGGCACTGGGTTGGCTCCAGGCTGCAGGAACTGAGGAATGTGGGTAAAATTCAGGGGGGGGATGGGTCAACTGCAGCTAACTGGTGCAATAGTGTGTCAGCGAAAGAAGAAAATAGAGAGGGAGAGTACGAACAGGCAGAGTAGGAATGAAAAGCACAATAGGAAACCAAGAAGGGAATCTGGCGAAACAGATACAGGCTGCAGTTCATGCACGGGTCAAGAGAAAAACATCTATTCACTGTGATCAGCAACTTAAAGGTGGAGTGAAAGGTTCAGCTGACTGAGAGATACTAACCACTTGTTTATCAGTAATTCAGTAACTGTTTATTAGCAGTTTATGAAGTACTTCTAGAACACTTGTTGCAGAGGAAAACTTTCTGGATAGAAAGTAGCGTCTAGAAATGGACTGATATTGCTTTAGCCGATACTGATGATTATGTTTCCAATGAAAAGTTGCTTTCTGACAAGTTTGGGGTCAGTAAGATTTTTCTTTTTAAAAGGCAAAACTTTTAAGCAAGGATGCATTAAAATTGACCAAAAGTGACATTTATAACGTAACAAAAGATTTAATTTAAGCAAATGCTGTTCTTTTGAAATTTATGTTCAAAGAATCCTGAAAAAAATCTATCACTGTTTTAACAAAGAATAGCAGCAGCAGCACAACTGTTTTCAACATTGATAATAATAATAATAAATGTTTTTTGCGCAGCAAATCAGAATTAGAATGATTTCTGAAGGATTGTGTAACGCTGAAGACTGGAGTAATGATGCTGAAAATTCAGCTTTGCATCAAAGAAATAAAAATATATTAAAATTAAAACAATTAATTGAAGTTGTAATAATATTTCACAATATTATTGTTTACACTGTTTTTGATCAAATAAATGCAGCCCTGGTGAGCATAAGAGACTTCTTTCAAAAGTAATAAAAATAAATCTTACCATAGTGAATATTTATAATGTATTTATTATTATTATTATTATTATTGCCATGTCAGTCCAAAAGGTACTTTAATGTGTTTTTTTTATGTAGAACTTCAAAAGCCAAAAAACTGAGCATGTAATGCAAGAAAAAAATTATTTATATACTGTACATTTGTAAGTAATTCTGAAATGTACAAAAAAAACCATTAAAAGAACTTTCAGAATAAAACCTTTATAATAATAATTATAATAATAAATATGAATATTGTAAACATATTTAATTATAATAACATTAAAATATTGTTATTAATAATACAATAACAATAAACATCATCATAAATGCTATTTTTTAAAGTTTTATTTTATTCATTTTTTAATTCACAAATAAATTTTAATCTTTGTTTTAAGAGACCTCACTGGAGCGTTTTTTAAAAAAGATAAATATAAATTAATTAGAAGGTTTTTCCATCCTTCACCTCAGTTTCTGTAGATCTATTTTCATGCACACATTCAAAAACCGTGGCGATCAGAAGACGGCCACACCAGTAAGCAGCACACAGCAAACACTACCTAACGTCGCAATCATATTCAAGCGTAGTCAAGTAGACGTCACGGTGCTTCTGCAGGTCCGACACTCTCAGTCGATGAGAGTAGATGATTTTCCAAATGCCAGTAACTAGCAATGAAGTGCATTTCAAGGGTTTAAATTTGTGTTTGCACACACATACAGTTAATATGCATGCAAAACCGTCGCCCTGCGAAGCCCTGGTGAAGTGTCTGGGAAAACGTGGCCCTCTGCCCTGCCACTGTCACACAGTCCCGCACTCCGAAAACCAGCGAACCGCTTATGCATTCCAAAACAAAGAGAAATCACAGACCTCTTACACTCCTCTCTGAAACATAATGCTTAAAAACCTCCTAATTCTCTGCACTTCACCCACAGGCTAAATTCATCCTCTCCACCGGGCAGACACTCTCAAGACTGCCCATCTATCGCTTCCATCGTCATCCAATTCCATGCAGCGAAATACTGGGATGTGATTTGGGCGCTTAACTTCATTAGCTACGCCTCAGTCTGGGGCCCGTAGATTATGACTAATTAATCAGCTTACCGTGGCTTAAACATCACTACACAGAAAGGAAGAGCCTTATCTGTCAACACGCTAAAAAGATTTCACTCCCGTCATCTTTTCTTTCCTTAACGCGCACGACACAAATTCCTCCTCTCCGCATCCTTTGTTGCCCAAAGATTAGCTTGACACACGCAAGCGGCGGCAACATAACCAGCTGGAATGGACGTCGCATCTTGGCTGAACGCTTACGCCTCCGAGGCGGAGATGTGAGCCGTATTGTGTGCCGGAGGTTCTCTTGTATGCGATGATATGCTGTGTTAAGAAAGAAAGAGAACAAGGAATCAAGCCGCTTGGCTGGGAGGCGAGTTGGGACCTATGAAATCCACTTTGTTTTTTCCCCAAATTCCATGATTTTTTTTTCTTTATTCCATTATACCTATTAAATTTAATCAACTGAATTCATAAAAGTAAACAAATAAGAAATTCCATTTTGGTTTACCACATTTTTAAGGTAAAATTCATCAATTTGGTGCATGCTGAGCTCAAAATTCAGGCTTCAACCCATGTACAGTGTGCAAATCAAACAACTAAAAAGCATTGACTGTGGAACACACTGAATGAATGTTTAGCTGATAATGTGTTAAACTTTATATCATACCAAAAACCCTTCAACCGGACCGAACAAGAGTCTTGAGGAGTGTCTATGTACAACTGCGGTGTGCGTGAACTCGCTGTCGGAGAGAAGAGAAGCGCTGCCGGCACTTACAACTATATAATACTGCGGAAAAGTGGTATTGGTATTTTTAGTAGAGAGATGTATCGAAAAATGATATTTGACAGCACTGTTAAGAAACCTGAACCCTAAAAGATTCAGGGCTTTTGAAAAAACATTCGGGGCTCCAGCCCCCCCAACACCGCTCCTGATAATATACAAATATTAGTAGTAATAGTATCACTGGCTTTCTAAATAACTAATGTGAATATAATGAAACAATATATCACAACTAAAAAAAAAGTCCACTTTAAAGTCAATGCAAAGACTTTTTACTCAGTAAAGAGTACAGAATAAAAAGTACAGGGGTAAAAAGTTATTGGAATTTTGAAATCCAGTGGTAAACACTGTGATATGACGAGAGATTTATTAAATTAAATGATGAGATGCTGGTCAAGTGACTCAGCATTATACAGTAAATTCCATTTTTATGACAGGATTTCACAATCACGCCTGCGTTTTCTGCATTGTGGAGTATGGAGTACGTCACCGAGTGCTAATGGTAACGCCAGACTGAGGTGGTATTTACACACAACAACAGGTGAATTCAAAAGACCCGAGGCAGAGTAGGTCTGTCATTAGATCAATTAAATGGGAGGCAGTAAAAGGTGCACCTTGCGACAGCAGAGGCAGGAAAGCGCGTAATCATGGCGTTTTTATCCGCTGATGTTCCCTGACAGCGTCTTGTCATCGGTTTGGAGTCTGTTTGCAGCGCTAGGAGAGATTCCTCACTCTGAGGCGGGGCAAGATGGCATGCAGAAACCCCCCCCAAACGCAAAACTCTGTTTCACAGTTGTACGATACCCGTTGACATCACCCAGCCCTGCTGAAACCAGAGTAGCTGCTTCCTGCGAACCGGTCTTTCCGGTTCATCCACAAAAATGAGAATAAGACTTCCTACACTCAGTATTCTCTCGGTTTTCCCTATTATACTGATCATTGAGAGCCATTTAATCTAATGAGGTGCCACAGCGTGAGCTAAAATGAAACAACATCCTCAGGTCAATGACATGCAAGAGTGCCCATGATATAGAAAAGCAAAAATCTAAAACTTTATTTTAAAACTTTAGTTCTTAAAAATATCTGTTGGATTTTGGTTGATCAGATCACAAGTAGACGAAAGAGACATTCCTGTTTACACCTGGTGTTTTAATTGTCCACTTTTGTCCTGATTTCTTCGAGTCTATGGCTGGGTAAATTATGGGTTTATCAGACCAAATATTTTATCTGAATAATTGAGCTTCTCATTTTTGTTATCAGTAATGTACATTAGTGTTTATTACATTTTAAAAAGACAATTAATCTTGACACAGTCTGGAGGGTCTGCAGAGTTCCTCTCTATCATGTCATATCCTGTTTTATAATAACATGCAGGTTTTTTTTCCCATGTTGGTCATACCACATGACTTCAGCAGACAAATATTTTTCAAACATTAATAATTATTGTTAATGTTAAGTGTAGTCTCTGTTCATTCACTGTCACTGCAGTCTCACGTAGCCAGACCTTTAGACTGACGGGCAGAAGGTCTGGACTCTATCGCAACTTCCACTGGACCGCCCAGAGTCCATCTGACTGACATGTTAAGCAACCGGTCACAGTTTGTCTTGTTCAGCGTCATGTTTAAGGGCATGAAAATGTAAATTTGACGTCTGTACGATAACAGACCAGTGTGCATCTAACAAATTATACACTCAAGACCAACAACGCAACAATGGCGCCATGAACTTCAAAATTTTAACAATAGAACGTTTAGTTGATCCTGATAAGCGTTCATTGTCACAGTTGTAAACAAGACGGCTTTCTTCCATGTGGGGGTTTGCCCTCACGACAGCTTTGTTTCCAGGTGGACCGATAAAGAACGCCACTCACATCTCCAGCAAATTCTGTAGAACTAAACCAATCAGGTCGCGACTTCGAAACTCCCGATTTGCTTCCTATGTTGATGTGCATTATTCATCAGACATTCAGCCAAAGGTCTGTGAGCATGAGCCTAACATCACCCTGACATTGTTTTTAATTTAGAAGTGAAATGCATGAGTGATTCAATTAAACTAAATTAATCAAAAGTTAGTAAAATACTCTGTGATTCAGTCTGAATCCTTCAAACAGCTCATCCCAGAGTGAATCATTGGAAAAGTTTGTAAACAAAACTGTACTTAACAACGCATTTTAATGTATTTTTGAATTAAACAGGACAAAACAAATTTAGCTTCATTTCATTGACTCCCCTCAACAAATCACAAGACACCAGATACTGAGTGTACAAGGGTTTTAGATGATGGACGAGTAGGAATAAATTGAGGAAGGGAGGGGAGAAGAGAAAGCAAACAGGATCTGTGATAATTTGCACATTCATGCATCAGGGCTTATGCCAATTTGTCAGATCAGTGGACGGACGCTGAGCGCATTTCATCAACCTCGCCCTATTCCAATGAAGACACAGCTCGCGGCGCCAAGCAAGACCACCATAGACTCGCACACTCCACAGGGCCTTTAGTCAACCTGTTCAAAAAGCAGCACATCTGCAAAGCGCAGTGCTGACAACACGAGAACCAAACAGAAGGAGAGAGAGAGAACATCAGATAAGAGGGGATTTGTCCTACCCTGCAACAGTAATTTACCAAACCGATTCTCCTGAAGCCCATCAGTCCAGATCTGAGCGAGATTAGACGAGTCATCCAGTGCCCTGCTTTAACACGGCCAATCGCAGGCCGCCGCTCCGCGCTGACTCTAGGCTACCTCTACTAATCAAACTCGAGAGAGAGAGAGAAAGGAAAAAAAGGAGAAGATTAAACTGAACACCATTATTCTCATGTTTCCCTCCAGGAAAGCACCAGACTGTTGAGTGTGTGATCTGAAGATTTGCTGTTTGTAATCGCTTGCACTCGCACCTCTTCCTCTTTTGATCCCGGTTACGTTCATTGGTTTGTTTGGTTTCCTTGTTCCACCCTGCAGGTAGTCAAGTACCCATAATACCCATCAAAACTGTCTCCACAATCCTCTCTGTGTGCAGGAATTCTGTCTCGCTACATACATGAGATTACCTCCCTTTTTTTCCCCAGTCAATGTCAAATTCTTCCCGAGGCAGAGAGTCGCTCATTGACAAACAGATCTGGACATGTCGTTTCAGACAAAAAAAACAACCAGAAACCAGGCCTTTGGATACATTCTCCAATAAGTGAAACTAGATTTTGACATTTTCTAAAGAAATTGTGAGTGGCGCTTACACACGCAGCTGATGCTACTGTGTTATGGGATTGCTAACATGTTGCTATGCTAACAAATTGCTAGTTTGCTTACTGGCTAAACTTGAAGCTAGTTTTTACATTAATCAATAGCAAAGTGTTCGCTCTGCTAGTTTTTAAATTATGTAATTTTTTCCATTGATTGAATTTGTGATGTAACTGAAGTACCGATAGGTTTTTCTTCCATATGTTATGCACATTTGAGTGAAATGGATTATCACAAAAGAAATGCATAAATACAAGAATACATGTATGCATCTCGTAGATTTTCCCATTCGGCTTCAATCTTGTCCCGCTGCACAACATACAACAGTAAATTAAGATAAAGTTTGCTACTACACAGAAAATCACAAGTGTGTGTAATAAATTCCGACTGGGATCTGAAGTGGATTTTGATTAAATAATGCACAGACATGCATTATTTGTAGTGTTTTATAATAAACAGAATGCTACACCTGCTTAGCATTACTCATTTTTTACCATTATAAAAAATATCCCGAGCCGCATGAAAAACGCATACGTAATCATCGTAATCATTTTTATTTGGCTTCATGTTTCATCTGAAGAAACGCTTCTCTAAGTTGTTTATGTGTGGAACCGTGCACTCAGGAGAGGGAAATGAACAACGTCGCCATTCGGCAGGAGTTATGATCACAATATGATTGACACCTCAAGAGCGAATGAGCTTTGATTCATAACACACGGATGGAAGAAAACTGCTTGGGTAAGCTCAAATATATAATATATCGCAAGGCAACTGGGAAAACATAGTCGACACACTGGTCAGAAGAAAGAAAATGTTTGCGCCGGTGTGAACAGGTCCATATGGATCTATTGTTTTGAATCATGAAACAGCTTAGTCACAGAGTATCATAACTCATAAGTATTTTTTCCCAAAGAGTATTAAGTATTAAGTCCAAATTACAGCTGAATTATTTTTAAAATGTATATATAATATATAAGATATTTTGATTTTGAAGCCCAAAAAAAGTGCATCCATCTATCACTACAGTAAACCATACGGCTCCAGGGGGTTAATAAAGGCCTTTTGAAGTGAAGACATTTGTGTAAGAAAAATGTACATATTTCAATTTTCATAAACTAAAAGTTACAACTCTCTTGCTCCACAACTTGCTCCGGCCGGAAGCTAGTTATTATAGCTGATAAAGTTTTAAATATGGATATTTTTCTTACAAAAAAACATTGCTTTGCTTCAGAAGGCCTTTATTAACCTACTGGAGACATGTGGATTACTTTAATGATGAATAGATGCATTTTTGGGGCTTCAAAATCACCCCCCCCCCCATTCATACCATTATAAAGCTCGGAAATGCCAGGATATTTTTAAACTCATCTCCAATTGTGTTTGAAAGAATACACCTAGGATGGCTTGAGGGTGAGCAAATCATGGTATAATTTTCATTTTTAGGTGAACTATCCTTTTAATTTTAGGTATTGGATAGGATTAAGGGATGAAGAATATGGTCATGCAGAACAAGACATTAATATGTCTAATTATAAGTACTAATATCATACATAATAAGCTAATAAGCAAATATTTAATAGTGAGAACTGGACCATAAACTAAAGTGTTACCAAAATAATAATATATACATAAAAAAACAGTCAAAAAACCCTGGGGTATTAAAATTTCACCAATTTCTTTATCAGCCAGGCATAAATCATACATTTGGCCACTCATAATAGCATGCCTCTCATAAAAAATTCGCATGATTTAAGGAATCATTCATGTCTGTGTCACAGACAGTTACACTCTGAATGTTTAACACTTAGCGTTATGAAAACATATGGGCAATAGAAACGGAGATCCTTGTCTCGGCAAACAACTAATAATTGACAAATTGGGGTGTAAAGCAGCTACACAACCAGAGCAGCAGAGCGATGACATCAGAGGGCGGTGATTTCCAGAGAGAACTGGCACGACGGCTACAGTCGACATTCCAAAGGTCAAGGCATCGCAGCAAAGCCAAAGGTACATTTTTGTAAGCTTTGCCCGCACCACAGAGGAATGGTTAACAAACAAAAGCCCCACGCTCCCCCAGGGTCCAGACAGGATCCCAGAGCAAAGCCACAGAGATCCTGCATCTGTCTTTTAAAAAAAACAACAACAACAAAAACACAACTGGGCCAGTTTCCTCTTGGACTGCACTAAACGCAGACTCATTTCTCCCAAAGACCCCTTACTCACCGAGGGCCAGATCAGGGTTCCTCTCACCCCTGACCCTATGGAGGGAGAGAGACGGGGATCTTGGATATGCTTGGGTGGATTCGCACTAAGTCTGCTCCATGGGACACCGCAGGAAATGCGAGATTACAGTGTGTTTTTGCGCTCTCTCTGAAACATCCTCGTTTATTTGGCTTACATGGAGGCTAGTCACAGACGTAAAGAGGAGAAATGCATGTTGACAACATGTCTCAGAGTGTTCACATCGTGACTCATCCAATCTGGATCGGTTATGTCAACAGACAAAGCAGGCGTCCCTCTTCTGCAGTGCCCTCGTATTAAGTTCTCCTATCAAACATGCAGCGTAGAAAAACAACAAGAGCTGGGCAGTACCGGACCAACAGCATTCCTTCGCTAATGCGCTTTAACCTGACAAGGTACCTGCATTCCCCTGAAATTCAGCATGGTGTTTCAACAAAACCATAAACTATCATTCTTAGATAGTGCCTCTTGACAACAGCAAATAAACTAGTATGTTGCTCCACAACCCTGACCGTATTTTGAGTTCTAGTTCTGATGAGTGTTCATGATAAGGAAAACGCATAAGCGTTCATGTTGGCTTTGATAAAACTTATGCCATTTTCATACATCGGTTTCAATTAAATGACTCATAAAGTCATGTGGTCAAAACTACAACTAAAACTATTCGTTAATTGAAATAAAGCTGGAATCACAAAATAATATAATGAATAAAGTTCATTACAATTTTATGTACCCTTTAAGGCAGACTTGCACTGTATTTTCCTTTTTGAAGTGATTCCAATCATATTTAAAGCAATTCAAAACCATTATGGCGAACAGTGCACATCTGAAGTATGTCAGCTGAAGGAAATAATCCATTACATATCGGCCAAATTTTCTTATCCCGCCGATAGCGAGAAGATTGAAAATTAACCGATACGATGGCCAATATACTGTGCATCTCTAATAATCATCATTATGCTTCTCGGGAGTTGCACCACATGACATTTTAAAACCTGAACAAACCTTGCCTTGCCACAAAAAAAAAAAGTCACATGTCCCTCAAAAAATAAATTTTAAATTACATGAAATCAATGCATGTATATACATTTTGAATAAATCAATAAGATCAGGATGTCATTTCATTGACCCTCTTATTGGATTTCAATAAAACAAGTTCTTACCTTAAGGCAATTTTTTAGTTTATAGTCACTCATTTCCCTTCTGAACACTTTTTAATTTTGCTGGCACTTCACAGTCGACTCTCAAGATAAATATCAATCCATACAAGCCAACATAAAACAAGGCCCTAAAAATTGATTCAAGTTACATATAGATTTACAAAAGGTGCAATAACTCTCCCGTCACATGTCTTAAAGTTAATAACTATTATTACAGTGGGAGTGAGGTTGAGAGTGCTCCTGACATTTGAAGTAATTGTTCTTCGAGCTCTAGTAGTCCCTGAAGCAAAGGTCGTGACGTTCCTGTGCGTCGCCTTGGATCCTGACAAGCCATCTGTTTGACACCAAGGCCGACTACAATCATTTTTTAAATGCTATACGTGGAGTAAGACATCAAAATATCAGGAACGGATCCCAAAGAGGCAACAAATCAACCTTTTGCTGTACAACATTTTTTTAAATAAATAACTACGCTGTGATGATACAACAGCTCTGGAGGGTTCCATTTGTAGCCAGATTGCACAGATAACCGTTTAGCAACTGGAAGTGGAACTAAATAAACACAAATCTATTTCCTCTTGTGAGAAGCCATATGGAAGTGCTGAAATAAAGCGAAGGCCCTTTTCCGCCAGCCTGAGTAGCACTTGACTCGCTGTCTCATATGAATCTCATCCATCTTCCCAGCCATGACGCTGCTTGTTTTATAGCTCCTTTCCCGCTTGCCGGCGATAGCACGGGCATCATTAGCTAAGTGTGACCAAGATGACAAGCCATTGCAGGGGCGCTCGATAACACCAGGCCCAGCACCTTTAAGCAACGCAGCACTTACTCATGAGTGAGCGGCCGGCACTGCCGCCAGATAAGGAAAGAGCTGGCCAGATAAAAAACGGTCCCAGATGGTTCTCTTATCGCATGATGTAAGGAGATGTGTTTGCCTTCATGCAAGCGAGACACACCTCGAACAAGAATGACCAATGCGTTAGCATAACTATTTGCCATAGTCATCATGCCATTTGACAAGTGTGGCTATTAAAAAAAAAATAAATACTATAGATATAATAGAATGCTTCTATTGCCACCAAGACAATTAACACTTTCAGAAATATGTTTTATGTATTAAAACATATTTAAAACAGTTCATGTGAGTACAGTGGTTTAACCTTAATATTATAAAGCGACAAGAATGCTTTGTGCGCCAAAAAACCCCCAAAATAACGACTTTTCAACAATATCTAATGATTGCAGATTTCAAAACACTGCTTCAAATCTTTATGAACCTTTTGTTTCTAATCAGTGGTTCGGATCGCCAAAGTCACGTGATTTCAGTAAACGAGGCTTCGTTAATTTATAAAGTGTTTTGCAACTGACCCGTCGCAAACAGTTTGATTGACAGGCAATCTGACCAATCATAACCCTGAATCCGCCATTTTGTCCGACAAAGCAGTCAGGTGAGTTAGTAGATTAACGTTGGTGAACTTGAACTTGAAAAATTGTGTGAACTCACGTCTTTCCACGCTTGAAACAACATTCCTTCTGATGTTCATTCATGTTTATTTGATGCTATAAATGATAGTATGAAGAGATGATCTTGAAGGAGCTACAGCGATCTGTCGCGACACATTAAAGACATACTATACGCTATTTATTGTTTAAACTTCTATAAAAAAATTACAATATTTTAAAGAAGAAACTGTTTCATATCAAAAGTAACCAGCTCGACATTTTATCAGTGTCTCTTTGCTCCAGGATGTATCTTTCACTCCGTGAGAACATGATGTGTGGCGTGAGAGCGCATGGCTTGTCAGACATAGTAACAGTAACTAAAGGGGGCGGATCTTTGCAAAGGGTCAATTTCAGCAGTTCACGTGACTTTGGCAGTTTGATACATGAACCGAACAACTGATTCAAAACAAAAGATTAGTAAAGCTTCGAAGCATTGTTTTCAAATTGCCCATCTCTAGATATTGTTGAAAAGCCGTTATTTAGTTTTTTTGGCGCACAAAAAGCATTCTCATCGCTTTATAATATTAAGGTTGAACCACTGTACTCACATGAACATGAAGTAGTTTTCTGGGCATCTGAAAGTGTTAATTGTCTTGCTGGCTATAGAGGCCTCACTGAGCCATCGGATTTCATCAAAATTATCTTAATGTGTGTTCTGAAGATGAATGAAGGTCTTGTGGGTGTAGAACGACATGAGGGGGAGTAATAAATGACACAATTTTCATTTCTAAGACTGCTCAGAGACGTGTGCAACAGTTGTGCATATTTCCCAGTCTGCCATTTCTCTTTCCAGCCCTAATTCCATTCAAACACTGTCTGCCTCTGAGGTCATTTCAAGACGGCCAATTGCTTCACTCCACCCTTGTGGTCATTGAATTCGCTCAGTAAGCAGTGGGCAGTGTTAAAGGCCACTGCAGTGGTAACGAAGTTTCTGCGAGCAGACAGCCTCATCTAACAGCTTCTGACAAGGTGCTGGCCTTCCGGCACCCTGGGCGCCTGCCGAAGTTTAAGCACAGACGTAAAGAGATGGGAAGAGGGGAGTGAGAGGGCCAGTGCAAGAACTCATGATAGCATCATGCCTTCACTCGTTCACACATTTGGGCATTTTCAAACTCCCTTCTCTCATGACTGCTCATCTCCCAGTGATTAAACCTGCTATATCTAATTATATGTTACACTGCAACGACTCTCTTCCTCCATTTCTGCCTGGCAGGTGGAAACGCAAGTCACAATCGAAGCTATAAAAGAGTTTTCAAACGGTAAATGTAATGTAATTTCTTTTTATCTGATGAAGTCATAATCAGGCAAGGTTCACTTGCGAGCGCCTGCTGTGCTCTTTGGAGCACTGCTTGTACACATTCATAAAGGTTGATGAAGTGCTAGAGGAAAACTAGATTTTTAAAAGATTTTTCTTAGAATTTCTTATAAAATGTACTGTTTGTATAAACGTTGGTTTCATACGTTTTTGAAAAATGTCAAAACCATTTAAGAAACTATTTTAATGTCATGTGGTGTAACCATCAAAAAAGATAACATGTATATGTACTCATCTAAATTATTATGTTCAAAGCATATAAATATATATATATTTTCAAGGTAAAAACACTATTGTTCAAAAGTTTGTGGTTAGTAAGATTTTTTTTCTTTATGAACGATATCTCTGCCTCTCCAAATCTGCATTTATTTTATCAACAATAAAGTAAATATACTAAAATTGAGAGATTTTAATTTAAAATAACTCATTTGTGATGCAGAGCAGAATTTTCAGCATCATTACTTCACAGAAGATCCCTCAAAAATCATTCTAATATGCTGATTTGAGGATAAAGAACATTTACTATTATTATCAATGTTGAAAACAGTTGAGCTGCTGAATATTTTGGTGGAAACCGTGATACATTTTTGAGGATTCTTTAATGAACAGAAAAAACAGCAATCATTTGTAATAGAAATCTTTTGTAAATAAGTCTTAATTGTCACTTTTGATCAATTTAATGCATCCATGCTGAATAAAACTATTTTTTACAAAACTGACCCCAGACTTTTGAACTTAGTGTACATTTTAAATGTATTTTTCCAAATTCTCCTTTATATTCTACATTTGGACCACATGACTTTGTTGGTCATACCAAATTACTCAGATTTTGGAGATAAAGTTCTCTTTTTTTAATGACTTAAAAAAGATTAAGCAAAAACTACTCAAGTTTTTCTTCAAAAATGACATTCTTTTAATGACACCTTCAATTGATCAGTTGTATCACACCGACTTTGATTTTATAAAATATATTATATTAATAACTAGACATGCTTACCATATTTGTATTTCAGTTCCACATATTAAGTCATTGTATGTGTGAACTGCATAAATATTTGAATAAATAATAGATCTGACAAACACGAGCATCACGTTGTTGACCCATGAAATAGTTGCCAAATGAAGCACACGTTTTTAATTTCAATGATCCGTTGACCGGTAGCAAATTGTATTGGAAGGAATGGAGGTATGTAATAATGTTCATCCCCCACAGAGAGGCCTGACATCCCGCTAAGCCCTTTCATACGACAGTCTACTAGCCCTTCTCTCCTTGTTTTTTCACTTACCCCCTACCAGGGGGCATCTCTGGTGGACATCCTGCAGGAAACGAAGCACCGCTGAAGGAAAGAGGGGAATCCCAACAATCGCAATGCAGCGACAAAAACTGCAAGGGCACCTCCAGAGGAAAGGGAGACCGAAGGAGAGGTCTTATTTTGGAAATCACATACGGAGCCGTTTTCTTCCCAATAATACCAACAGCAAACACTGGAGACACCAAAACATGTTATAAAGCAAAAACTGAGGCGAGTGGGAGGAGGCCATGGCGGCCATCCACTCGTATTTCTCTGCCTTGGTGTGGAGGAAAACTACCAAACACTCACATACCCAAAGCCCAGAAATACAGACGCAAGAAATATTTTCAGTTTGGCGGGAGTCCGCCATGTCTGTGGGAGGTGAGATTCCTGAATGTTACAGAAAGTTCTTCCTGTGGGCCATCTTTGCTCGGTTTCTGTTCATCTCTCTCGTTTCCCAGATGCTTTCATCTGTAGGTAAAATGCTGAGTCACTGAGAGCTGCACTCAAGGCCACAGGAGTGGCTGGAGACCGCAGAGAGACATTATTGACAGAATGTACATAGCTGATCCGCACGAGTCAGTGCAGTTTCTGGGAACAGGCACTGGGGAAAGGGTTGAGAGGTTCCTTTATGAATGTATAACGCAACTAGACCATTTCCTGAGAGCTTCTGTACATTTGCAGCACACTCTTGATGCCTGTGCGAGGAAACTAAAGCAGAACTGCAGACACCAAAGCAGGGTTTGACAGTAAGGGCTGCCTGACGGCCAGGGGTCAAGATGCTCAGGACAGTTTTCGGGATTGTCACTGTCATGATTGGGCCATTGCTGCATTGTCATGAAAGTTTATCATCTGCACTTGCAAACTTAAAGATTCAAGAGATTTTAAATCATTTAAGAGCATGAAGAACTAAATTCGGTACTCGCACGTTGTCTGACAGCCGTTTCTCAGAGTGCCCGTACCAAATTGAGTTCTCTTTCATGTTTTCTTACACTTAAATGGACAAATACAGACAAAATTGAGTCAAAATGCTCATCTTGGTGAGTATTCTTGTTACATAACAGTCGGTTATGTAAACAGTTGAGAAAGAAAATGCAGTATATTGGATCTGTGTATTCGCTCTTAAAGTGACAGCAGCCTAATAAACATGTCGCTGACTATGCCATTAATGATAAACCAAAAGACAAAAGGAAAATCTCTCACTGCTCTCGACTTAATGAGTTTTGTAACTTTCACAATGATTCATCAATATTTAATTTATAAATTTAGATGTTATGTACCGTGTTATTTTTACATTAGACCTGAAAAACATTTTGTATCTTTGTTCTAATGTATTTACATGTGCTTTTCTTGTACTACAAAAAATTTGATTATGTGTTCTTATTTTATTACTGACTGTATTACTTGTCTTTAATAATGTTTGAACTTTGTGCTAGTAGTTTTTCTGTGGTACTGTGAACTATAAAATTGTGCTGCCATAACCTTATTTATTAGAATACAAGGTTACATGGGTGACACACAACAAAAAAAAAAATTTTAGTTTGTTTATATATTACATTTTTCAGTGGGGCGGATGGGAGTCAGTAAAAGTTTGGGAGGGCAAGTGCAAATTTTAACCACTGGACTAAATGGGCAAGTAGAAAAAATCCTTAGCATTCAGCCCTGCAAAAGTCATGCCAAAAAAATCGCCATGGACACTATTCTTTAAAACAACGTGACAGGCCATTGTTGCAAAGTGCTATAGCGGGCGATTCAAACTCTTCCATTGTAGAAGCGAGGGTCCCAACCCCCTCCCAAAACCCACGACAATGTGTTCATTTCAGAAATGAAGATTCCAACGCAAGTCATTTTCTTATCAATTCCAGCACATCTAGACTCTGCGGGGGGTTTCTGGGTAAACTGAAGTATAGCGCAGCATTGCTTATATACCCCCCGAGAGACTCCCTAGTTGTTGAGCACTATCAAATGCCTCATGTCGAGAAAAATAACAAAGGGGGGGGGAGTGTTGGGAGCAGATTTCCTGATGGAAATTCAGATACTCATTAGAAAATGCCAGTTTCCTTTCCTTGTAATCCAGCCTCAAACAAGGCAGCAATTCAGAGCAGAAGTGGTGTAATCTAGGGAACGCATGCTAAACCAGCTATAATTAGCTCTTTACTTTATCAAACACAACCCAATTCTCAACTCAATTCATGCTCACTTTTCCCCCCACATCAAACAAAGGCCTACTCAGAAGCATTCAGGGTTTCATTCTTGCCGAGCCCAGCAAATCGCCTCAAAACAATGACTGTCTGCGTTAATTTGACTTTTAAGTCACTCTGGGAAACATAATACTGTGGAAACTAAGACTGTGTCACGGTGCCATAGCTAGTCAATGTTTGTAGTGACCACATTTGAGCCATCTGCTAGTTTTTCCATAAAATCACAAAGAATCTGCAGCCTAAATAAAGCTCGGATTCCTCTGTAAGACGGCAGATGAGTGAACCAAACACTGCGTACAACAAACAATCTGAGGGCGTAATTAACGCAAGGACATCGACGGTATTATAAACACATTTTTATAATACAAAGCGGCACTTGACCATGCAAAACTCACCGCCGCCATACTAGCGTGTTGTGGTAGGCTCTTGTGTAGTAAAACAGGAGCAAGAATATTCGCAAACAAATTAAATTTTCTGTACCACACGAAACAGTTTTGGAGGACCGAAATCATTAATCGATTGACACAAAATTGATAAACTACAACAGGTAAATCGTGTGAAAATACTTCACAGTGACCAAAAATAATGGTAGCTATACATAAAACTTGCAATGTCAAAGAACTTTACAACGACTTGTGAACATGACAACATGAATTCAATTACCCAACTACCTAAATTTAATTAAATTACCGAAATGTTATTTTTAGTTTTCAGCTAAATACAAAATCTGGTGCATCACTGTCACCAAGGTGTTGCTAAGGCCTTCAGAATGGATGTTAGCATATTGCTATCCCGTTATTATGGACAGATTTGAACAAGAAAATTAGCTAAGGTAAAAGTTTAAGGTTTAAACTAGCTGGAAACAAAAGCCACAGGGCAAAAGTAACTTTCTACATTTAAACTACTTTATGTTGTTCATAAATGTAAAACAATTTGATTTGTTGAAAAGAACTAACTTGAAAGATCAAAACAAACGGTTAATTCTCAAATCGCTCAAATTCATTTGAATCATAAAGAGCCGTCACACCTGATGCACAACTTGATTTTGGAAGTATTGTTGGAGAAAATGACTTTGTCAAAACTAATCGCACTACTTAATTATTAAAATGGTTTTGCAACTCAAAACCTGCATCTTTTCAAAACTAGTGATGCAACTACCGAGAAATGTAGCTTCGCTATTTGTAACAACGCTACACACCCAACACTGTTTCAGGGTGGTTGCTAAGGCTAGAGGTTTGTTTAAATCCCAACCCTAAGTATGAGCAATACTGATTGTGATGCTTGCCTTAGCAAGCAAAACTAATTATTCAGTCGTGACATGCTGAATTCAAGGAGAAAATGGAACTGGAAAAATAAATGAGAAGGATTAAATTACCAATCACCCTTTCTGCAACTTTTGGCAAGTGGACGGGTCTTACGGGCCAGACACTTGGCAGATGAACACTGAAGGCACAGCAAAAGGGCTTAGATGGATCACAGACGCTTCTGTTCGTGCAAATCACATGTATATTAGCAAAGGTGGAAAGCATTCAGAGGTGTGCTTGTCCAGCAAATGTCTCAATTAATACCAATGTCAACTACAAATGTCTAAATATAACGACCAAAATAGCACATTATCCCCCGGTTTTACAGGCAAGGCCCAAGGCCCGTTCACACCAAGAACTATAACTATAAACAGTAACTACATTTGCGTCCACACTAAAGAACGATAAGTCTGTTTACTCGAAGCTCACGTGTTGCGTTTTCAAAGTGTGTACAACATATTTTTGCGGTTCTTGCTGCATTTACACGGCTTCAACCAGCAGATGTCCTCAGCATGCAGTGTTTCGAGTGAATAGCTAGTGTAATCGATTTAATCTAACGGTGAATTTAGCGGACGATGTCAATATAGTAAAATATAAAGCTTCAAAAGAAGCAAGACAATGTTGTCGAAACTAGCGCTGGATACCTGAGGTAATTTTATGTTTCATTATTTGCTAGCCTGGACAATGATCTCATCGTTAATACTTCTCACCGACGGTCTGACCGATTGTTTTCCATAAATTCCATTACTTTCTTTACAGTATCCTTGACAAGTGGGTTTAACCTGTCAAACAGTGGTGGCTTTTTCTGAACCTCAGCGATTAACTTTTCCACAATGTCGTCTACCATTTTAAATTAGAACAGACTTTGATTGGCTGTCAGTTTTATTGTTCAACAGCGGGAAAAAATCGTTCTGAAAGTGATCCCAATGATATCGTTATAGCTGTCGTGTGAACTCTGCTATTCTTTTATATTTAGAACGATTTTTAGAGGTATATCTTTATCGTTACCTTTATAGTTATTCTTGGTGCGAACGGGCCTTTTAAGCTAAAACACATGTTTGCGCTGTTTTAACTGAAAGCAACTCGCACTGACATCTCAAAATGTGTCAGTGCCAATGTTTTGTCTCAAGATGCAAACCAGTGATGTTGTTTTATTTCTAGGGTACGTTTATAAAAGCCACTAGAACTAAGCCCTAATCCGAGCTTAGTCTAAACCCTGTCTGTGAAACCGTGACTAGGTGTCTGGTCTCAGATCTGGACTGCATACATAGTGACTGGATCACGTCAGCTGAAATATATATGCGCGATAACGTGAACAGGGCTGAGGAATGAGAGATTAAACTCTCATAAGCCCATGAACGTTTATCTAGCGCTTCCATCGGCCGGCTCAAAATGTTTGTGAATTTCTGGGAAAGCAAAGCCGCTCCTACAACAGATTGCAATCATAGATTTCTGTCTACCTGTTCAAAGTTACGGAGACAAGACAAATCAGTTTTTCGGCACTGAATTCCAAAGCAATCATAATGAAAACTCAGTTCACACAAAAACTTGATCATTTACATACTTTCATGCTGTTCCAAACATTCTTGTGTGGTGCACAAAACCAGCTATCTAGCAGAATGTCCAAGCTGCCCTTTTTCATACAATGAAAGCATGTAGTCATGCAGGTTTGGAACAGCATGAGGGTGAGTAAATGATGGCATTTTTTTGGGAAGTCTACCTCTTTAAAAACACACTTGCAAAACCATCTTCAACCTCAACTATTAACCTTCCTTCAGAGCACATGCTACAGAGGAGAAACATGGCAGTTGTGCTCGAAGCCAGAAGAGTTTGATTACGTTGAATCCTCCTGCATTCTTCACATTTCAGCCAAGGGGCTCGGAGGGGTCGCAAGGTCTGCGTTCAGAATTGAAAGATCATAGGAAGGAACACATGCCTCACTTGAACAACTTAAGAGTCTCTAAAGTTGAGACTTTGTAACTGGAAGGCAGTATGACTGTTATGCGCTTTAACAAGTATTTACCGTACGGCAGGTAATTGATCAAAATGTCTTATTAAAAAAGGGACTTAAAGGAATATTTCACCTGTCATTTACTCATTTATATGTTGTTTGAAAACCTGTATGACTGACTTTCTTCTGCAAAACACAAAAAGAAGTTATTTTATAGAACATCGGGGTCTAAAAAAATATTGGATCCTGTTGCATTGATATTATATATATATATATATATATATATATATATATATATATATATATATATATATATATATATATATATATATATCTATATATAATATAATATAATATTATAATATTATATATATATAATATATAATATATATAATATATTATAATATATAATTTATCTAATATATTATAATATATAATTATCTAATATATTATAATATATAATAATCTAATATATTATAATATATAATTATCCAATATATTATAATATATAATAATCTAATATATTATATATATATATATATATATTATATTATAATATTATATATATATATATATATATATATATTATAATATATAATAATCTAATATATTATAATATATAATAATCTAATATATATATCCAAACTCATAAGAAGACATTATTTCATGAGGTGGAGATTTTGTAAAAAAAAAAAAAAAAAAAAAAAATTACTATGTGATAGGGTTGCACATATGATATGAACATACATTTTGCCTGATACCGATAACCGATAATTCCTTGTATCTGAAAGCCAATAGCCGATATACTGGCAGATAAATCTAAATCCAAAATGAAGTGAAGTGTCTCAGCTGAAAGAATTATTTATTAGCTTTTTTATATCGGCCAAATGTTCTTATCAGGCCGATAATGACAACATTAAAAAAAGAACGTATATCGGCCGATACCGATATGGTGGCCGATATATATGGTGCATCGCTACTATGTGACTCATACAGAAACATGATTTTTAGAAAAAATGAATGACTGTCCAACCTTGAACGGGTTAGTGAGGCGAAAAACGAGTGTACAATTTCATACAAATTCGCCACTAACTTGCCAAATGAGTTGTGAATTGACATTAGAGTGTGCTAATATATATTCTTCATGTGTTGCAGAGAAGAAAGAAAGACATCCAGGTTTAGAATGACAGGAGAGTGATGACATTTCAATTTTAGATTGAACTATCTCATTAAACGTTTAGTAAAAGAGCAGAATAATAAGAGAAATGCGCCTTTCTGCTAATACTCCGATGGGAATTTGCCCCAGAGTTTGACTGAACAGACATTCCAACCCTTATCGCTCATTCCTGATTTGATGAACTTTCATCTGCATGAGGAACACCGACTCATTTTTACTCAATCAAGCATCGTCAACAAATTCCTCACCGTCTGACTTGCGCACTCGCTGATATTCTTTTTTTTTGATATTGTATTTTCCATGTCTTCCCTGAAGAAATAACAGTCCGATTCAACTGATATTACATTGTCAAAGGGGTTTTAAAAATGATGCCCCTGAATGCAAGAAGGCAACACATCACTGAAGGGTTTCCGATAGGAGCCACAAACTAATCTGTTACACATGACAGTTGAGCAGCAGAACAAATATACACCACCATCACAAACACAAATCTGGAATATTTCAAATAACCTGGACTGTGCCAGATAAAGCCTAGGCAGGGAATTTACTCAAGTTAGATAAAGATTAATCTTAAAATAGGTTAATCATGAGTTCAATGTATGAGCCAGGTCAATTAATAGTCTATTTATTAATAAATATTAATTATGACATCTCCATTTGCCAATCATGGTTACAACGTAACTGATTAAACGAAGTACATGTAAAGCAATCAGCAGTTTGATTGACAGGCGATCTGACCAATCATAACCCTGAATCCGCCATTTTGCCCGACAAAGCAGTCAGGGGAGTTAACGTTGGTGAACTTGAAAAATTGTGTGTATTCACGTCTTTCCGTGCTTGAAACAACATTCCTTCTGATGTTCATTCATGTTTATTTGATGCTATAAATGAACTAGTATGAAGAGATGATCGGTTCACGAGCCGCTTGAAGGAGCTACAGCGATCTGTCACGACACTATACGCTATTTATTGTTTAAACTTCTTTAAAAAATTACGATATTTTAAATATGAATCCGTTTCAGTGTCCTCTTTGCTCCGTGATGTATTTTTCATGGCTTGTCGGACATAGCAACAGTAATTAAAGGGGGCGGGTCTTCGCGAAGGGTCAAATGAATATCAGCATGACCTACTCAAAATCATTACAAAATAATATTTGAAATATCAAATATGACTATTTCGATTATAATCATCTCAAAGCAGTAGATGTTGCCCGAATAATGCCTAACAATATAGAACTTGCTAGTTCCAATGCCAAAACACTAATATCTGGAGTCTGACGTGGTTATATCTCACTCAATTTGCTATAACTTCAGCCGAGATATAAAATTAATAAATATAACAGATTCACACTTTCATGAAAACTTCAGTATAAGTATATAGCTACACTAGTAACGCCGAACTACCATGGAACGGGTCAGGAACGGACCCATTCTCAATTTAGAGGGAGGACAGGTCAATACCAGCGGTTTTTAGAACTAGAGGATATTTCTTTTCTCTTTGGAACACAAATGAAAGTCATTTAGAACCAACACACACACACAAAAAAAACTAAATGTTAAAAACGAACTGCCTTACGTCACAAAAGGTCCATATTTTAGTTAAACCTTATTCTGAAATATGCATAATTCACATAATGCAAATATTAAATATTCTAGTCATTGTAGATTACATAACTCAATTCTACTTCCTTAATATCAAAACTTAAAAATAAATATTTTAAATATCAGAATGTTTTAATGGTAAAAAAAGTTAATGTTTCTTCAATATTTCGACTGTTGCATGACCTGAAATTATCTTTTTATGGGCATGTGGAGTTAAATAATTTATACGTTAATATTCCGAATTGGAGTTTTGCGTCCCAATAACCAGAATTTTGGGCTTAATCCAGATATTCATTCTAATGCGAGTCTTACATAATCAAAACAAGTCCAAACTCTGATATAAAAATCAATGTAAACACAGTCAGTGTATCAGATGTGAAAGCCAAACCTCATTCAGACACTTTTTTTTTTATTCTACACAAAACCCAGTAACTATTATGAAGGCGATGGCTTTTTATCATAACCTAGTATGGATCTTAAATTATTTTAAAATAATTTATTTTCATTTGCCACATACTGTCTGACAGCTGAGCATGTTTAAAGGCAAACTCCTGATCTATCACACAGTTCTAGTTCAATTGAATAACAAATCTACACACAATTCCCACCCCATACAATTTCAATTACACCCCCCCAAAAAATAGAGTTTTTAAAGCCACAAACCAGTTTGCATACAGGATCCCCTGGAATAAGGAAATCTAGATGAAGGAAAAGAAAAGGACTGGCGCATACCACAGCATGCCTCCCTCTCTCTTCTCTTTCACTCCTTTATCTGCAGCAGCAGAAACCGGCTCACAAATTCATCAAGATGAGGAACAACAATATTAATAGTCCAGCAGTAGTCCCGTAAACATCGGCGTTTCCCTTCTGCGGCTGTCCGACCGCAACACGATCTCTGCTTTCAATGACTGATTGTATTCTGAAAGTTTTCAACAATCTGATTTGTGTCTCTCTTCCCAAACGCAGCACAAAAGACAAAAAAAAAGCATCGAGGAAAAGCCAGACTGGAATATCAGATCACTGTTTCTTGTTGGAAAGGAGGGGGCGTTGAAGGAGAGAGAGGGAAAAACAGCTTTGTATCGTTGTGTCTTCCCTTGGGTTCACCACGTTGTTTTTGAGCACTTATAATTTCCTTTGTTGTGTCCAAAACATCTCGAGTTGTCCATGTTTATCACACATTTCAGGCGTCAGCACGCGGTCTGTGAGGAACAGCGCAGGTCTCCGGCGGAAAAAAGGACTTCTCGCAGCATAAAGGCGAAATTCAGTGACGGTGCGAGTGTGAATGTGCGTTAATGTGTTTTTTCAGCTTCCCAATAATGGCGGCCCTTCTCCCGTTCTCGGTCTCTCCTCCCTCCTCTGTAGTCTCGCGCATGGACACAATTACCGAACGCTAGAGCTCGCGCTCGCTCTCTCTCTCGCTCTCTCTCTTTCTCTCTCTCTCACACACACACACACACATACTCACACAAACACACACACACACATTTTTTTTTAATTATTTTTATAATTATTAATAATTATAACGCCAACACACAACTTTAAAAGTGCTGTTGTCCAGTGAAATTAGGATTGGTGTTATTATCACTGCTGTTTTTATTTATTAAACAAATAATATGCTAGTCAGTAACACATTTTCTCGCAATAAAGGCCAAAGAGTATGAGGAGAGTTGTCAAAATGGCTCAATCTCAGCAATTATACAAAGCATCCAAATATGTATATAACCAACATATAAACAAACTATATATATATATATTTTTTTTTTATATATATATGTTGGTTATATAGTTTGTTTGTTTGTTTATATGTTGGTTTTATATATATATATATATATATATAGTTTGTTTGTTTATATGTTGGTTATATACATATTTGGATATAACCATATAAAACCAACATATAAACAAACAAACAAACTATATAACCAACATATAAACAAAAAATATATATATATACATATATATATATATATATATAAACCAACATACAAACAAGCTATATATATATATAAAATTCCAATATTTTTTGTTATATCTGTTGAGTATACAAGCGAACATATTTATGAAAATAAGGTTATTTTCCATAAAAGTTGAGCAGGTTGTCACCAAGGTTATTATCGACTAGAACTATTATCTATATGTTATTATTAAAAATTTATTAAATTTAATAAAAAGATTTTTCTTAATTGAAATAAAGCCTATATAAAGTACAATATAAATATTAGATTAGAAAATAAAAAATAGAAACAAGTTGAAGATAAAAATCAAATAAATTAAAAAATTAAATTAAATAATATTAATAATAATAAAAATAATTTCAATACAAACTACACAAATAATACTGAATTAACACTGGTGGTCACGTGTGAAATTTGATGAAAAGCCAATAATATGCTGTTCAATGACAAGTGATTGTGACAACTTACCCCAAAGGCAGACCAATAAATCCACTCTAAGAATTATTCACTGCAGTATAAAGTGTATAAACCACCCTAAACCACCACAATAATTTCCCATAATCCTCCCTGTAGCCCAAAGTTATTCTGAATTAAGCCTATTCAAATATTGTGAAGCATTTGTTATTTTTCCCTTTAAGTAAAAGCCCTTTTGAACGTTATTGTCAAGGTGATAAATATACATATGTATTTTCCACTAGCCTAGTAATTGCCTTCAGCTTTAGCTCTTCAAAGGTTTCTGTTCAGTTCAGTTCTTTCCATCTCACCATCATTATTCATATTATTGATTATGAGTCCAATCAGAGAGAGTCACTTGGGGTAAAAGTTAAATAAAAAGAGCTTTCATGTTTCTGTTGTTTATCTATAAATAGGCCTATAAAACTACACGATGAGTGTTTCTAAAATTACAGAAACAGAAGCTTAATCCAGTTATTTTCAGTTACTCATAATGGTATTTATTACGACACATAGTTCATTAGAAAAAAAAAACCAGCAGCCTTTCACAACAAACTGCTTTTGGAGAAGTGAAGAAACTGCGAAAGGTCTCTGCTCCCACCTCTAGACTGCAGCTGAAATATTTCTAAGTCCCGAGGGACACCACATTCTTCGCTCTCACAGTTGTGCAATCTCTTAACAATCAGAGCTCCAACCCCCCTCTGAATATGTGCAGAGACCCTGTCCAAGTTCTCTGGACAATGTTCTGTAGTACACAGACTTACTATCCTTAACAAGCTGAAGCGCAGAACACAAGAGTGGTGATGTAACGCAGATATGGGCCTCCATTTTTTAAAGATGTATCCAAAAAAATATGGCAAGAAATAAGTAATGAGACTGAACTCACACTGGAGCCATTGTCCAGATGTTGAAGCTGAAATGAGACTCACAAAAAAGTAAATGTTAAAAGCCAAACATCCATCCATCCATCCATCCATCCATCCATCCATTTATCTATCTATCCATCTACCTATCTATCCATTCATCTATCTATCTATTGATATGTCTATACGTCTATCTATCTATCTATCTATCTATCTATCTATCTATCTATCTATCTATCTATCTATCTATCTATCTATCTATCTATCTATCTATCTATCTATTGATCTATTAGTCCATCCATCTATCTATCTTTCCATCTATCTATCTTCCTACCTATCCATCCATCTATCATCCACCTACCCATCTATCTATCTATCTATCTATCTATCTATCTATCTATCTATCTATCTATCTATCTCCCTATCTTTCCATTCATCTATCTATCTATCTATTGATCTGTCTATCCGTCTATCCATCTATCTATCTGTCTATCCGTCTATCCATCTATCTATCTATCTATCTATCTATCTATCTATCTATCTATCTATCCATCCATCCATCTATCCATTGATCTGTCTATCCGTCCATCCATCTATCTATCTATCCATCTATCTATCTATCCATCTATCTATCTATCTATCTATCTATCTATCTATCTATCTATCTATCTATCTATCTATCTATCTATCTATCTATCTATCTATCTATCTATCTATCTATCTATCCATCCATCCATCTATCCATTGATCTGTCTATCCGTCCATCCATCTATCTATCTATCTATCTATCTATCTATCTATCAATATAGATAGATGATAGATGATTTTTTTTCTTGAATGTTTCTTTTATTTCAAACAATTCTTATTCTTTAGTCTATTATCTTTATCAAAAACGAGTATATATAAGAGTACATATTACAAAATATTTGGCTTACAGAATAGGGCAATATGTGAGTCATGTGGGGGTCCGTGAATAGATGTATAATAACATAGCATTAATAATAATAATAAAGAACATAAATATTTGAAAAATGTCAAAATGTGGTAGTCTACATTAATAATAGCCATTGGTAAATAGTTTTTTAAAAGAAAAGCCGAGCTATTTAGGTTCTGTAAACGTTGAAACCCCCTGGATTAATGTTCATAAATGCTGTCATTAATATTATTCATATGCGCCCTGGGCTCTATTTAGTATCTATCTAATCCCAAAGCAAAAGTCATATCAAACATCTAGGCTATTCATTTTACCTTTAAGTCATGTGCTATCGTCGACAGTTCAACCCCGGTGTACGATTGTAATTGTAGTACGGAAAGACGCTTTCTCTTGATTTGAATGTATGCTTACAGCTAACTGACAAAACTACATTACCCATCATTCCTAGCACCAACGGCCCTCCGTTCGCATCCTGTCCGGTGAAGATAGCGGGCGGCTACAGAACCTAACCCAAGCTGAGGCTGCTTAATTTCGTAATTAAATCAATTAAACATTGATTAAAATAACTCAGGCCACCTTAAACGATAAACACAGAGCAAAATGGTAAGTGCAGATGCCTGTTTTTGCTTATTCGAATCGTTATGTTGAGTAGTTTGAGCGTCTGTTCCTCTCGGCTAACATGCTAGTAACGTTATATATGCCGATTATAACAACACGACCAAGGTCATAAATCATATTATATAGACATAATATATAAACATAAATAATCATGACTCTAATCCGGGTCAGAATAGAAATAACACTGAATGAATTAAGCCAAATGCTCTTGTCTAGTTATTTGATGGCAACTCTGTATAACCTGTCGATTAATGTCTTCTCATATAAATAATATAATGCTTAATACGTTTATAATGGCGGTTCTTGAGCTATTAAAATTCTTAAAAGCAGTCATTACTCGTACAAACATACTAACAAGCGTTATGTCAGGTTCATGCCTCTGCAGCTTCAGTGAATGGTATTGGATGATTTGTGAGAATTGGGTCTAAGCTTTTCTTCTGTTCTTCTTCTGCAGATCCGCTTTATCCTCATCCAGAATCGAGCAGGGAAGACCAGGCTGGCCAAGTGGTACATGCAGTTTGATGACGATGAGAAGCAGAAGCTGATTGAAGAGGTTCATGCCGTAGTGACAGTCCGTGATGCCAAACACACCAACTTTGTAGAGGTACAACACTTACTGATCCATCACCGTTGGATAATTAATGTAATCCATAAGGAACGGTGATCTAATCCTGAGGTTTCAGAATGACTTCAGGATATCTCAATATTTATTGAGAAATTAGTAAAATGCTTCTCTGCAAGTAAAACATTATGTACATTTTTTTTTTTAATTTTGGATTTGGTGAAATGACCATATAAAATCTAGTTATTCGTCTTTATAATATCATGCTTACTAGGTTTCTACATTTAAATATATAGTTGCCTTTTATGCTTTAGAAAGAAATCATTTTGGGAGGCGGGATCAAAAAGTATTCAGTTTGAAAAAAAAAAAAATCACATGACTTTAGCCAGGATTAGTCAAAAGGTGTTTATATATTGGACTTGGATGTTATATATTGTTTTCCTCTGCAGTTCAGAAACTTCAAGATCATTTATAGGCGGTACGCCGGCCTGTACTTCTGCATCTGTGTGGACGTGACGGACAATAACCTGGCTTACCTGGAAGCTATTCACAACTTTGTTGAGGTAAATCATACTGAAGATAATTTTAATTGTGTATAAACTTGTATATACAGTAGTGGCCAAAGTGATGTTCTTCCTAGGAAAATTGGCATCTTCACCCTTTATTCAAACATTATTGAAAATGTGTTGAAGATTATATAAGAATATTGCATAGTTGTGCTTGGAGTCGATTTGTTTTATTTGTGATAACAAAATGAAAAATGCCAAAGCCAGGTTGTCATACAAAGAAATGCAAAAACAAGAGAGAACCAATGAAATATTAATAATTGGTTGTTGAAGTAAATGTATTCTTTTTATTGTGAGATTTTTGGTTTTCTATGCATTTTGGCATAGTAAAATAAACCTCGATACTGAAGTTAAAAACCTTACCCAAGTTTAGTGTTCTTCCCTCTTATTTAAAATATCTTCCTCATATTTTGATGATTTAATCAAACTTGTAGAGTTATTAAACAAATATACCCTCAATTTTTTTTTTTTTTTTTTGGCCACTACTGTATATAATGATCCTTTTCAACTCCCACTAACTAAAATATAAAATCATTATCTGTGTTATGCGTTCAATTGAGCAGCTAAATGGTGTAATCAGCACACTTCCTGAGCATTAAACTGATTATGCGGCACAGAATCCATAATTAAGAATCTCTCTTATATGCACTTTTATGAAGCATAAATCAAAATTAGATATGCAGGAAGTTCAGGTTTGAAACATCAGGAGATTAACTTTAATGAAGGTTCTCAATGTGCAGCATGATAAATGTGCTTTTCTTCGACGTTTAAAAGTGATTGCCGGCTTGTTCTTCCACAAATATCAATATGAAAACTTCTAGTTTTTAAAAGAGATACTTAAGTCAAGGTGATCTAGCAAAAATGTTTATAAATGTTTTTTGTCTGAAATGGCTTTAGGGGTAATTTACCTCCCAAATCAGAAGAACCATCATTTTGACCAAACGGCCACAGTTGCCAAACAGATTTGAAATGTTTAATGCAAGCAGAACCTTTAAAACTAATCAAACTTGCTTTCCACAGTTTTTTACTAATAGGAAACGTGGGAGAATCATTTTATCTATGTGCCAAAAAACATAAACACAAAAATTGAATTTTTACAAAGATTTCAAAGCATTTAAAATGCTAAGGAGGGAACACGTGCGTGTTCTTTGTTGGAACGTCTGTATTTGTTTTGGTTTGTGTGATCCCACCCACTGCCAATTTACCCAATAGTATTTCGACTTTTCTGGAAAACGCAACTTATTGTTGCCATGGAAGCCAGCCAGCAAACAAACTGTGACTCTACCCTACCTAAAAAGCCTCGGCAATCAGCTGATGAATCTGGCTCTTCATTGTCAATTACGCTCATTTCTGTTGCGTCTCCTCAATCCGGCAACCTGTGTGAGTGTTGAGTCTGAGGAGAAGGGCAGGGAACAACTCCCCAATACTTTGAATTTGGTCTGCTGTACACATTTCAACCATTAGCTAATTAATGTAATTTTATATAGTCAACAAAATAATATTGAATATATTGCAAGTCTACCCGTTAACCCTTTCCAATCTAAATACAAATTAATGCAGCACAAATAATTTTAAAATGAGCTTTCACCAGGTAAATGAAGCCCAGCACTTCTTTGGGCGTAATTTTCCATGTCTGAGAGACAAATGGAATGTGTCCGTGAGGGAAACCAGCGGCCAGGAGTTCAAGAACATTGTGACATGGAATTCTAGGACTTCCTCTGACCTTCACTGTAAACAACTCCCACAACATATCCCCACTTCATTTCTGCCCAAACCAGCCCACTTTGCTGAATAACACCGGATTAAGAACAAACAAACACCGGGGTCACCAACCTAAAGCGGTCAACCGCTACTCCGCTTTGGTTTTGCTGCTGTTTATTGAGGTGAACGATAGACTGATGTGGTTAAAGGTGCAGTAAATATCTCGAATCAACCCCTCCCTTCATTGCTCTGCCCCCAAAAACAAACTTGTTTATCATAGATAAAGCAAAGCAAAATAATGTTTCACAAGTACACACGAGTAAATACAAACAAGAGTTTGTTTTCGTCAGCAGCAGATCCAGACAAACAATATGACACTCAAAACAATTGTATATTTTGGTTCTGTGAAAAAACAAAACCAATGTTACTCATGTATGGAACAGAAACGACACAACCTCGGGGTCCATTTCCAGGCCTTTCCACTTTGTTATCTTTAGCTTTTCTAATATTAACACGGGTCCTAAAGCTCTTGTCTGATCACAACCCTTCTTTTTCCAGTGATATTCCTTTGAGCTTTTCTCTTTTGTAATGTCTCTCACCCATCTCTCTTTCTACATCTTCAAATCTCCCTCTTGCTCTCTCTCTCTCTCTCTGAGTGGACACGCCCCCTACTGCTGATTGGCCAATCGACTTTCAACAGCGTTTCTCAGAAATCACTTACTACACCTTTGTGTGTCCCGAGGCCTTGCCCACACGAACACGTTTTTGTTTTAAAATGCATCTTTTTCTCTTCTTTTTGGCCTTCTGTCCACACCGAGACGCATTTTTTGTCCTGCGAAGAGCTTTTTGAAAACATTCCCCAAGTGGATAAATTTGAAAAAGCGTTTTATTGTGGACTGTGAAAACCTGAGGTATTTGGAAACGATGATGCATATTGAACCGATAGATGTGTTTCATACTGTTATTGTGCCTGTTATGTGCTATTCACTTTCACACTGTTGCTAAAGATATGTTGGTTCATATCGCAGTCCTGCAAAGATGACAGAAATTTTACTCTCAATTGCTGTCCAGCGGCAAAACATGAGAGCAGTTGCGTTTTAGACCGAACAAATGATTGGTGAGCGAGTACTGCCATGAATGGATCGGAACTGATCTGGAGTTCTCTCCCTCCACAGGTTTTGAATGAGTATTTCCACAACGTGTGTGAATTAGACCTGGTCTTCAATTTCTACAAGGTAAGTGTATATTAGGACTAAACTAATACACTAATATAGCTAAAAATAAAGATTTTTACACTACTTTTTTCATGTATTTGAAAGTCTCATGCTCACCAAGGCTGCATGGTACTTGAGCAAAAATAGAAATGTGACATTTTTACAATTTAAAAGAAATGTTTACTCTTTTAAAATGTAATTTATTCCTGTGGTCAAAGCTGAATTTTTCACATGATTACTCCTCAGTGTCACCTGATCCTTCAGATATTCTAATATGCTGATTTGCTTCTCAAGAAACATTTTTTCTTATCAATTTTGAAAACAGTTGCTACTTAATATTTTTGTGGAAATCGTGACACTTTTTTTCAGGATGTGATGAATATAATTTTTTTTTTTTTTTTAAAAAACAAATATCTTCACTGTCACTTTTGATAAGTTTGATGTGATGCAGCATGATTTGTCTTAACCAATCAGAGGCCTTATTGTTAAGGTAAATGCCTGGTTACATCTATCCACGAAGTGTTTCTTTAAGAGGAACATTTAGAGAAGGCAGAAAAACAGCCAAAGCACGGGAAAAAAAAAAAACTAGGATGAGAAAAATATGTAATTAGCTCTCTGTTTCAGCAGCAGTGCAGCTCCATGGCAACAGTTATTTGATGCATAATTACAAGAGTCATACAATTAAGAACATCCACATCCATTCAACACGAGTAGAAGTAATTATAAAAAAAAAAAGTTGCCTTGGATAATTGCATTTGATTTCTGATGAGTTAATTACCTGATGTATTTTCAATTCCACCTACTGCATGAACAGTTTGGCCCACCCCAAAGGCACGCTGATGAGATTTTTTTTTTATACCGTAAAGCCTGATATATGAAATGGTTAGTCTTTTCTGTATATAAAAAAAGGAACAATTTTTTTTTTTTTTCCCCAGTATCTGATACGTCAGGCTTTTATGGCGTATAATATAGAATATGGAGCTCATACTCATGGAAAAAAATACCTCAGTTTTACTCTGGGCCCAAACTGAGCAAGAATAAAATTTGGTGCAGTTACTGATATATATATATATATATATATATATATATATATATATATATATATATATATATATATATATATATATATATATATATATATATATATATATATATATATATATATATATATATAATATATATATATATATATAATATATATATATATATACAGCTCTGGAAAAAATTAAGAGACCACTGCAAAATTATCAGTTTCTCTGGGTTTACTATTTATAGGTATGTGTTTGGGTAAAATTAACATTTTTGTTTTATTCTATAAACTACTAACATTTTTCCCAAATTCCAAAAAAAAATATTGTAATTTAGAGCATTTATTTGCCAAAAGCAACAACTGGTCAAAATAACAAAATATGCAGTGGTCTCTTAATTTTTTCCAGAGCTGTATATATATATATGTATATATGGCCAAAAAGTAAGAATGTAAATCAATGAGATCTTTTTATAACATTATTTGAAAATACCTGCATAAAATACATCTAAATTTCAGTTGTCACTCTTTATTGCAATAATTTGTCTTGGTGTAAACGTACACCACCAATGATGCACTAAAAACTGAAAAGTTTTTCCTTTTGCATTTTACCTGGATCTGCGAAAACAACTAAAAATGCTGTATTCTGCTTCAAGGCCAGTAGTTGGCGACGCCGCTTTGTAAAAACTACGCGGCCATCGACTGAACACGTAATGCGCACGTGCATGACGTCACAGTTTTCACTAATTCACGTTTTTGTAGTTTGCACAGATACAATAACGGTATTGTTTTCAAAAACTTGCATTTTCAGGCCCCCAAAATGCCGCTGTGGTTTAAATGAGCAGCCAAGTTTTCCTTTTTTTTTTTTTTTTTTTTTTTTGTTAAAAGTGGCGTCGTGTAAACGGCCCCTTAGTGAAATGGGTTTCCAAGATCGAAGCTCTGTAGTTTTTGTCACGACAAAACATCATACAGTTCAATACAATGACGATCGGAAGATAAACACAAACGGACGTTCGTCGAAAGCCTGATGCATCATATTTGATACTCGCATTAACAATTTTACTCAAAATGAAGTTCACTCCTTAAGTGAAATATTACTAACAATATAGAAGTTACCCAATAAAAATCTTGATGCATGAACCACGACCTGTAGGGAGATTATTAGAATTATACTAAAAGGCCTTTTACTTAAAAGTATAAACTATAAATCAGAAGGCATGTAGCAGATTGTGTACAAGTTTTTCAACAAAGTTACATTCATGAATGAAACTAAATGTTGCTGTCGTGTTTCAGGTCTACACGGTGGTGGACGAGATGTTTCTGGCAGGAGAGATCAGAGAGACGAGCCAAACGAAGGTGCTGAAGCAGCTGCTCATGCTGCAGTCTCTGGAGTAAAGAGCCTACCGGTGTCCAACCTGTCACTCAATCAAGCACCATTGCAGCAGGCTCCGCCCACCCCAGCTGCAGCCAAGCCATATTATTTGTACATATGGATGTCGTCTCGTTCAAATGCATCCACAAACATTTCACCTTTTCTTTCAATCTCACATCCACGACGAAGGATGTTGCCCTTCTGCTCTATAACTTAATCATAACTTTTTAAAGCAGCTATGCATTCGTAAAAACCTCCCTGGTTTTTGACCCAATTATTCTTTGGCGTAGTCAGAATCGAATACTTCAGCAATTTTACAGCACAGTAGACTTCAGTGCGTCCGACTGGCGTCCTCTCCGAGCCCGTTCATTAACACTAACGCTGGTAATCACGTTTGCCAAAAACTGCCGTCGCTTCTATAATTGGAAAATAATGGGCTGCACTACTTTATAGCAGTGATAAAACTTGATTTTATCGAACAAATCCTCTCCAAACATTAACGTTCAGTATATCAAATCGAAATCTGTGAAGGTTGTTTGTATCGTGTACATATATATACATTATAAATGCATCTATTTTAAGTGTAATTGTATGAACTAACCCATCATTCCAAGCGTCTCAGTTGCTGCTCTTTGTAATTGCATTGCTTTGTGGGAACTGGAGCCAGCGATTAGCGAGCGGTTTAGAGAACAAGGCTGAGTGGAAGAATGGAACTCTGGGGAAATGACAATAGATGGTCTACTTTTAATTTCCCCTTTTGTGGCGACGGTTCCCTCGCGCCAAGAGCTCTACGGTAATTGCTCAGCCTTCAAACGTTCCATTACAGTTCGAGAATCGTCTTCATTTTGTATGTGTGTGTTTTATATGGTCTTTCTTTTATTGTCCCTTTTGCCTTAGTCCAAAGTATTCTAGATTTGCCTATTTGTTCCTGTGAGATTGCTGATAGAAGTGGTGTTACTGTCACGTGTGTGTTTCTGTCAGTGTATATATCCATGAAGGTGAAATAAAGCAACTTAAAACTACTTCAAATTGATGTGGATTACATGTTGTGAGCTTGCGTTGAACGCCGATCACTTATTATTTATTTTTTTTTGGCGTACTATACTGCCATCTATCGGACACTGACAATTATGCAAATATTTGACAGTTACCGGTGTGTCATGATTTATTTCTGCCTCTGAGCGAATTTACTCTTCAATTAATACATGAATACGAGCCAGTCATATAGATACAATACAATAAATGACCATTTTAAGTTAAGGAGCATACAAATAGCACGGTTAGAGCATTTGTGATTGATAAGTCGACGGTTATTGACTAGCCCGTATGTTAATGAGCGAGCTTGACTTGTCCAATCAGGTGAGGAGATGGTGAAGGGCAGACAGCAACAAGAGCGGGAAGAATCTTGGAAACTAACAGGTAAAAATTTACAATAAGGTAACATTTGCTAATTACAGTAACATTAGCATTTACAAACAATGACCAATGTATTTGTTACAGTATTTATTACTCTTTGTTGACGTTAGTTAATAAAAATTCAACTGTTTTACGTTGTTCAATGTTCATGCTAGCTTAGGTCCATTATATAATCGGCCTATTAACAGATAGAAATCGATTTTAATAATGTATTAATGGGCTAAATGTGGAAATTAATATTAAGTACGTAAATGCTTTAGAAGTATTGTTAGTTCATGTTAACAAAAGGAAGCAAATTGTTACCAAATTTATTTTCAATGAGATTCAGTGTTTCACTGAAACACTAGCATATAAATTAATGTACAGGATTTTATCTTTAATTACAATTCATTGTAATTAGAATTGTAATCTAATCTTTTATATTTATATATATATATATATATAAGCTGATAATTAATGTACATACATTCATTTTAATTTATATGTGTAAAATAATGTGTTTTGCTTGAATTATTAACTTTAACTTATTCATTAATCATCTTTTTAAATGTCACTCCATAAAATACAGGTCGTTTGTGAGGTTAATTTTTAATAAATAATGTGTTAAATGTCATTAATTTAGTTGTGTGATTTCTATAATTGAAGGTTTATGCACTAAATCATGGGACTTTTTTCAATTACTGTAGTCAATTTTTTATTTAATCGTTTTCATTCCTTACAAGAGGAAACAAATGCTCCCGAATGGGAGAACTATATATTTAACATGCAATTGTGAAATAATGGCAACATTTAAAAAATAAGAGTATAATAAGAGAATCATTATGAGAAAATTGATTATTTTAACTAGGGTTACTGACTTGGAAATGTAAAACAACTTTTATAAGTTATATAAAAAAATAAACACTTAAATATTGGAGGCTTAAGTAAAAAAAAAAAAAAGGGTTAGTTCACCCAAAAATTAAAATTCTGTCATTAATTACTCACCCTCATGTCGTTCCACACCACCTTTGGAAAACAAATTAAGATATTTTTTGATGAAATCAGAGAGTTATCTGACTCGTCCATAGACCGCAATATAACCAACACCTTCAAGGTCCAGAAAGGTATTAAAGACGTCGTAAAAACAGTCGTGTAGTGGTTCAACCTTAATTTTATGAAGTGACGAGAATATCTCATACGTTGTTCGCGGGGCTGGGTCGGTTACTTTAAAAATGTATTTCACCACAGATTACAAAATACATGCTTTAAAAAGTCATTTGTAACGTATTTCGTTACATTACTCAAGTTTAGTAACTTAATCTAAATACTTTAGAATACTTTGGAATACTAATAAGTGTGGAACAAACACAAAAAAGGTCATTGCAAGTTTTTATCTCACAATTCTGACTTTTTCCCTCAGAATTGTGTGATATAAAGTTGCAATTGTGAGTTATAAAGTCAGAATTATGAGATATAAACTCGCGATATTGAGAAAAGTCAGAATTATGAGATATAAACTGACAATATTGAGAAAAGTCAAAATTATGAGATATAAACTGACAATATTGAGAAAATTCAGAATTATGAGATATAAACTCGCAATATTGAGAAAATTCAGAATTATGAGATATAAACTGACAATATTGAGAAAATTCAGAATTATGAGATATAAACTGACAATATTGAGAAAATTCAGAATTATGAGATATAAACTGACAATATTGAGAAAAGTCAGAATTATGAGATATAAACTCGCAATATTGAGAAAATTCAGAATTATGAGATATAAACTGACAATATTGAGAAAATTCAGAATTATGAGATATAAACTGACAATATTGAGAAAATTCAGAATTATGAGATATAAACTGACAATATTGAGAAAAGTCAGAATTATGAGATATAAACTCGCAATATTGAGAAAATTCAGAATTATGAGATATAAACTGACAATATTGAGAAAATTCAGAATTATGAGATATAAACTGACAATATTGAGAAAAGTCAGAATTATGAGATATAAACTCACATACTAAATTCACAATTTCCAGAAAAAAAGTCAGTATTCCAAGTTTATATCTCCCAATTCTGACTTTATAACTTGCAATTTTGAGTTTAAATCTCGCAATTCTGAGAAAAAGAAGTCAGAATCGTGAAATGCAAACTCACAATTGTGAGGGGGAAGACAAATTGTGAGAAAAAGTTGCAGTGACCTTTTTTACAATTATAAAAATGACACACAAACAACTATCACAAATCATGAAAACAGTCGAAAACATGAAACTCAACTCTGCTTTTTCAGACTGTCAGAGTCAGAGAATCACCAATTGCTGTTTAAATGACATTAAAATTCAAAGTAATCACTTTGGTAATCTAAAATACTTTTCATATGTAACTGTAATCTGATTACCACCCATTTAAAATGTAACTGAAATGAAATACAGTTACTCAAATTTTGTATTTTAAATACGTAACTAAGTCACTTGTACTTCGTCACTCCCCAACCCTGGTTGTTCGTGTCCAGCACTTCCAGGTTCTACGTCAGAACGCCGACTCATTATTGGCCAGCTCCTGCGTCAGCATCACACACGTTGTGCAGCTTTGGCCAATACTGAGCCGGCATTCGGACGTAAACGCAGACGTAAAGCCACCTGCGTAAGGATAATGACATGGAAGAGATCGTTGAATAAAGTCGCTATTTTTGGTTTGTTTTTGCGCAAAAAAAGTATTCCCGACACTTTAAAACATTAAGTTATAAAGACACGTCGACTGTTTTAATGATGTCTTCACTACCTTTCTGGACCTTGAAAGTGTTGATTATATTACAATCTATGGACGATTTCATCAAAAACCTCCACAGAATTAGTCACTTTTCAGCTTACTCTAACATTTTCTCAAAACTAGATTAGTAAATGGATTGCAGACCAGACCTTTATGCTCTAAATCAGATTCTGTTGAACTGGAGGATGCAACCATCTTAGAAAAAAAGTTTCCATGTGGTTCTATATAGAACAATCCTCAAATAACCTTTAATTCCAAAAGGTTCTACACGAGTAGAAATGTTTTAAATAATTGCATAATACTTTCAAGTTAAACGGGTTATTTCAGATTTATTTTCAGTGATAAATTAATGTTTACGAGCTACCCAATTCATAAAATTATTAAAATTGAATATAAAAATTCATTAAAATTAAATTGAAATTAAGTCCATAAAAAGGTTCTATATACAGTATGAAGCACCTGAAATAACCCTATAAGGTTCTATATTGAATCTTTTCTTCTACAAGTGGTTGGTGGTTAATTCTAATTAATTTCTACAATCTCATTCATGAAATCTGCTTAGGTTTAGTGGTGGTACGAATTCAAATGAAATCGGCGCCTCATAAAATGGTAACATTTTCTTACAAGATCAGGTTGGAAGTATTTTATTTTCCCTAGAAATGTCACATTTTATACATCGGTCACCTTAGAAATAGAAATAATTTTGAATAAAGAGCATTTGTTGAAAAAAATGCAACTTGCTCATGGTCACACACCGCCACGCAAAACAGACGATAGAAAAAAAGACTTATCACATTACATAAAAAACAAGCAGACTTTAATTATAATCTTTAAAACCAACAAGCAGCCCTCCCCCCAAACACTCCCATAGACAAATTCAATCTTATATACAGCATAGATGATCCAGATATACAGTATTTATGAATGAACAAATCACACTGGTTACTAAGCAACAACTGGTTTTATGCAGTACTTTTTTGAACTACTCTTCAAATGCACTCCATAATAATATTTGGTTATCAAATGCTACCAAATTCCACTACATAAGCCATCGAATATTATCTGGCTCGGACAGTGTTGTTCTAAAGGCGCGTCACATTAGTGAAATTTTGCGGGCAAAAAGGTCCGTTGTCTAGCGATGTATGAAGCACAGCTCGAACAGACAAGTCACTTTCAAACCAAACAGCTTTCTGTTGGTAAATAAGACGAATTCACTTGATCGACTTGAACTTCTGCACAAGGAAACACAATTGAAATGACTGGATTTTGCTTCCAAAAATTTGCTGAACATGACTACACCTTGACCATCACATTTACTTTTGCTTGGCAAAATTTATCTGGCAAAATACAGTCATTTTAATATGCAGATTTTGATCATTCAATTTGGTCAAATTGGCCAGCAGAAAGCTGCGTCACATTAGCATAATTTTGCAGTTAAAAATAGGTCCGTTGTCTTTCAAACCAAGCGGCTTTCTGTTGGTAACATGGCAAATTCACATGATCGATTTGAACCCGTTGTGAAATCTTCACGGGGAAAATCATTCGCCCCTACGCGAAATTCCAGATTTCGTGGATTCATATTGAAATGACTGGATTTTGCATGCAAAAATTTGCTGAACATGATTACACCTTAACCATCACATTTACTTTTGCTTGGCAAAATTTATCTGGCAAAATCCAGTCATTTTAATAAGAATCTGGAGTTTCATGTGAGAGCCATGCAGATTTTGATCATTCAATTTGGTCAAATTGGCCAACAGAAAGCTGTGTCACATTAGCATAATTTTGCAGTTAAAAATAGGTCCATTGTCTTTCAAACCAAACGTTGGTAACATGGCAAATTCACATGATCGATTTGAACCTGTTGTGAAATCTTCATGGGGAAAATACATTCACCCCTATGCGAAATTCCAGATTTCATGGATTCATGTTGAAATGACTGGATTTTGCATGCAAAAATTTTCCAAACAATAGTAAACGTGTCCACGCCTCAACGAACATCTACATTTGCTTGATAAAAATTTCCCTGGCAAAATCCAGTGATTTTAATAGGAATCCACACTATCCGGATAAATTTGCCACGCGGGTTTTGCTCTTTCAGTTTGGTCAAAAAAAAAAAAAAAAAAAGGCGCATTGACCCACAGAAGGTGTGTCACATTAGCATAATTTTGCAGTTAAAAATAGGTCCGTTGTCTTTCAAACTAAGCGGCTTTCTGTTGGTAACATGGCAAATTCACATGATCGATTTGGACCCGTTGTGAAATCTTCACGGGGAAAATCATTCGCCCCTACACGAAATTCCAGATTTCATGGATTCATGTTGAAATGACTGGATTTTGCATGCAAAAATTTGCCAAACAATAGTAAACGTGTCCACGCCTCAACGAACATCTACATTTGCTTGATAAAAATTTCCCTGGCAAAATCCAGTGATTTTAATAGGAATCCACACTATCCGGAGCTTCGTATGAGGGCGAAAAATTTGCCACGCGGGTTTTCTTCTTTAAGTTTGGTCCAAAAAATTTGGACCCACAGAAGGTGCATCACATTAGCAAAATCTTGCGCAATCGTTTTGAAAACGTTGCGAAATTGTGACCAGCGTGGCGATTTTTGAAGCACAGCCCACACAGAAGTCACCTTCAAACCAAGCAGATTTCTGTTTGTCAAAAAGTCAAACTTGTTGCGAAATCTGCATGGGGAAATCTTTCGCCCCTTCGCGAAATTCCAGATTTAAAATGACTGGATTTTGCATGCAAAAATTTGCCAAACAATAGTAAACGTGTCCACGCCTTAACAAACACATCTAAAACTTAACCTGGCAAAATCCAGTGATTTTAATAGGAATCCACACTATCCGGATAAATTTGCCACGCGGGTTTTGCTCTTTCAGTTTGGTCAAAAAGAAAAAAAAAAAGCCGCATTGACCCACAGAAGGCGCGTCACATTAGCAAAATTTTGCGCAATCGTTTTGAAAACGATGCGAAATTGTGACCAGCGTGGCGATTTTTGAAGCACAGCCCACACAGAAGTCACCTTCAAACCAAGCAGATTTCTGTTGGTCAAAAAGTCAAACTTGTTGCGAAATCTGCATGGGGAAATCTTTCGCCCCTTCGCGAAATTCCAGATTTAAAATTCCATATTGAAATGACTGGATTTTGCATGCAAAAATTTGCCAAACAATAGTAAACGTGTCCACGCCTTAACAAACACATCTAAAACTTAACCTGGCAAAATCCAGTGATTTTAATAGGAATCCACACTATCCGGATAAATTTGCCACGTGGGTTTTGCTCTTTCAGTTTGGTCAAAAAAAAAAAAAAAAAGCCGCATTGACCCACAGAAGGCGCGTCACATTAGCAAAATTTTGCGCAATCGTTTTGAAAACGTTGCGAAATTGTGAACAGCGTGGCGATTTTTGAAGCACAGCTCACACAGAAGTCACCTTCAAACCAAGCAGATTTCTGTTGGTCAAATAGTCAAACTCACATAATCGACTTGTTGGCGAAATCTGCAAGGGGAAATCTTTCGCCCCAACACAAAATTCCCCGAACAATAGTAAACGTGTCCACATCTTAATCAAATTACATTTGCTTGCCATGCAAACATTTCGCTCGTTCAATTTGGTAAAAAAAAATGGCCTCATTCAACAACTTAAAAGGTAAATCACATTAGCAAAATTTTGCAGTTAAAAATTTGCGTGATCGTTTTGAAAACATTGCGAAATTGTGTGCGATTTTTGAAGCACAGCTCACACAGAAGTCAGTTTCAAAGCGAGCATCATTCTGTTGGTGACGGTCAATGCAATGTGTGGAACTTTTTCACTCCTTTGCCAGCGAAATTTCACAAATTGTGATCGCCTCTGCTAAACACCATATATACTACATTTTCAATGGGACCATACAAAGCATGCAAATTTAAGGAAACTCACTAATATCAGCGCCATTTTAAAAGGAATATTCCAGGTTAAATACGTTGAGCTCAATGGACGTGCTTGTTGATTATCGCAAGAAAATAAATTAGAGGGAAAAAAATAGACTTCCATTGTAAGTGCATAAACTTCCGCTTCTTATGAACTGAACTCAATTTCTGTAACTGTCTTGAATATAAGTGGTGATCAAGTGATCACAGTGGACCAAAAAAGAAGGACATAACAGTGTAAGTGCATTTTACAGAGCTCGATTACGAGAGCCTCTTGAATCATGTAGAACAATCATGTGGTTAGTCAGTTAAGGCTGTGCTTGTACTAGAAGACGTGGCGGTGACCCACGCCTCAGTTACGACTAACAGCATGTTCTTGACCACTTACTGCTGAAACGGTGTCAAACTTGCCTCAGTTGCTCTTTAGTAAGGAATGATCACTCCTCAAACAATATTCTCTCATTTAATATCATTAAATTACTATAAATTTTACAATTCTATAGGTACAGTATATAAACAGTCAAAAAAAGTGCACTTGCAGAGGAAAGAAACATAAAAAAAAAAAACATCACAGACAGTTTTTAAAACACAGATCAAAACAGGTCTGTCTATGGTGCATAATGATGATGTCACTGAGGGAACGGGGCGCCGTGCCGGTTATCACCTCTAGATCTCCCTGTCATGGGTAACCAGAGCAAACAGCGAACCCAAAATATGTACACTAGCTCAAGTGTAAGATGTTGCGGTCTACCTTGTTTCGGTTTTTACACGACTCTAATGTAACAGTAAAAGGATTGAATCTCACAAAGAAATGTCTGGGTGCAGTTTCACCCCAAAAATCATGAAGGGAAAAATTCGATTTTGCTATTATGATTTTTGTTTTCAGGCATTGTGACATTTTTATCTGGAAATTAAGCATTAAAAATCATATTCACATCACTCTAACCCAGTAATAAAAATGTCAGGTTTAAAATCAGCATAATTTAACATTATAGTAATGAAACTTTTGGGAGAAAATGTAACTAAATAAATTCCAAAAATCTTTAAAGTAACCTTTATTTTCTTTAGGAAACATAAAATTTCTCTTTTTTTTGTTTTTTCTTTTGGTTTCAGGGTGAAATATGACAAACATGTTCTTGAGGTTGAGAGATTCACCTATACAGACTCCAAAAGCTTCAATTTAATGATTGATTTTTGTACAATTTTTGGACAATACACTTTTAAAGAAATGTTAAACCCCCGATTGAGTTGTTGTCCTAAATTTCAATAAACGATTTAGCCATTAGCGGCCCGTGCAAATGAAGAGTGAGGTTAAGTTTAGACAACCTCCAACCCAAGCCAGAGCGGGCTGGCGGTAAACATCTGATCTGCGCCAGATAGCGATTACAAGATCTGAACAGATGTTTCTTTTCCCTCCTCACCTTATTTGTGCTGTCAGAGCTCTTTAAACGCATAAACAGTGCATAAAGAGTTTTATGAGCTTTACTTTCTCACAGAAGAACCAATATTTGGCTTTAAATGATTATAGAAATCTTAATTTTTAAGCAGGTAAAGACGCAGCCTGTGCTAACATGCATGGACCAATCATATTGTCATTTTTTGGTAACTTCAAAACAAAATCAAAAAGGGGACATTCGATTTAACCAATCCGACAAAGGTCTGATATGTCACAATGTATAAAATGATTCAGCGATATCTAGTTTAAGACCTAGGAATGTTACTGATGTTGTTGAATGGCTTATCCCAGTCTAGTGAAGTCTAGATGATGGCTGTTGACTTTACAAGAAGGGAAGTGTGTGTGTAAGAAGAAGTTAAACACACACGCACAGTCTCTCAGTCAGGTTGGATTCACCTCTGCTGCCCGTGGGCCTCGCTAGGGGTCTCCCAGCAAAGCAGCCAGGGAGATCTGTCCTAGGTGAACAGCTTTCTGAGGTCAGAGGTCAAAGGTTGCAGATGGACTTAATAAGAAATGATCCAGATGTGTCTGGGTGTGGAAGGGTCACGTTTGGGAGAGGGGGCGTACATACCCAGAGACACCCGGAGCTGAAAGAAAGAGTTAATCAATGTTTAAAACACTTAAACTCTAGAGTTATTTAAGTTTTTTAAAGAAATTAATCATTTTATTTAGCAAGGAAACATTATATTGATCAAAAATAGTAAAATATATAAAATTTCAAAATTAAGAATTTTATATTCATCAAAGCTCATAGTTACATTAAATATCAAGCGGCACAACTGTTTTCATCATTGATAATGTCTCTTGAGCATCAAATCAAATGAGAATGATTTCTGAAGGATCATGTGACACTGAAGACTGGAGTAATGATGCTGAAAATTCAGCTTTGATATCACAGGAATAACTTACATTATATAATATAGCTGCAAGCAGCAATTAAGCGACCAAGAACAACAGAAGCAAACAAGGAAGCTAGCAGTAGACCAACATAATGTCATAATGGACTACGATAGCAACTGAGACAAATTTGGTGAAAATGATCTCATTTCGTTTAGGAGTTATAGACATTTATATGTATGGACACATAAAAAATTTAGCGTATAGCCAACGACCTATGTTTCCGATTTTCCTATGGTGGTTTTGTCTCAATTGGACTAACGGTTTAAAAGATATTTGCAAAAGTTGTTTAAACGCTAGATCACAACGTTGCAATAACCATAAGGGGAAACCCAGCATGTTTGGTATCGTTGGAATCGGCAAGGATTCCGCAATCTAAGGAGATGACTCCTGTGAAAAGTCAACTACATGCAAGTTTATAAGCATGGAAATCATTTTTTACCACTAGGTGACACTGGTCCGAAACTTCAGGCTCCTTCAAGCCATTGTCCCGATGACCCATTGAGTTTTGTAGAGATATGTTAATTCGTTCATAAAATATAGTATTTTACTACAAAATTCAAAATGGCCAATACGGACATTTTTTATATAATTTGACTCTGCATGCCACCGCGAATCGCGAATATGAATCATTTTTCATATCTCCGGACCAATAGGTGGTGCTGCACCGAAACGTTGCATGAAGCCTCAGGTCATGCTTGTGATAACATGTACCAAGTTTGTCTGAATACCATAAAGCGTTACGGCGATATAGTTAGCGCTACGTAAAATTCGTTTCCAATGTTTGTCGAACACGGTTTGACAAATCAACTTGAAATCCACAACTTTTTGTCGGCATGATGTGAAGATGATCTGGATGATCTCATGAAGATGATTGAGCAACAGCCTTGGAGGAGTTTGAAAAAGAAGTTTTTTTCTATTGTAAGCGTATCGCTGTACATGTCAGCATGTACGTGTTTTTTGTGGTAATCCCAGAAGCACTGAGCTGACCTGAGGGGGAGGTTGTGTGTGTACGGTCTGATGACAGGTAGCGGTCAGGGTGTCCAGGCCCCTAACAGTTACACTGCTGCTTGGTCTGTGCAGCAGAGCCCCGGGGCTGTCTGAGCTGCCGCAGGGACGCGTCGCCGTACTGGATCCCCGAACCCATCCGCTCCGGGTCCAACTCGCCTGTATAGGCACAAACATAACATTTAACCCTATAAAGCCTAATATTTGATATAGAAGCATGATCAAACAACAAGCTACTACATGTCTTCTGTCATCTGAGTCTTCTTATTAGAGCCTTTAAGTATAATTCAAAGTTAAGTATATTAAGTATTATTAAGTATAAAAACTGCCCACCCTGTTCCAAACAGAAACTAAATTTGACACTGCCAATATTTTTGGCCTTGGCTGAGCCATAAAATCCTGATGTATCAAATATGGTACTCAACATCAAGAAAAAGAAATATGCAATTTGTTTTTTTTTTTTAATATTTTGACTATTATTTCGTATGTCACGCTTTAGAGAGTTCAACTTTATTTCTTTCACTGACTTTACTGAAGCTTTACAAAAGCATTTAGACTCTGTCAGCCAAAAAGGCAGTAAATTAATAGCACATTTAACTCTTACCTGACTCAATCTTGTTGAGGATGTTGCGAGCACATTTGAGAAAGGCTTCCTCTACATTCTCCCCGGTTAAAGCACTCGTCTCCAAAAACATCAGCTCTGGGTGGAGGACACAGTGAACATGTCAAAATCAACCATCTGAACATGCTGCAAAAGCTTTAGTGTTGTAAAGGTCCGTTTGGACACCTGTTATCGGGCTTGCTAAGCGTCAGTTTTATGAGGGTGCTTAAGAGTAAACAGCATCATCAGCAAAAACCAACTTATGGTCTTTGTCCATCTCTACAGCACTCCTGTGCCCAATACATAAGGGCTTGTAAATGAGCCGCTCATAAAAATCCTGCTGTTCGACAGAGAAGCGCACTCTCTGCAGCGGCACACATCTGTTTGGACAATTATGAATACAAAAAGATCTCTCTAGATACATGACAAACAGGTGCCAGAAGCAAATGAAAACTGATGAATCACTGTGAAGCACAAACGGACAAAGAAATAATACTTTCGGACCCGTTACAAAAGTGGTATGCATGAAGAGTAGCTCTAACCGTTCTCCTGGGCAAAACGAGACGCCTCTAGGAAGGTGACCTCACGGTCCGCATCCAGATCCTTCTTGTTCCCACACAGGATGATAACGATGTTGGGGCTGGCCAGCGTCCGTGCGTCCGTCAGCCAGTTAGTCAGAGCATTGTAGGTCTCTCGACTAGAAGACAGATAAAGACAAAGTCACATTTGTCAAAAAATGTAGTGCTTTTCACGATACACCCTGACAAAGCAGCTTTACAGAAAATCATGGTGATCCTGTTTATAATGTCTTAACATCTTCATGCCTTTTAGGCGCATTTATCAGATTTCCCGACATACCCGTATATCCAACTTTTCAGAAAGCGCTGGGCGATAAAATAGTTAAATGTTTGCAACAATATAAACACAGCTGAGATTTGCCATATACTAATATACTAATACATATATATAGCTTTAAGTGAGTATACTGTATGTATATTATAGGTAAGGTAGCATGCAATATATATATATATATATATATATATATATATATATATATATATATATAAATAAAACTTATTACATCTCTTGATGTTTCTTGACAATTGATTTTCTATTTAATACATACCGTTTTATATGAGTATAGGGTATATATATCCAGGTAAGGTTGGATTTTTTAATTCAAGTTATTCAGCACGGTTGCTGCAAGTTTCTGCTGATTAGCAAGTCGCAAAAATTATAGTCTCGAAATAATCAGTAAAAAATGTGTTCAGGGGCTACTTAAAAACTGTATGATTTCCAGCTCGTAATACGTTGTTAAGCCTTTTTTTAATATATATAATATATGGTGTGGTCACATTTTTTTTTTTAAATACTGTATATCAAATGTAAATTCATGTCCGTTATTATTAATTATCCTGGTTAAATAAGCACTACACAAAAAAATACAATTCTATTTTGTATTTTTTGTAGTAACTCTGTAATGTTCTATTTATTTCAAAATAGTTGTTTACTCATTAGTCTTCCCATTAACACAATCATTGTCATCATTTAGGCCAATGAGAATGTGCACGAATAAGGTGGGATTTATGGCACGAACCAATAATATCCAATTATAACCGATCATATCCATTCAAAGCGCGATGGAGTTAGACTTTCCCACATTCGTTCCCAATTACCCCCCGCAAAACCCAAAGCACACTTTAGGGGGTCTGTTTAATCTTAATGGGCTCAGGGGAGGCAAGCCTCCCGCTGTAACTTTACCTGTGAGTGCTGTTGGACAGTGTTACTTTAGAAAAACGAGTGACTTTTACACTTTTTAATTGTCACGTTTTGAAATATTGGCGTAGTATTATTTTTTGTAACATCGATTCTTTTCTCATCCAGTTTTTTTGAGGAGACACTTGCCTCCTCAGAGGAAACGCCCCAGATTTTTATATTTATATTAGTCGGATCTAAACTTGTGCTGTGTTCACGACATGTAGTAATTACAGTAATTTCATCACGTGACTTTATACTTGAAGCTGTATGCGTCCTCGGACTGGGAATTATGCATTTCTATGGCAACACTATCAATGCCTAAATGAATCTGCAGAGGTCAGGTGGTACATGAGTCACTTGGAGTTCCCTGTTAACAAGCTGTAATTACGAGTTGGAATTACGACATGGTGTGAATGCCGTATTTGAAAACAAAATCATTTTGAGTTTGCAGTGAATTGTGGTGGGGACTGCACTACATGTATGTAAATGGTGGTGCTTCGCTTTCAGATCCGTTGTTATTTGCAATTATTGCCATAATTAACCAATAGCATGTGCAGCTTAGGTGACGTCCAATGAAAAGGAAAGTGGTTTTCAGAGGCGAGTAAGTTCCAATTTAATAACAATTATGAACAAATATTTATAACCTGCACAGATAAATTGAGCAGAATGATACCAGGAAGTATGTAGACTGAGAATGGCCAGGTGTTACTAATCCAATATTTACCCCGAGTTCCACAGAAACTGCCTTTGTGAGTGAATAACAGGGAACATTTAACATACTTTACTGTTAACTCCGCTTCTCAAAAGTCAACGTCTGTGACGACCTTTGAGAGCTTTGAGAAGTGATGAGACAATACATGACTCATAATGCCCTTCACATTTCTTTACTGTGCGTTTGTCACGCTTTCAGGAAATCTAGTTTTGTTTGAGTCCGCTGGTCTCCAGGGTAACCATTAGCCTGTGGTCACAGCAACGGGGGAAAGGGAGCGTGTTAAATGTGTTTCAAGTGTCTCCGGTCTGCAGCTGCAGTGATGGCAGTTCAGTGCTGAAGGATGACCCTCATCAAGCACACAATCCATCACTGTGTTCATCTCTCTCTCACTGTGCTCACACCCCGTCAAATGGACTCAGGGTTGCCGCTCGCCAGAAGATGACATTTTATTACAGTGCTGTCAGTCTTTATTACTCCATTGTCTTTGTCTCTATTATTATGACAGCTGCTTGGCAACCTGGAGATGATCCAATTCAACGCCAGTCATTTTCTCTGTCTGCCTCCGTTTTTAGAAATCAGTTTTATTTTTTCCACAAATTGTTTTCTTCTAGCTCAGCACTCGTCATATAGTACAAGAAATGCCTTCAAACCACGTTTATTTTAGATTTCAGACATTTCAAGGGTTCACCTGAAAATGAAAATTCTGACACTAATTACTCACCCTCACGCCACATCTGTAAGACTTCGTTCATCTTCGTAAACACAAATGAAGATATTTTTAATGAAAGCTGAGGTTTCTCTCCCTCCAATTCACCACTTTATTTATATATAAATAATATCCAAAGCGTGTTCACGCAACAATGTCAGCTCACAGCGCATATATGTATTGTGGTTCATACTTAACAATCATAATATATAAAATATATATTAAAAAAAAAAAAAAACGTTTTTAAATTTTTCCCAAAAAATGAAATTTTTTTTTGCCCTAAGAAATATTTTTTCTCAAATTCCGCTTTTTTTCCCCCAAAATTTTGTGTTTTCCCATTTTAACTTTTCTGGATTCCATTTTAACTGATTAATTTTTTAAAAATTCATTTTTAGTCAAAAATCCTGTTTAATTGAATTCATAAAACTTTAAAGGCTCATGAATTCTTAAAATTTTATATTTCTGTTAAAATTCGAGTTTCTGTGTGTGATGCGACAATAAATTTTCTCAAATGAAATGGTGAAATGAAGTCAAGTCTGAAGATGATGCTCTTATATTTTGAGAAGACACTGTAAACATCACAAGCATCACACGTGCTTGAGTATGTGTAGTAGAGGAAACCACATCATTCATTCACACTATTCATTCACAGACACTAGTGCAAAAGTGTACAGCCCTACTTCTGACTTACTTTACCCAGAATTCTGTGACGTTATACAGCAAATCCCATTTTTATGACTGGATTCTACGATTCTGCCCATGTTTTCTGCTTCGTGGAAATCATAAGTCCATTTTAGTTCATTTCCTGCAGCTAAAAAGATTCATTTCATTCCACTACAAAATGTATGACGGCCTTACCTTGTGATGTCATAAACAAGAAGAGCCCCCGCTGCACCACGGTAGTAACTTCGGGTCACTGACCTGTCAGACACAAGCAGTGAACGACATCCACCAATCAGAGTCAGCATACATCAGTGAGGATATCCTAATGAACCAATCATAGGCAAGTACCTGAAGCGCTCCTGCCCAGCCGTGTCCCAGATCTGCAGTTTGACCGTTTTGCCGCCAACGTTGACAACCCTGGAGCCAAACTCAACGCCAATGGTGTGGTTGGAGTCCTGTTTGACTGTGACAGAAGATGCTCGGTTAGAAGCAGATCTGACGGACTGCTTAAAGAGGTCATTTCATAAAGTTTGATGCCTTTTTTTACACTATAATTTATTTTTACACGACCATCTACTCAGATAAATGTGCTGTTTTTGCTGCCGTGCCTTTAAGACTTTTATCTAAATGTCCTCTTCGCTTGTGAAATAAGACACAGCACTTTCCTGCTCTTACACATAGGCTGTGCATTTGCCGTCAGATCAAATACAGTTCAAGTGCCCCCATCCTTCAATAACAGTCTCTTTGAAAAGCCTGTTTTACATTGTGTTCACAAAACAATCCATGCTGAAATAAGTTATCATATATCATACAATTAGACTAAAATTAGGTGTTTAGAAAAGCAGGGCTCTACAGTGTGACTATTTCAGTTGTTTTTGTGACCGAAATTACTGCGTGAAATTCTCGAAAATGACTCGATTTAAGCTCATGACGATCTATGCATATGTGTGTAATCTCTCAACCAGTGTTTCAACCGTAGTAAGGCGTCAATAAAACAGCTTGAGAACATCTCACATAACTGTTCAAATGATTAGATTTCAAAGATGAATGAGTAGAAAAATAAATTTTCATAATTAAAAAAAAAAAAAAGTTTATCATTATAACTAGAAAAAATAAATGGCTCTGTTGTTAATTGTAACCTTTAATATTATAGAAATGTGCAAGAAAGGGCTACCTGTATATAGTTTACAGCATTAGCTGAGATTTTTTTTTTCCTTAAGAAAATGTTAATAATTGAATTTATTTAAAGAGAGAGACAATTTGTTCAATAAAAGAAAAAAAAGAAGCCCTTTTGTTTAGTTTTCTCCACCTTGCTGTGGAGAAACCGTGACTTCAATACAGAGGGGCCGAACTGTCATGCAAGTTTCACCGTTACACCCCTATTACATAATTTCACACAAATTTATATTTAAAACAATCTCATAACATTATGCAACTGTAATTGCAGTGTAAATGCATTCATGCCACTTCTGAGCTGCATTAAACATAAATATACCACTTCAGATGCAGCTTCTGTGCCACTTCTGCAGTGCAAATCCTATTTTATCTGATTTGTAACAGACCAATTGTGTCTTATTATTCTAATTTAATTTGTGGTTTTAATAAATTGACCAACAATGAAGAGGAATCCAAAAGTTCCCTTCACCACAAGTTGGTGGTGCTGGATCCCTCTTCATTATTGCTCTGTTTATTTTGGATCTTGTGAGTGGGTAAAGTTGCAATAGATTACATTAGAGAGAATGAGCAAGCACAAATAAATATGCAAAATCAACAAACTGATTAATAAAAAAAGATATGAGCTCTGAACCGTGTGTTTTCATAGCACATTGAGATTTACTTTAAAATAGCCAGTAAAATTTGATTTGATAGATGACAGTCCCTGTAGACGTCCCTTTTCATATTGTCAATTTTCATATTATAACACATTCACTTGTTTCTATCTTGGAAAACAACTCAAAAGGCAGGCTTTTATTATATCAAAGATATCATTTCCAGCAATTAAGCCTCTTTTTCATTTTCTCTGTAAATCACGGTCATTGGATTTTTAAACTTACTGACAACATGATTTTCATTCATTGCTTAACATGCCCACGTTTCAAAAGCATGTAAAGTTACTCTGGTTTCCCAAAGAATTAACATTCAACCGCCCCTTTCTCTCTCCTGAATGCTTTGAGAGTTAAAGGTCATGTTTTAATTCAAGCCTTTGTGAGAGTGAGACATTAATATGGGCTTACACTTGTTCTCTATGAACTGATGAAGGAGGCATGATTTCCCAGTCCCAGCGCTGCCAATCACCAGGAACTTAAACAGGAAATCTGAAACCAAGAGGGAGAGAAAAAGAAAGAGAATCAATATGGCAGACTGTTGCGTTGCACTGCGAACACGTTTAAAGGGCTGTTGGACGTCGTTCGAAGCGTAATATCAGTCATTCAATCTGTCCTTCATTCTTATGTCCGTCCAATTTAACGTGTATTCTTCGAGAAGAATTAAAACCCATCTTGAAATGTACTGTGTATATTTGGGCCAATATTTGCCAAGCTTGAGATCATCTGAAGTCGAAACTTTAGAAAGCATGATTTAAAACATTAGCATTTTAAACAAATTCACTCCAATTGCTCTCTACAGCCTTCTGTTACAAGCATATTAAAATGGCCAAATATTAGCCAATGAATCATTGTTGCTGATGTATTAGTCCAGTAAAGTCAAGTCACCTTTATTTATATAGCGCTTCATACAATACAGACTGCTTCAAAGCAGCTTTACGGCGATAACAGGAAAATGATGCATTTCGGCTGTTGTTCAGCTGTAGTCAAGTCAGTATTGATTCAGTTCTGTTATAAAGATCATCAATTATTAAATGAGTTCATCTATAAAAACAGCTCTGCAGAAAAAATGATGTTATCATCCAGCTCATTTCGGTTCTCAAACCGCATCAGTACAGTCAGATCAATAAAACTGTTGTCTCCCACAAATAATCACGCAGCTGGATCTCTAGAAATTGTATTGGCTATAAACACACATCAGTTGAACTCATTTGAAATATTATTAGTCTCTATGAGATATATTGCAATTATATCAGACATTGACAGCAATTCTCTCTAGATATTGACATCAGCCTTTAAACCACTGTTATTGGTTGACCACTTCTTCTGCTTCTAATATCATTCTCATCCAACATTACATAACAGGCTTTTATAGGCTATTCATCAGTGCAATACAATGTCAATAAAATAGTGTCAAGATATTCATGCAAATCCTTTCTGAAGACACGATAGCAGGAGGCATAGGCGCCAGTTAATGTTTGGCAGCCATGTGATGATAAACACACGTTCGTTTTTCAAATGAGAACATGGGCTAAGCACACACACAAAAAAGTATGGCCTTTCTCACCATGTGCTTGAGGAATGAATTACACAAAAGTTATTCAAAATAAGTGTTGTTGTGAGTCGCTCCCTCACTGATATACCTCATGATTTAATTCCTTAAAATGCAATACAACAGCGCACAAAAGAACAAACAAACAAAGAACAAGCTTTTTTGTTATGTTCTTATACTGTACTGCTAAATAACTGTAGGACTGTGCGTTACGACCGGCCCAATGTAAGATCCACCAATCAGAGTGGAGAACAGTCTCAATCTATTTTTTGAATGGTTAAAATGAATGCAGAGGGTGTGCATGGTGCAAAAGTGCAGTGGGGTCGGAGTGGGTCTCGACCCCGGCCCGCGCATCAGTGTGAGATGAGCACCATCCCAAAAGCTCTTTGTGTTGGAACAGGACACAGAAAATGAACTATTTGCATGTGTGGGTTTGACAGCTGGATTCAGTGTAACAGGAGGAGGATGTATATGGAAATGTCTAAGATCATAACTGAACAACATGTACATTCTCATAGAAAGTGTGTCAGAGTGTTTTGGACAAACATCAACTGTTGACAAAGGCAGCATCATAACAGTCATGTACATCCAAAATGATTGATTTTGAACAGTCTACAGTCAATAAAACTGCAAGCAACACATTTTTTAAAAAAATCATTAAAAATACACAGCACAAACAAATATGAAGCAAAATAGACCCTTTTTTTAAGTATGTTTTAAAAGTACATTTAAATATTTTCCTGCCACTGACAGAATTTTCCGGGAATCCATGTTTTTATTGTTATCACTAGTTATATGACACATGTTCTGAAAGAAAACTGAATTTCCAGAACAAAAGTCCACTAAAACATGATTTTCCCAGATTTAAATTAAATTAAACTTGCTTTAAAAAAAAAAAACACAAAGCAAGAATAAAATGCATTTTTTGTTTAGTTTAAAAGCAGAGGCTCTGTTCCTTGTTTTGATATATATTGCATTGTTGAAATATTCATACAACACAGTATTCTGGGGGCCATGAAAGTAGTGAAAATGATCAAAATGCTAGCGGTGACTGGCAACTTTTTTGTTTAAAAAAATGGCGAGGAAAGAGTTAAAAATAAAAAGCAAGTTAATATAAAATGTAATTTTTAAATGTTAGATTAGATTTCATAGATTATTTTCAGTATTGAATAAAGTATAATAGAATTTTTTTTGGAAACAAATTAATACTTTTATTCAGAAAGGATGCATTTAAAAGATTTTGATTTCAAATAAATGCGTTTTTTAACTTTCATCAAAGTATCACAGTTTCTACAAAACAACCGTTTTCAAAATTGATAATAAGAAATGTTTCTTAAGCAGCAAATCAGCATATTAGAAGGATTTCTGAAGGATCATGTGACTGAAGACCGGAGTAAAATTCTGCTTTTCCATTACAGAAATAAATTACATTTTTAAAATACTCAAATAATTCAAAACGATTATTTGAAATTGTAATAATATTCCACTAATACACTATTAAAAAACATTAAAAATCTTTCCGATCCCAAATTTTTGAGTTTTCACAACATGATCCCGTCTGCGATGCTTTAAAATTCTGTTGAAAGAGACAGGAAGGTTTTGGAACAGATCTATCGTGAATATTTTGTCATAATGAAAAATGGTAAAACCTGCAAAGACCTTCAATAGATAAATCAGTTCCACAATCACTCCAACATGACATTTAGGCATAATAAATCATATTAAATGAAGTGGTCCAGACTCAGACAGAGACAGTCAGCTAATGTGTGCTATTTCTGGTGTGAGTGTGTGTGTACTCTCACAACATGACCTTGAGCATGTCTTCATGGAAAAGCAATTGGAGGCAAAATGTTCACAGTACAGATACTAATACCTTAAAGAAAACCATCAGATTTTTGACGCTGTTGAATGTTTACTTGGCAGTTTATGTCTGAGACGTGCAAGGTGTATCAGTTCCCTTTAATGAACTGTAAGGGAAGTGAAAGGGGTTTGAAAAGCAATGTCAGATATTACAAAAAGAGTGACTAGCAGGTCCCAGTTTACTAATATAAATATGAATTGCCAGTTTATATGCACAACAGCACTTGTGTGACAGCCAGGACAAGGTATTGTGAAGTCCATACTCCGCTACAAGACAAACTACGTCAAATAAGAGAATCTGATTTAAAAAAATTACTCATTTCACTTCCTGTATGAGTTGAAATAATGAAATATCATAACCTGCAATGTAGGGCGGCATAAATAATCTAAATAAAACCAAAATCATGATATGGCTGCGATTTAATTCATACATGCACAGCATGTTTCAGAGTGGTTTTCTGTCAAAACAAAATTTATGGTTTAAAATAAAATATTAATAAATAATGGGATTTTAAAAATCATAATTGCAATTAAAATTGTACAGTCCTTACCACAATGAATTGCACTTCAATTTTTAGAGTGACCAAGCAAAATCTACTTCCATTTTTAATTGAGCAAAGAGACACTGACAACACGTCGAAAGACAAGACAGATGAAACAGTTTCATATTTAAAATATTCAAATTTTATAAAGAAGTTTAAACAATAAATAGCGTATAGTGTGTCTTTAATGTGTCGTGACAGATCGCTGTAGCTCCTTCAAGATCATCTCTTCATACTAGTTCATTTATAGCATCAAATAAACATGAATGAACATCAGAAGGAATGTTGTTTCAAGAGCGGAAAGACGTGAGAACACACAATTTTTCAAGTTCAAGTTCACCAACGTTAATCTACTAACTCCCCTGACTGCTTTGTCGGACAAAATGGCGGATTCAGGGTTATGATTGGTCAGATCGCCTGTCAATCAAACTGTTTGCAAAGGGTCAATTAAACATGCATACTACTTTTTTGGCATGTTTTTTGTTGCTTAACACATACCGTGTCAGACGCTAAAAACTAAAAACAAGGCAAAAACAGTAATCTTGAAATATAAGATCTTTTAAAGGGGTTGTTTACACTACACCGTTTTCAACTAAACACGGAAAACTTTATGCATTTCGGCCGTTCATTTACACGACAACAACGTTTTTGGTGGTCTGAAAACGCAAACTTTTGAAAACAGGTTTCAAAGTGGAAGTTTTTGCTACCATTGTCATCTCCGTGTAAATTGCAAAAACAAGAATCTGTGAAAAGGGTGACGTCACGCGCATTACGCGTTTAGTCTATCCACCTTATTTTTCTGTGAATGTGCGAGACTTCCGATTTATTAGCCGCTATAGGGAAATAAGAATATCGAAGTGCAGTAAACTCTAAAAAATAAGGTTGACGGGCATGGGCGTTCAAAATAATGGCACGAGTGCTCTGTAAAAGCATGCGTAGGCATCTTTACAAATTGACATCGGCAACTACATGTCTGGCATGCATAATACAGCGTTTTTATTTAACTTCGCGGATCTGTATAAACAGGGATAGTTTTGATAATTTTGTCATCTGTACAAAGAAAAATAAAGCATTTTTAGTATATCGTTGTGTAAAACGTGTGGCTTTGGGCATTCATTGGTTACAGTGGCACAGCTAAGTCATACTATGTCTGATGACAAATGCTACAGTGAAATCAATAGTATTCTAGTAGAGATCTCTGCGTATTGTATCCTGAGTGAGCAATGGACTGTCATTAAGTGTGGTCCTGGAGACTGGCTAAGGATATCAATGTGCCATAGAAAAGCAATAACAGTGCCAGGGCAAGATGCTCATTCTTTATTGGCATGGAAAGGTGATTTGTAGGCCAAGTACAATACAGCAGAGTCCGTTTCACAGGGGATTGATGGGGGGTTGGAGGAGAGAAATGAGAGATTTCTGCAACGTGAAACTAGAATCCACATTAACTACATGAATATTTTATTATCTACAGCACAAATACATCAGTCGATTATCAGACAAAAGACATCTCTGAAGTCTCCAACCAGTGATTTAAAGGAGCCACACATACTTTATGGCTACATTCGTATTTCGCATTATGGAAATTAATGTATTGCATTCCGCACAGTATACAATATAAGCCTATCTGCATGTCGAGAAAGATGTGAAATTATACAATGGGGGGTAAAAAAGGCGACACTTGATTTTATCCATTTATCTTTGGATTGTGTTTTTTCTGTGACAGATGGTTGTGGCAGGCTTGGTTTTTCCATCAGAAATTGAAAAAAAAAGATGTTATCCATTTATTATGAAGACAAAAATTAGTTTTCTTTGGAAGAACTCGCACTGATAAATCATTAAAGGGATAGTTCACTCGGAAAAATGAAAATTCTGTCATCATTTACGATTCAAACTCATTGTCGTTCCAAGCCTCTATGACATACATTCTTTTGTGGGACATAAAAGAACATTTTTTGATGAAAGTTGGTAAATAAATAATTTTGGTTAACGTTGACTTACACCGCAAAATGAACACCAAAACATTTCTCAACGTATTATTTTGTGTTTCATACAGCTTTGGAACAACATGAGTAAATGACGACAGATTTTTTTGTGTGAAATATCCCTATAAGAATAAGAGCAGGAGTGTGTTTTAAAAAAGCAGTACTGCAAAACATTTATAAAATCAAATAGTTGGCTTAGTGATGTGACACTCTAGGATTTAAAGAAGAAAAATACATTTTGTAAACATTCTCCGTTTTAATGAATCAATGTTAACCACAGCAAGGACAAGTGGTGCTTGTTTGAACAGGCCAAGTGATTTTCAATTAGTGTATAAAAATGAAACACAGCAAGACACAGTTCATGCAGAGCAGTGATGCATGGTGTTGATGAAGGAAGTCACATTCACAGTCACCGCAATGAAACCAACAATCCTCAAACCACAGATGTCAAGTTTCTATTTAAGCTGCTGTAAGAGATTTCAGCCATTTTGCTAACTTCCCCCAACAGACTAAGTCATCCATTCAACTCCTCCTAAAGATAAAATATACAATCTATAAAGTGTTCAAAAGGCATGTCAGCATAGCCAGACATTTAAAAACGATTAAGTGTTTGAGAGATAATTAATGTTTCTTTTTTGAAAAAAAAATCTTTTTGTCTTGTTTTATTCTTGTTCACTACCAATGACTCATTTTTGAATGAACTGAACAAACTAAACATTTCACGAAGAAACCGAATGAACTAAACATGTCCTTAATGAACAACCTACACAAACACAAAATGTCGTATATGAATGAGCATCTTCTGACCGACTGAATAAAATTGCCAGTGAATCAAAACGTGTAAAAATGACTCATTTCCAAACTAAACATTACGCAAGAGCGTTGTTGAAACTTTTCTTTCATTTGTGAAATGTTTCTTTGATAAAAGTCATGCACAACAGTTGATAAAATGGATGAGATTTGTAGAAATACAAATTTGTAATATAGGTTATACGACTGTTTTCATTCTCCTCTGTATTTTTAATGAATCAGTCGAGTGAATGATTCAATGACACACAAAAGAGCTCACCTTTCACCTAATGGCGCTGTAACTTACAGATAAAGTCACTAAACTAATCAGCAAATGAATCTGAACGGATTAAATATGGAAAATTCCAGGCAATAAAACCATTTTAAATAATTAAAAGGAAGAGAACGTTTATGACAGGCTTCAAAACGGCGGACCGCGCCACACACCTTTACTGTTTACAGAGCCTATAAGACCGTCAAAGACACGTGTTATTTCTCTAGAAACCTGTCAGGTGGTAAGGATACGAACTGTGTGCTTTTCCAAAGAAAAAAAAACATATACGCTTTGGGATTATCAGGAATTATCTAATCAATTTATCAGCTCTTACACACACACAGGTTTGTTTTACCACCTTAGTGAGGACATTGCATAGACTTCCACTAGTTTTAAATCAGATAAATGATAGTTTCTATGGCATAACCCAACCTCTCCTCCCAAACCTACCCATCACAGAAACATGTGGCAATCACTAGATTTAAATTAAAAAAAATTATTTTGGTTGATTTAAAACTTCAATGTCCAGTCAAAGTATTTCCCAATATAAGTGAGGACATTTGGTCCTCACAAGTATAGTCAAAACAAATACAAACACACACACATATATATATATATATATATATATATATATATATATATATATTATTTTATACATCACTATCACCAGTGCATCAACCTCGACCTGACAGGCCCATCTGACAGCGTGGAAATTAACCTAATAAAAACAAATGTTTACACACAGAACTACAGTTGTCAGTCTAAGGTTATTATGATAATACTACGCAGTAGTGAATATTTGCGTTCAAAAAAATAAAGGTTTGGGGTCAGAAATCGCCTGCCTCATGATGATGTTGATACAGCACGCGCGCGCGCTCACTCACACGCACGCGCCAGCACTCATTAGCTCTAAGCACCAACAACAACACAATTGAACTGTCATTACCGTACGTCTCTGACATGTCGGTCCCACCGATGAAACCAATAAACCGGGCAGACGATACTCTTTATTCCCTTCTTCAAACAAACGCTTGGACTTAGTTTCTGTGTATAATGGTGGTAGCCAACAGGCTAACTGCTACTAACGCCTCTCACCGTTTCCTGTTTTACACCACAAACCTGCGCGTGCACAACGTGCTCGCGACACCGGAGTGATGTCATGACGCAAATTTGTCACACGAAACCTGTCACGTTTCAGCGCATAACAAATAAAGAAATAAGAAATTACTTATTATTATTATTATAAGCATTTAAGTTAATTTTATAATGGAAATGTTTTCGCTGTGATGTGAAAATTTCGAAATAGGCTCGCCAATTATTTTAAATTGTAAGAATCATATAGAGTGTTATATCACTCTAACTTGAGCAAATTAAGTCCCCTGAACACACACAATTAACATTTTACAAGGCCTTTTTGGCATATTATCATCCGACAAATAGGTTTTATCTAATATACAAATTATAATATTATATTATATATTATTATAATAATATTATAATATACAAATTATTTTATTTATATTAAAAATTAGTTATCGCTCTTCCACGAGTCCCGCAAAAGGACAGCAACGCCATCTTGGATTTTTAACGGTAATGAAAACGAGGCTGTGAGGGATAAACATGTGTTTTTAGATTGTTCTGCTGACGAAACCTGAAAAAAAACATTGTTTTAAGGAATTTCAGTAGATAAAATATATGAAAACACGGCAAGTCTATTCCTCTCAGGAGCCTCGCTTTCATAACTGTCATGGCGCTGCTTTGAATAAAGTGCCAGGTGGTCATCACTATGAAAACTTGACTAATTAAATAAAATATTTAAATATTTATTTTTTTATGTGGAAAAAATATCTATTTTTTATTTTATATAAAATAATTTCTATTAAAAATTAAAGATATTATATATTTTATGATGTTACATTTTAGTTACTTATTCATTAGGCTATATCAAATCAAATAATGTATGTTTAAAAGATACATTATATAAAATACACTGTCTTATGCATACTCTGATTGCTTATTATCTGAAAACAGATAATAGATTCTACTAATTTTTAAGTAGTCAAAATAAACCCTAAATAGAGTTCACAGTATGAACACACGGTGGCAGTCAAACGCCAGTCTGAATTATGTTGTTTGAGCTGGATCTTCCACATTGTTCTGGAGTGACTTAGATAACCTATTTAATCTAAAGCTGTTAAACACCGGGTGGACACTGGCTCACTTTAGACATAACTATTAAGTAACTAACTCTCATTAGAGTATTAGTAGACTGTTAGGTTAGGTTAAGTTGCAAATGTATAGTATGCATGTGGAAAAACTCATTTATCACACCATCAGACTATTTACTGCACAAAAGATAAAATGATTATAAATGATGAAAAAATGGTGATTAAAGCTCAAAATATAAACTTTAATGTATGCATATTACCTAATTCAAGCACGTATATGCTTGCATCACTTTTGTACTAAGAGTTTCCCCTGCTGATAACTTATTAAAAGTGTTGGTTGCAAGTCAGTGGCTTTACTGATTACATTCTTTTTGAAGCGCAAGATACTGTCATGTTCTGTACTCTTCTGTCCACACATTCCTTCATGCACACTCCGAGGGGCCCCGGCGCGCACGTCTTCAAAGCTCTTGTCATGCCGGACCGCCCAGGGCCCACAGGTGATAAATTACAGATCCCTCTGCCACTATCTACATGATTTCCTCCCTGCCTTTGTTCTCCCATGACAGATTCCCCAGCATGTTTTCTGAAAGGTCTTTTTCTCTCAGAGATTAAAGTGAGGAGAGCCTGCCGTATGGAGCACGGATGTTTTCTTAATATTGTCTAAACTTTGAATGAAAGGCAGAAAAAGGGTGCTTTTTCAGATCCCAATGCTTCATGGTCTGAAGGCTCGGACGTACTCGTACTAGGCTGTAACACCATAACACTTTCATTGTTTAGACTATGAATTCTCCATGTTTGTGACCTTGGACAGTGTTCTGTTAGTAGTACAAGATTAGGACCAGGTCAGTCAGCCTGTTATGGCGTTTGTGTGTGTTAATGAAGAGACATGACAGGACATGTGCGGGAGGGTGAAACCTGCAGACTTTAATTAGGTATATAGCTGCAAGCGCCTAAATGTACTTATCTAACTTCTCAGGTAGATAAGTAAAATCGCTTTCTCAGATTTAATTATGACTTAAAAAACAGTGCCAACATGGTGCTTTTCACCATTTGGTGAAATAATAGGGCGGAAAATATTCGAAGAGTGTCTTTGAAGATTATAACAGCTTTTATGGCGTACACAGACACAAGATCTGTCTACATAACGTGGATTGTGTACTATATTTCCAGTAAACATTTAATGATATTGCATTGCTTGTGATATTATGTCGCAAGCTTCATGGAACTTTTAGAGTGAAACTGAATCTTATAATATTTTATTACTTTAGTTGTTGTTGCTATCAGTTCTTCTTGTAGCTACAAGTCTTTGAGCTTTTTTAATTGTGTTTCGCGGGACGCAAGTGTTTTGCATGACAAGTGCGGTGCTGTTTTAGGTCAGAAAAGCCACACATATGGAGCTGTTTATGTGATGCAAAGGTGAAAATGTATTATTGTACAAATCATGCACTGTGATAAAAGTGTTTTGAAGTCATAGTATTGTGCAAGGAACTGAAACAAAAATGAGCCTTTATTAAAGGGAACCTGTAATACCCCTTTCACAAGATGTAATATCAGTCTCTGGTGTCCCCAGAACGTGTCTGTGAAGTTTCAGCTAAAAATACCCCACAGATCTTTTATTATAGCTTGTCAAATTTGCCCCATTTGGGTGTGAGCAAAAACATGCAGTTTTTTGTGTGTGTGTCCCTTTAAATGCAAATGAGTTGCTAATTCCGGCCCCCTTTCCAGAAGAGGGCGGAGCTTAAACAGCTCCTGCTTCAGTTGCTCAACAACAACAAAGCTGGAGAATCTCACGCAGCCAAAATGACGATTGTCAGTAACGGTGTTCAGCCTTATATTGTTCGTTGCCCATTGATTGAAAGACTAAGAAAGCAACTTTTAGAATGGATGTTTCTGAGTGGTTAGTGGATACATTTATGGAGTTGATTCAATTCATTGACTAGCATGTGCCATCATGTTAATCTTTACTGCAAATCCAACGTTGAATTGACAATCGTTTGTGAAGCAGTCCGGCGTGAAATGACGGCATGGGAACAACAACAACTCTTCCTCTTCCCTTTGTTGCGTGTTCTCGAGGGAAGAGTTTATGTAAATGTTAGGGTTAGTGATGTCACTAATCCAGGAAGAAGCTCGTTGTAGTCCCTACCAGCCGTTTGTTGTAGTCCTTAAACAGCGAATTCTTTAAAAGAAAATATCTCCCTTTGCGTTGAACCTTGAGCATCGTAACTTTGCAGATGTTGTCTCAGTCAGCAACATTACACACTAACTAAAGTTAAAAAAAGTTAAATCATAATTAACCGCCCCTGTAATTGATAATCTGCTCATGTAATTTGTGTGAAAAGGAATAGTAGTAGCACTAGTATTCATTTCAGCTAGAAACTTTTTTGGAAGAACTGCAGAATGTGAAAACGTATTTCAATATTTTAAAATGGAATTCCGCTGGTTTGTCCGTGTTACATTTGTTTGAATTGCACTCCAGTACATTTCTGTCATGTTAATTCAGATTACAATAGAGTGCAAAGTAATGACTTTTCTCCAAAGGGAAACTGATTTTTAACAATATCTTTAAAGATTTAAAGATAGACCTACTGTGAGTTCAGAGGTTGTTAAGACATGGTATATGCTTTTGATTAAGCCATCTGTTTGCATTATTTCAGCTTTTTTTTTTTAAATAATCATGTTTAACAGCTGCATTCGTGGTGTAGAACTACATTACCCATGATGCTGTACAGAAAATTACACTAATCAGCAAATC